>JAMJFZ010001258.1:5327500-5657500 GCA_026225945.1 Cricetomys ansorgei
TCTTTGTGTTGTCAAATCTCACACATCTTTGTCTAATCTATACCACCAACGTATTCTGCCATGTCTTTTTCTAGAAGATCTGTATTTTTAGGTTAACAGTGTTTAGGTTGGGGAACCATTTTAAATTAAGTTTTGCATATAATACAAAGTATAGACCACATCACCCCTCCAATTACTCCATGTACACCGTTGACAAGATTGTAAATTCTCCACTAATCTGAAAGATCAGTTGATCATAAATATCTCAGTCTATTTCTGGACTATTTACTATGTACCTATGGTAGATTACCAATATATTATTAGTACTATTATCATTACTGCTATTATTTCATACAGTCTCAAGTAGCCCAGAGTGGTCTGTACTCCTGGTTCTCCTGCCTCCACCCGTCAAACGCTAGGCTCACGAGTGTGCATCACCATATCCATCCGAGGTACTTTGATTTTCAAGCACAGGATAACATATGGGAATTGGCTCTCTCCTTCCATCTTGTCAGCCCTGGGGATTTAACTTGGGTCTTCCGGCTCGGTTGTAAGAACCTTTACTCATGGAGCTATCTCTCCAAGCTTCCTTTTGTGAAGATTTTACTTGTATTTTTAAGTGTGGGGGGAAGGGTATGTGCACATGAGTGCAGATGCCCTAGAAGGCCAGAACAGAACATCAGTTCCCTGGAACTGAAGTTACAGGCAGTTATGAACTGCCCAACATGGGTACTGGGAACCAAACTTGGGTTCTTTGCAAGAGCTGTAAGTGCTCTGAGCAACGGAGCCATCTCTCTAACCTCTTCCCCCCGCCCCCGACAGCTTCCTTTCAATTGATGTGAGTATATCTTTTTTAATACTTTTGATTTCAGTCTCTTTATACCGTTAATGCTGCAGTTATTTATGTCTTGTAGTCATTTATAGACAAGACTTGCTTTTTAAAAATTCAATCTGATAGTCTCTGCCTTTTAGCTTGGGTATTTAGACTACTTATATTTAATGTGAGTATCAACTGCTTGGATTTAAGTCTTCCACCTTGTTTTTTGTTTTCTATTTGTCATATTTTCTCTTTGTTCCTTTTCCCTTTGTTTTCTTCTGCCTCTCAATTATTTGAACATTTTTATGTTTTCATTTTGTCATCTTTGTTGGCTTCCTAGCGAAAAATTCTTTGTTGTGTCATTTGGTGATTGCTTTAGGGCTTACTTTATCACTATCAAATAAAACAAGTGTACTTTTTATATATATATTTATTTATAATATACGTAAATATATATATATATATATATATATTATAAAAGCCTTGCAGTAATATATTTCTACTTCTTCTTACCTGGTCTTTTGTTACTATTATGCAATTTGCAAATTCGATAGACTAACAATTTTATGAGCCCAATACATTGTTTGTAGTTTTACTTAAAACAGACAAATACCTCTGAAATATATTTACAGAAGAAAAATCTGGTACAATATTTATCTGGGTAAATATGAATTTACAACTGTTACAATTTTTCTTCTGCTTCACAGGCTTTCTCTTACATTTCTTGCAGTATTGGGTTTTAAAGGTCTCTGCTTCTCTTGTAAGCGTGAGGCCCTGAGTTGGATCCCCAGAACCTTTGCTACACAAAACATGGTGGCATGTTCATTCCTGCAATCCCAGTGCAAGAGAATCCGAGGCAGGCAGATCCCTGTGTCTCACTGGCCAGCTAGCCTGGTGTTCTCGGTGAGCTCCAGGACAGGTAGAGACCCTGTCTCAGAAATCAAGGTAGATGTGCCTGAGGAACCGCATCCCGGGTTGTCCTCTAGGACACACACACACACACACACACACACACACACACACACACACACACACAATCCTTGGGGCTGGGGAAGTGGCCCAGTTGGTAACGTTCTTGCTCTGCATGCACAGGGGCCTAAGATTTATTGCCAGCATCAACTCTCATGTAATAGCAAAGTGTGCAGCGTGCATCTGTAACCCCAGCCCTGGGAAAGGAGAGACAGAAGGATTCTGGGGGTTTGCTGGTCAGCCACTCTAGACAAATTGATGAATTCCTTGGGACTGGAGTTACAGATGGTTGTGAGCCACCATGTGGAGGTTGGGAATTGAACCAAGGTCTTCTGGAGTGCTCTTAATTTCTGAGCCCGATTTATTTATTTATTTATTTATTTATTTATTTATTTATTTATTTATTTTTTCCATTTTAATGCTGACTACTGTTTTATTGTCTGGAGGCACCAAAGTATGTTTATGTCTTCACCTACTAAAGGGCATTCTGATAGCTTTCAGGTTTTTGAAGTTATGACTGAAGCTGTACAAGCATTGTGTATGAGTCTTGTTTTTTTGTTTTGTTTTGTTTTTTCCTAGCTTAGGTATGCATGAAGTCCAGGCTGGCCTTGAACTCAGGATCTGACTGGTGAGCCTCTTGAGTTCTGGGATTACAGACATGTGCCATCACACCTGGCTCAAGAACGCTTTGGATACAGAAGAAGAGGCAGGTGCCTGCTCTGGACAGAAAGAGGATTTCTTTGGTCTGACCGTCCCTCTATTATATTCCCTAGAGCCCTTCACACTCCTGAGCCCTTCCCAAAGATGGAGAGTTGACAAACAAATCTCCTCTACTCTCCCTAGGCCAGCCTTAAATAAATCTATTTCTGCCACTAACTTTTGTCTCCCAAGAGTTGGGTAAAGCTTTGAGCAGAACAACCCTCAGATTCTAGCAGTGGGGTTCTCCCACCCTGCCCTGCCTTCAGTGAGCTCCAGAAATCCATCTCCCATTCCTGTAAGGTGTAGATGTTCCTGGCTTTTGAAAGTCACACTCACATATGTTCATAGACAGCCCCCCCCCCACCACACACATACATACACACATACACAGTGATTGGGTCTCAGCTGTAGGAAACCCTGAGGCCCTTTAGGGTTCCATTTCAGGTCCAGTTTCTTCCTTGGTACTCTGCTTTGCAAATCCCAACCTCCTGGGCCTCTGTTTCTCCCCGGTTTTACCCCTCACCTCAGGGACTAACCACCACCTTCCTTCTACCCTCCAGCAGGAGCGGCAGGTATCAAGGTCCTGATGGAGTCTATGTCTCCACTTTCAGGGGTGGCCAATGTTTTGTAGTCTTTGCTCTTTGGTTGTTTGGGCAGGAGAGCAAATCTGTCACCCCTCGCGTGTCGGCAGCAAAAGTGTGTGTATTTTATTTAATGTCCTTGAAACAAGACGAGGGTCATGGGGTGTCCATTCCCTTCAGTAGGGTTCCAAGAGCAGATCATGACACGCACACCAAAGGTTCAGAAGTCTTGCTCAGCACCTCAGTCTTCTGGAATGTACCAATATCCCCAGGGGCAGATGGGCAGGCCTGTGCTTCCCCTCAGAAGCTGGAGGAGAAGCTCAGGCAGGGTTCTCAGGAGGTCCAGGTTACCCTGGAGTTGGTAGGGTTGTAAGCCAGTCTAGCCTTCTCTCCCTCCGGGGTGCCCTCTGCTGTGCTGCTCCTGGGGGGTGGGGGCGGGGGTCGGCAGAGCCTCTGTTAGCTTTGCCCAAATGTCTGGTGTTTCAGTCTTCGGCAGACCTGCTTATTAACCTTTTGTTTCTTTTCCAGGCCCTTCCTGGAGACACTTCCCATCCCCACTGCAGATCCCTCCCTTTTCCTCTCCATGGTTACGGCTTTCACTTCCTGAAGCAGGGTATCTCTGCCTGTGCAGGGATCCAGGGCCCCAGCAGAGGTGTGGGCTAATCCTGGTGTGAAGTCACTGGCAGGCTGCTGCTCTGACTCCACCTGAAAGCTATGCAGTGGCCCAGCGTGTTTCTGAGCTTCCCAAGTCGGCCCTCGCTCCCTTTGGAAGCTGGAACTGCCAGAGCTGCTGGGACTGGACAAATGAAAGGAAGCCATCTGGAAGGGGTCAGTGGCCTGAGGCAGGGGCATTGGCCCACAGTCATTGGTCACTCTGGTCCAAAGCTCAGAATCATCTTCTCTTCTCTACTGGGTTTGACACAGACATCCCATGGCAGACATGGCTCTCCATGTATGTTAGTGCTGTGTGTACATCTGTGTGGGTGCATGTGTGTATGTGTGTGTATTTGTGTGTGTATGTGTGCCATCCCACAAGCAGACATGACCATCCATGCATTTTAGTGCTTTGCATACGTGTGTGTGCTCGTACTCACATGTACGTGTGGATGGGTTTGTGTGGGAGATAAGGTACACATGCAGGTGTGTACAGATGTATGCAGTGTATATGTGTACTTGTTTATATACGTAGGCCCATGCATCCCAGTGTGTGCGCACACAGATACCTGATGTTCACAGCAAGTGTCTTCTCTATCAATCACCCTTTCCCTTAAAAAAAAAAATTTATTTAATTTTAATTTGTGTGTGTTTGTGTGTGTGTGGGGGGGGTCTATGCACATGAGTACTGTACTCAAGGAGATCAGAGAGGTCCTGAGACTGGAGTTACAGGCTGCTTTGTACGCCACCTGATGTGGGTTCTGGAATGGAACCTGCAAGAGGGTAAGTGCTTGGGTTTTTTTTGTTTTGTTTTGTTTTTGAGACAGGGTTTCTCTGTTGTAATTCTGGCTATCCTGGAATTCATTTTATAGACCAGGCTGGACTAGAACTCAGAGAGATTCTCCTGCCTCTGCTTCCCGGGTGCTGGGATTAAAGCTGGGTACCACCAGCACCTGGCGTCTTTTTTTTTGTTTTTTGTTTTTTATTGAATAAGTGTTCTTAACTGCTGAGCTCTCTTTCTAGCCCCAAGTCTGTGGTCTTTATACACACACACACACACACATATGTATATATACACACACACACACATGTATATATACACACATATGTATATATACACACATATGTATATATACACACACACACACATATGTATATATACACACACACACACACATGTATATATACACACATAAACACACACACACACACATACAGGCATGCGCACGGCCATTGTCTCCTTGGGTTGTAAGCCTCCTAAGTACAGAGGAACCGGCTGGTTCTGCCCAGCAGTAGCCCCTGGCCTCCACAGGGACGGGAATACAATAGGCCTCATGTGTTTCTGTGTGGAAAAAAGTACATGGCTGAGAACTGGAGAGATGGTTCAGTCATAAGGAGCTGGTTTGACATACGTGTTTGTATGACCAAAAGAGCACAGAGTGGACTGCAGAGGCGGCCTGGCAGTCCAGGGCACTTACTGCTCTTGGGCAGGACCTGGGTTCAGTCCTGAGACCTGCATCAGGCGGCTCAGTGGTAGTAACTCTGGGGCTCTGACACCCTCCGTTCTTCTCAGGCTCCCGCACACAAACTCACACAGGCACCCATACACACGTAATTAAAAGATATGTGTAAGAAGAGAGAGCAGAAGTCAGCTGCAGGTATTATATACAGATACACACGTATAAAACTTACCTCTGAGCTTCGAGGAAGCTTCAGGAAGCTTAACTGAGAGGCGCTGACCTGATTGTGGCGTTGTGGACAAAATGATGGAGCTGAGAAGCGGCGTACTGGGTAGTTCCAGTTAGAGGAAGACAAGAAGGACCATTCCATGTAGCAGAAGTAGAACACGTGCAAAGGGCCCGTGGCCCAAGGGAGCTGCTGTATATAGTGGATTGCATTTTCCAAAGATGGCTGCACCACTGTGAGCCATCTCTTGGCCTCTGTTACAGAAATAACATACTCATTCATCGGAAGGTACCGGGTCGTGCTTTCTTCCTTTCAACAGAGGCAGGCCCATGACCACAGCAGATATCATGCTAAGTTCAAGGCCTTTCTATTCTCCAGCTAATGACAGAATCGACGGAGAGCTACTTCTGGTGACTCCAGCCCCGTGAGCCGCTGCAGAGGTGTCAGAGGGAACAGGCCAGATCCAAGTTGCAGATCTGCAAACAAAACAACGCCACCGTCAGTCAGCGTTGGCACGATTTGTTCTGTGGCTGCAGATAACTGCACGTGGGGACATGGGAGAGGCTGTGGGGAAGGAACTCAGACACTCAGATTCCGGCTCTGCAAGTGGAGGAAGGAAAGGGAGCCCGGGCTGACCCCGACCTCCCAGCAAAGTCCAGCGATGCCGAGGAGACACCACTGCGGGCAAAGAAAGACTTGGCCGTCTGTCCTCACACCCCAGCTGCCATCCCCGCCCAGGCCGCCATCGTGGTAGGGGCCCAGGCCGCCATCGTGGTAGGGGCCCTCCTGGGTCACACAGCCTCAGAGGCTGAGTCAGGCTTCAGTCTTCCTTCCGGAAGCCATGAGCCTGGTGAGAGACGGTCACCATGGATTCAAAGGCCCCCAGGACACTTCACACTGCTGCCTCCCATAGGTCTCGGGTCCCATGCCCAAGCCAGACAACGGACCAGAAAAGTCAGACTTCCATAACCTCTTTCTTATCAAGCCACTCACCGGCTTGACTGTCTGCAATCAATGTCAGCGCTGGACTGGCCTAGAAGAGCCCAAAATGGCTACCGGTGAAGATAGCCCTGCAGGCTTTGCCCTCCCTCCCTCCATCCCTTCCTTTCCTCTGCCTTCTTCTGTTTCATTACTTTTAGTTGACAAATACTTTCATGTATCTAAGTCTGTGAATCTGACGCGGTGTGCTTGGCAGTGCCGACCTGAACCTGCCTGGCAGTGCCGACCTGAACCTGCCTGCTTGCTTCTCCGGAGCCCCTCCCAGCACTGTGAGATCTTCTCATACACACTGTGAAATGATCAAATTAGCCTCATCAGCATATCAATCACATCCCATATTTGTCTTTTCTTCATGACGAGACTATTTATAACCCCATTAGTTAGAGGCCATTGAGACAGCGGCTTAGTGGGCGAAGACACTGGCTGCCAGCCTGACCTCTGGGCTCAGTTCCTGGGGCTCACACAGTGGAAGGGGAGAACTGATTCCCACAAGCTGTCCTCTGACCTCCGCACGGCGAGCACCCGCCCATCCCCCCAACAGAGCACACTAACGAAATGTAAAATGTAAAGGAACACGCGACACATTGCTTTTAACTCCGGCCACCTTGCTGTACAGCACATACTTCCCCAAACCCTGAAGCTCTGTGTGGGGCTCCCCTCTCTCCCTAAGCACTGCCCCGCCTCCCTGAGGCTCTCAGCTCCTCTTCTCATCCTGTTCTCTCCTTCCAGGGGTTCATCTGCTCAGCTTCCACGTATAACTGTTCTGGTTCAGTGTTTGTCACCATAGGCTGGCGCATGGCACTTCCCGTTATGGTCTACCGTGTGCGGTGCTGGGGATTGAACCCAGGGCCTGGGGCTTGCAAGATGAAGTCTCTGCTGTCGAGTCACACCCCAGTTCTCACATAATGCTCTTCTCTAGATGTATCCAGGATTTTGCAATTAACAGAATTTTTTGGTTTCTCTTCTCAAGGCCAAACAAGTGTTCTATAACATGTATAAACCATAGTTAAAGAATCCCTTCATCCACGGTGAACACTGAGATTGATTCTCCACTTCCGCTGTTGTGAAGACTGCTTGTATTTGTTACTTTCTGATTGCTGTGACCAGACGCCTGACTAACATCTCTTAAGGAGGGAAAGCTTTGTTTCAGCTCACAGGCTTGAGGGTGTGGCCCACTGAGGCCTGACAGAGTGTTTGCAGCCAGGAAGCAGCGCGATAAGGCTAATGCTTCGGGCTCCTTTGCATTTGGTCTGGGACCCCGGCCGTGGAACTGTGCAGCTCACCTTCAGTTACTCCTTTCTGGAAACACCCTCACAGGCACGCACCCCCTCTGTCCCTGGTGATTCCAAGGCCAGTCAGGTTGACAGTGAAGACAAGCCAAGACGGTGCTTCAGATGGACTCTCCATCCTGGCTGTCTACTGCCAACGGATCGACACACCGGTTCCAATCTCCTCCTTCTCCTAGTCTCAGAAGTGGGGTTGGTGAATCCCACGGGGATCCCTCAATGAGTTCTTTGAGGGACTCTCATACCATTTTCCAAAGTGGCTGTGTTTTTACCTTCTCAAGTCCTCGATCTGGTGGTTTGGTTTTGAACCCATGTTCAGGACACTTTGGGTTCCTGCTCTCTAAGAGAACAGACTTTGCTGCACATCGGGAACATGCCCAGTCCCTGGACCCTGGCTGGAGCCCTCCTACACGCTGATGGCATCTAGGACAGAGAGCAATGGAAAATGGCGTGCTCTGTGGAGGCCACTGTTGGCTGAGTACTCCCATCAGCTCCTCTGTCTCTGGATAATTCTGCCTGGTTCACTTTCCTGAGTGATCCCAGCTTTCCAGGAACACTGGGCTATTCTCCTCAGCTTCAGAAGCCTGAGGTCTGGCTGACCTAAGCCAGTCATGGCTGGCTCTTTATCATGCCGAGTGCATGCTCTGACTCAGACCAATGTGATATGAGGGAGATCTGCAGGAGAGCCTCTCAGAAAGTTCTCACTGCTTGTGAAAAGGAGCATAAGACATTTGCACGGATTGTGTAATGTACGGTTTTGTTTTCACGTGACTCAGCCAGCTTGGGCTGGTGGGGGAATCTCAGCTAAGCGTTCACAAGTTGAGGGAGAAAACCTAGTTCCTCAAAGATATAGTTGGACACCTGATTATTGACTGTGATGTCATGGTAGCTCTGATTGTATTAGGAGAATTGACACACTGCTGTGTTGCTTCAGTAATTTACATTCACTTTCTATTACTTGTGACTCAGTTTTCCTAACCGTTGCAAATCCTGCTCAGATTCTAAGCTTAGATGGGTCTCTAACTTGAAAGCAGAAGCCAGGACTCATCGACACACCAGATATTGCATTAAATGCTCTCTAGTCCATCTTTGAGATGAAGTAGCATTATTTGTTTGTTCGTTTTTGGAAACAGCCTGGTCTTACTATAAAACTGAGGCTGGTCTTGAACTCTGCATCTTCTTATTTCGACCATCCAAGTGCTGGAATTACAGCTGTGTGTCACCATATCTGGCTGCATAGCAGTTTTAAGTCACAGTTTCAGGCGCTGGAGAGAAGGTTCAGTTGTTAGGAGTACTGACTGCTCTTCCAGAGAATTGGGGTTCAATTCTCAGCACCCACATGGCTGTAATGACATTCTGTAACTCTAGTTCTAAGGGCTCTGATGCCCTCTTCTGGCCTCCAGCAGCACTGCATACACATGGTGCACATAAAATAGAAACAACAGTTTTTAAAAGCATGGCTGCAAATACTTCAGTGCATTTCCCACTAGAGGTGGCTCTATGTCCCTTCTTCTTGGACCAAGTGGTCTTTTTAGTGAAGGCAGCTCTCTACATCTGTGAGTTCTGCCCCTACAGATGGAAAATACGTTTGTTAGACTGTACTGAGCTCAGAGGGAGTGTGAGTGCTTGTCTAGCATGCACAGTGCTCTGGGACTAAGATCCAGCACCACAGAAAGAACGACTGTGCTGAACATGGCACATCCTTCTCATGTTAGTACTCCCTAGAGATACAGGTTAGGGACGGATCACACGGCATCCTCCTCGTACTTGAACCCAGGTCCTCCTGCCTCCCCATCCCGAGGGTGATCCATCACCCGGCCGTGTGACGTTGTTGTGTTAGGTAGTAGCCGTAATCTAGAAATGATGTAAGTCCCCGGAGGATTGGGCGAGTGTGTGCAGACACTGTTCTGTGTTGTTTCGGTCTTTTTATTTATTGTTTTTAAGAAATCGCTTTGCTGTGCAGCCCAGGCCGCCCTCAGACCGCACTCTGCACCCTCTTGAGCCGCCCCGCCTTCTCCCAGGTCTGCTCAGCTCCACATCCTGGCGCTGCTACCTGGTTATTCAGCCCTGCTTGTCACCACAGCGTTAGGGTGATAAGCACACGCAGCTGTACCCAGCAGTTTTTCTTCAAACACATGATTTTTAACATGGGCTCTGGGGATTTGAACTCAAGTCTTCAGGCTTACACAGTAAGCACTGTTACCCACAGAGCCATCTCCCAAGCCCTCCCTGCCCCGCCCCTTTTCCCTCTACTTAGCGCCTGGGTAACACACGCACGCACGTCTTGTGTTTACAAAGCAGGCACTTTACTGACTGGGTCTCCCCAGTCCCCCATGGAACTTTTTAGCCAGTGTTGATTCGCAACCCCAAACAGGACCAAAGAAACAGAAGGAGATCAACAGACACCGGCCCAGCTCTGCCACCTATTAGTTGTGTGGCGGCCAAACAAAATTCTTGATGTTCATGACATTCTGTTTCCACTCCCCAGACAGAGGATTCTCGCTCACACCCATCTGAGGGTGCCGTGAACAACACGCACATTGGTCACTGATCACTGCCAGCTTTTCAAGGGCATGCAGTGACAGTGTAGACACAGGAGGTGTAGTGACTTGAGGGTCATACTTATACGTGTGAATGAGAGGGTTAACACCCTGGGAAGGTGCCTTCTGACTTGTTTCTGGTAGAATGGATCCCAGGGAGCCAGCCGGGTCAAATGACACCAGGATTTTCCTTTCCAAGCCAGTGGTTAGGGCCTGGCCCTGCCTCCCAGCCCCCACCTGCTGCAAATAGGAGAGGGAGCCTTCTAGGAGGGGCTGGTGGAACTGGACTTCTTTCCCGTTGCCTGAGCCCAGAAGTCTTAGTCCTTTGTTATCCCAAACAAAGCAGGGGGTACTGTGTAAATACAAGGGCTGAGCCCATGAGCCCAGCTACACAAAGAGGCTCCCACCTGAGGAGGGTGCAGCTCCCCCTACCCCCTACAGTGGCATCTCCTGGAGGCTTGCGAGTGAAGGCTGTTGAACAAATGAATGGAATGAATGAATGACTGGCAGGCAGGAAGAATGTAAGGTCTCCCGTCAGTCCAGACAATCATTCATTCTCTTCCTTTCCTCTTCCTGTTCTCTCCCTGCTCCTCCTCTTTCCTCCTTTTCTAAAAGCCTGGGGAGGCTCTAGAGAAGCCTCTCATCCTTGGCCATCTGCCCAGGCTGGGAAACAGGCACTTGCAGGATTGTGCCAGAGTCCAGGTACTGAAGACATGGCCAGTACCTAGATACAAACCAGGGCACACGGGTCCACCGAACACAGGGCTCCATTTACCCACCAGAAACGTCAAAGAACGCCATCTTGGGAAGGAGTCGGCCTCCTCTTGCAGACCAAAGCCCGAGATGGGGCGCTAAGGTGGAGAACGCCGGGCCTTTCCAGACCCACTAGGTTCGGGGCCTAGGAGATAAGGCTATCAGGGAAGATTGCGTCACACAATGCATCAAGCCAGGTTGTTCTACAGGCTGATTTTTTTTTCTCCTCTTGACGCAGGAAAAATAAAACTGCGGCAGGCACACAGTGGGAGATTGTGGACGCTACTTTGGTTGCCGAAAATACTGCGGCTCGCCAGCTTCCTGGCTGAGGACTGACAGGACATGCTCTCGGGAAACCCACTGAGTGGCCGCCCTTGTCCCTCCCCAGCTGCTGTAGAAGCGAATCTCGAGGGTCTCAACGGGCGTGCTTGGCACGTTCATGACCCCTGTCTGCTCCTTCGCCATATCTGAGCTGTCTTATTTATGCTTAGGGCTCATCGGCTCACTGTGTTTAGAAGCCTCTGCCTCCCTGGGAATGAAAATCCGAACAATCAAATGGAGAAGCCCACACACAGCATTTAGTGAGGGGTAGCGTGAGCTGGAAATTTTGAATCCAAGGTCTGAAAAAGGTCTGTTGTGAACAGGAATGGATGTGTTTAGTTCCCGATGCATTTCCACGTTGTTTTCTCATCTTTCAGGGGAGGTGGGGAGGGAATGTTAACCCCTCTTTCAGGGATGAGGAGACCCGTTAGAGCTGGGGGCGTGGCAGTCTGTGGCTGAGCACCTGTCCAGCGCTCAGGAAGCCTGTAGCAGTCCCCAACACAGAGGCAAGCGACCCTGTTTGTGGCTGCCATCCAGAGAGAGGGAAGAGGAAGCTATGGAGTGTGAAGAAGTTGTCCACAGGCTTAGCGAAGGAAAAGGGAGAAAATCGGGAGGTCCCTCCCCCTGCCACCTTCCTTCCCCCTTCCTCTTCCTCCTTTTCTTCCTCAAATGAAGAAATAGATTCCCATCATGATATAACAAGAGCATGCATGCACACACGCACGCACACACACACACAGAGACTAACACACATACACACCCCCACCCCCAGCCCCAGCACGGCAGTACATACATAATCTTAGCGCTCAGGAAGCTGAGCCAAGAGGATTCTGAGTTCCAGGTTAGCCTGGGCTAATTAATGTGATTTTGTTTAAAGACAAACAAGAAAACCAAACCCTGGCCTGGCAGCTCACACCTGTAATCCCAGCCACTTGGGAGGCAGAGGACAGAGGACCGCCACAAGTTTGAGCATAGACTACAATATATGGTCCCACCTCAACCCTCTTCCCCCTCCGAAATAAACAAATCAATAAAAAGGCAGAACCAGTAAATCTGGGCTGTCCCACGTAATCCTTGGCTCTGTGGTCCTATCTTTTCTTTTCTTTTCTTTTCTTTGTTGTTGTTCCTTTGTTCTCTTTTTTGGAATGCTGCAGGCCAAATCACGATTGTTTACTCTCCTCTTTCTTACTCTATCTCCAGAGCAACAATGCCACATCTAAAAAGCCAGCTTGTTCATTACTGATCTCGGCCCCTCGACCCAGCAATTCACGGGTAGTGATATCCCAAAGCCTTAGTGAGCCCACCCTTCAGCCTGACCGTGCTGGGCTGGTTTGCAGGGAGGGTGTGAGCAAGACAAACAGCCTGGATTCCTGACACCCACCTCAGGAGCGCACGCGGAATTCCACCCGAGCAACTGCAGATCCACATGCCGGCAAATGCCTGTCTGAATTCTTCAGCACTTCTGCTGGGACTTCTGTGGCCAGATGTCTATCTTCCGCCAGCCACCGTGAACTCTAGAAAGTTTAAGCCACTAGATGACACGTTGCTAATTTCCTGGATCAATTACCAGAAGGTTAGGGGTAGTCAGTCAAGAGAAATATGACAACAGGGTCACTCGCTGACTCCAGCCAGACACTACTACGGGCATCGTTTCTACGAGTCTGAGAAACTCTGAAAGGGCCACGATCCCTGATTCACAGTCAATCACCCAGGGAGGAGCTGACGGTCAGCACCTGTCCCCGCTGTTTAACAACTACTTTCAACCGTGCTCACCCTGTTCTGAGCTGAGGTTTCGCTGTGCATAAAGCGTCAGCTATGTGTGCACACGTGAGCGCCTAGCACGGCAGGGTTGGGCGGTAACTCACAGCCGTGGCTAAAATGGAAGCCACTAGAAATGGAGCTTGTAGGAAGCAACCGAGGCTAGAGGTCCACCCCAATCCAGCGTCTCTGGCTAGAGGTCCACCCCAATCCTGCGTCTCCGGCTCTCCTGGGATAGAGCCTGACTGTTAATGGAGTGTTCATTTTATCCTTTTTTTCTTTTCTTCTTTATTTTAAGCTTCTTAGAGTCTCTACCTTTCCACCTCTGCGCCCTTCCCTTAACTGCTGACGTTTGTTGTTCTGTGGGGAGGGGCTTTTCATTGCAATAAGCACTAACATCTGTGCTGTCTTCCCATATTGGCGGGGGGATGGAGGTGGCGGTGGTCTATAACACATTCGATCCTGCTCCCGGTTCTAGGGCAGGAGTCCTGCGTACATTGCAAATGAGGCAACTGAAGCCCTGAAGAGTTCAAGTCAGTTGTCGGAGTCCCTAAGTACAGAGCTCCCTGAAGACCCACCGTTCCTCGGGAGACTCAGAGCTCAGCAAGATGGATTACTCAGCTTAGCGGAGTAGCAGAAACACCTGTGGATTTTTTGTTCCCTGAAAAAAAGTCCCACCCTTCTCCTTCCCCTTTACTATCCCTTGGGTCTCACTATTTCTGAAGGGCATTCCCTCCCCCGTCTCTGACTCCCGGTCAGCTCCCAGTCTATCATGCACAGGACCTTGGACCGTGCTATAAGCATCTTCTCCTTCTCTGTCGGTTTCCTCATAAGATTAGGTTTCCTCACCTCTAGTCGGGCACCTGGCTTACATACAACTCAGCCAAATCTGTGAATGAACTGATGCTGAGCAGGTGGAGGGAGTGGTGGTGGAGAAATGACTGAGTGAACGGGTTAGAACACCCAGGCAACAGCGGTGGGGCTGAGACTGAAATCTTGAAAAGACTTAGAAGGATTACTAAACAAACGGAGGGCTCCTACGAGCAAGTGAATGAAGACCCATGGCAAATACAATTTAGGGGTAACTTCATGAGACTTCTGATGTCCCTAGGGAGCATCCGGGTTATCTATGAATGTGTGGTGGCATTCACGCTCCGTTATGTGACAATTGTCATAACAATATCACTTTGGATGGTTTGTTTGTTTTGAGACTTGGTCTAATGTAGCCAAGATCCGCCTTGAACTCCTGCTCCTCCTGCCTCCGTGTCTCAAGTGCTAGAATCACACAGGTGAGCACCCCATCTACACAGAGCTGGGGACGGAATCCAGGGTCTCATACAAGCTAAACAAGCACTCTGCTGACTAAGCTGGGTCCCAGCCCCCACCTTGGTTTTATATAATCCTTGTTCCTCAAAGGGGTCAAATCACCCAGTGAAGGCCAGTTCACCGTTTCCATTTTGAAGAACCTGCTAAGCACTTGGTTGTTCCACTGATCTGAGAGGAGAGAGGGCGGGAGCCATAATAAAGAGCATCTGTGAGGCCAAGTTGGAAGCTCGCTCTCCCTGTTGCTCCACGGTGTTCCTACAAAGAGGAAAGGGTTTTGAAATATGGCAGGTCTTCAAGAGCAACATGGGGCATCTCAGAAAACAAAGCAAGCAATAACATCATAACACGACTAGGCAGGCAGCCTAAGTACCCAGAAAGGGCACAGAAAGAGAATCCACACTCAGGAAGAAAGCTCCCTGCACAGAGTCATCCTGGTCTAGGACATGGGTGACCCATATCAAAAGGGAGCCTCGTGATCTGATGACAGGCGAGCCTTTAGAAGCACTAAGAAGCAGATTAACAATGTTCCAAACAGGGTTAGGGCTGCAAAGTCCTGGGTTTGATCCCCAGCACCACATAAACCAGGTGTGATGGTGCACACCTGTAAAATCCCAGAGAGGTGGAGGTGGGAAGATCAGAAGTTCAAGATCATCCTGAGCTATGTTTTGAGTTTAAGACCAGGCTATACTACATTCCAGCCTGTCTCAAAAATGAGAAAAAAGTTCTAAACCCTTTAAGGGCACAGGTATGTACATGCACATACATGCACACTCCACATCCGTGTTCCTCTTCCCTAGCTCCTTGTCCTTCACGCTGCATAGCATCCTGTCTGGTGTGAAATTAAACCCATTTCAAAGATCAGCTCTCCTCTGCAAGCCAGAGCTTTTCTTCCTCATTGACACCTCATTAAGACACCTTAAGGTGCTTGCTATTTATGTGAAGACACTGTGGGGAACAGGTCCCTCCGCTTGCAACAAAGCATTACTGTATTTAAGACCCACAGTTCAAGGATATTTGATAGCCACCCGCCTATTAAGAATGGCGCTTTTATCTGAGGCCGTAAGGTGGTGAATTTCCTACGTGGAGCTGGGGGTGTGGGTTGGGCAGGGGGTGTGTGGAGGCTGAGGGGAACTTTGTGGGGGCTTTGATTATGGCCACTGAGCTCCAGGGGAGACGAGGAGTGACTTGTTGGCCAATGGTGAAGTCTGGATTGCTGAATCCCACATCAGCCTCTGGAAATGTAAAGAGGAGGCCATGAGCAGGAGATGAAAGCAAGCCGAGGCCCTGACAGACTCAGTGTGTCCTGAGGACAGGCTGCCATTGCCGCTGAATTAAAACCTCTGAGCGCACCTGGGTACTTGTGGAATCAGACTTCTAGAGCGGTGGAAAGAGTCCCACTCTCGATGCCAATCTCGGTATTTTGGTGGTAACCTCAAACTTGTCCTCCATTTTGGCCTCTGGAAGGGAGGGAAACGAACAATGATGGCTCCAAGCTGAGAGAGAACACTGTTCAGTCACCATTAACCTAGCCCAGTTTTATTCTTTAACATTAGTGTGTGCATGTGTGCATGTGAGAGTGCATGTATGTGTGTGTGTGAGTGCATGTGTGTGAATGCGCATGTATGTGCCTGTGCATGCATGCATGTGTGTGTGCACACATGTATATGTGCATATGTATGTATATGTGTGCAAGTGCATGTATGTGCACGTGCATGTGTGTGTGGATGCATGTATGTGTGTGAGTGCATGTATGTGTGTGTGTGCATGTGCATGTATGTGTGTGCATCTGTATGCATGTATGTGTGTGTGAGTGCACGTGTGTGTGTGCATGTGCATGTATGTGTGAGCGCATGTGCATGCATGTGTGTGTGAGAGTGCATGAATGTGTGTGTGAGAGTGCATGTATGTGTGTGTGTGAGTGCATGTATGTGTGAGTGCATGTGCATGCATGTATATGTGAGTGCATGCATGTATGTGTGTGTGAGTCCATGTATGTGTGCATGCATGTATATGTGGGTATGGAGGCTAGAGATCGACACTGGTTCTCTTCTCTCTCTCTCTTGACATTGTGTCATGATACAGGGTCTCTCATTGAACCCAGAGTTCATCAGTTGGCTAGCCTGGCTGGCAAGGGAACTCCCAGGATCCTCTTGGACAGCAAGAGGGAAAGAGGGAGGGAGGCAGGGACAAAGCAAAGATGGCCGCCAGATTCCACAAACCAATATGGCAGCGTATCCCTGAAGGGCAGGGGGAGAGCAAGGAACTGAACAGGCTTTACGGTATGAGGGAGCAGAGGGAAAGGCTCCAGGGAGCCCGGAGCAAAGTCCAGAGCTGCCCAGGCTCCTGCCACCCGCTAGCCCCGCCCTGAAGGACAGCGGGCAGGTTCCCAGCTCAGGCCTTCCTGGCGTCTCAGATTGCAGCGTTTAATGAGGTAAAACATCAGATTACAGTCATTCTTTTTTTTTTTTTTTTAAATGAGAATTCAAGGAAGTTTCTGGACTAGCGTAGAAGTATGAAAGTATTTAACCTCTGCTCAGCAGCCTGCCCTTTATTAACATTTTCCCTTCTCCGGTTGCCTGCGAACTGCACTTTCTCAAGCGGGTTCGCCATTTGGCGTTTGGATCTGGTTATAGCCAGACGCTGCATATCACCATGACAGCGCACAAATCAGTCTGGAGCTTGATTTACGGAGCAGAGTGTTCGGGGCAAATGTTCGTGGGGAGGAAGAAGAAACGTCACTGCTTTAGGCCCCCATGAGCACCGCGACCTGCCCTGTGATGGAGACCCTCTCTCGCCTTAGGGTTGGTGGTTCAGGGTGCCCTCCGAGAATGCTACTCCCCCTCCCTCCACCCCCCTCCCATCTTTTTTTTTTTTTTTTTTTTTTTTAAGACAGGATCTCATGCACCCTAGAGAGGCTTCCATCTTCCTATAAAGCAGAAGGTAACCTCGAACTTGGGTCCTCTGCCTTTACCTGCAGAGTTGCTGGGATTCCAGGCACATGCCCACAGGCTTTCTGTTGATGCATGCTGGGTAAGGAAGTCAGAGTTCTGAGCAAGTTAGGCAATCCTTCTGCAAATGGAGCTGCATCTCAGGCCTGAAGAGCAGCCTTTTGAAAAGTGAGAAACACAAAAAGAACTCTGAGTTCCCAGGGTTGATCTGGATCTCAATGGCTGTTTCTGAAACTAAGGAGATGCCCGGAAAAGCCATAGGCCTGGGGAGAAATCTGACCTCAGAGGACCTTCCAGTGTTTATTCAGTCCCGGTTCTTGCTCTGGATTTGCAACACCCATGTGACCCTAGAGCCCTAAAATATGCCCAAAGCCTCAGAGCTGTTCTGAGGGGCTAAGTTATGCCCACTGGATACTCTCCCTCACTCGCTCCTCCAACCACTCGCTCCTCCAACCCCTGGGAGGCAGGACCTGCCACCATGTTGGTAGTTGATGTGGCCAGGCCTTGGAGCACAGCAACCACTCTCTGGCTAGATATGGCTGGAATATTCTGCCTCTGTCAGTGCAAGAGCAACATCCCCAAAGCACCCTGGAATCTCTATGAAGTAGAGTCTTGTACCGAGTCGCTGACACTTGAGGGACAACCCTATCCAGAGAACTAAGGGGTCAGCAAAGCCCAAAGTCCCCGAGGGCAGTTGTCAGTGTCTTCCCGACAGCTGGTTGTCCCAGGCTCCTTCTCCTGAGCCCCTCAGTGCTTTGCAGGTCACGGAGTCCTAACTCCTGACACCTGCCTGGAAGGAACTGGCTGCCAGCAGCTGCCCACTGCCTCCGTCTCTCAATTTTCTACTTGAAAGAACTCCGTTGCCACTGATTAGTCTGGAAACCTCACTTCTGTTTTTCTTAGCCTTGCTTAGAGTATGGGTTTTTAAGAGGCCAAGTCTGAAAACTGGTTCTGCTGCTTGCTTTGTGCCTTGGGGCAAGTGCAGTATTAACCTCTCTATGCCTCAGTTTCCCTAGCTGTGTAAAGGACCCATTTATGCCTCCTGCCTCTGGATCCTTGTAAGAACGCATCAGACGCATACCAGTGGGCTGCCCTGGGGGTTGCCCAGAGGTGCTCTGTCCAGCGTGGACAGTGCAATCTCTGTCTGTGACGGCTTCAGTGACCCACAGAGCAACCGTGAGCTGACCACATTCCGTACCCTCCAGGGATTTAGCATTCATTTGGGAAGACCGACTATTAAATCATTAGGGAAACGATACAGATACTTTCCTACAATTAAGCTGCAGAGTGGGCGGCTCCTGGCCTGAACGCTGCGGCCCTCCACAGAAGGATAGAAGGAAAAAGAGGCTGGGTGCCTGAAGAAAATGAGAGAGACAGTTGGTTGATGGGGTGACATCAAAGATGATACTCAGCCAGTGGTCGAGGAGAAGCTCTTAGGTGAGTCACCTTCTCTCCTCAGGTAGAGTGTGGACACGCATGCACCTCAGTGCGCATGCGCAGGTCAGAGGTCAAGCTCAGAATCCATTTTCTTCTGCCATGTGGGTCCCAGGGACCAAACTCAGGTCATCAGGCTTGATGGCAAACACCTTTAACCACTGAGAAATCTTGCCAGCTGCTAGACCAGGACTTTTCCAAGGCCCTAGGCAGTTGTGACGGCTCCTTTAATCCCAGCACTGAGGAGGCAGAGAGGGTGGATGGGTTGCTGGGAGTTCGAGGCCAGCATGGTCTACATAGAGTTCTAGCCCAGCCAAGGCTACATAGTGAGACTCTGTCATTAAAAAATTCCATGTGGTGGAGAAGAGAAAGTGGAACTCTCTCCAGCTCTACCCACGACACAGCTATGACTTCCTGTCAGTTGTCTGAGCTCAAGGTCTTAGGTCAGACTCCATCAGAAACATGAATGGGACTGAGCTGTCATAGTATCCGTGTCTAGCCACTCCACAGCTGCTTGACACGACTTCTCCTCATCAGACAGATCCTGTACAGAATTAAATCCACTTGGGTCACTACATAGGATCGTTCGTGCTTTCCAGGTGTTTTCACCATGATTGAGACAGACCAGGATAGACCACAATGGTCTTTTTGTCCATACATTACTCTCTGAGTTATATAACTGCCTGCTGAGCCAGGCATGGGGAGTTCTTACTGTTACTCCTACACAGCAGACAGAAAACAAAGCTCCAAAACTAAGCAGGCATGGTGATAAACACTTGTCTCTTGTTTTCTAATAATGCATTTCTATTAATTTTTAAAAGAATTTCTTATAATGTGTTTTGATCATTTTTGCCCCAACTCCTCCTCCTAGCTCCTCTGGAATCCACTCCCTACCCCCTACCACCCCTAATCCTGTATTGTGGACCTCCTCCTCCTCCTCCTCCTCCTCCTCCTCTTCTTCTTCAACTTACCAAGTTCAGTTTGTGTTGCCCATATACTCATAGGTATGGGCATCTGCTGGAGTTGTCAACCTACCAGGAGCCACACCCTTAGGAAAAACTGACTCTTCCCCCCTCAGAAGCCATCACATGTCAGTAGCTCCTCCACTAGTGATGTGGCCTTATGAGCTCCTCTCCCCTCTGCAGGAAGGCTGTCTGGCTCAGTCTTGTGCAGGTCTTATGCACGCACCCACAGCTACTGTGAGTTCACGAGGGTGATGTCATGTCATGTCAGAGGACACTGGCTCTCTAGTTGTCCCTGACCTCTGCTCCAGCCCCTTTTTCCTCAATGGTCCCTGGGCCTTGTTCAGGGGCAGGGTCAATACAGTGCTCCACTTGTGGCTGAGCCCTCTGCACTTTGATCCTTTATATGTTTTTACAGGCATAAACCCTGGTAATCCAGGCACTCAGGAGGCAGACGGGAGGATCATGAGTTGGAGACTAGCCTAGGCTACAAAGTGAAGCTTTGAATCAGAGGTGGGGGTGGGTGGGAATGCTAGCTGAGCTGCAGAGAGGAGGGACCCACCCTATGCCCCTCAGCTGGAGTTTCTACTATTCTCCTGACCATGGAGCAGAGTCATTTGGCACGCCGCTATTATCCCCTCTGATGAGCTCCTTGGAGGCAGGTCCATTTCTGCAGGCTCTCTCTCATATTGTATTATCCACATTTCAGGCAGTGGTATGCTAACACTTCTTTGAAATAAATGGCTCTCAGGGGTGTTGTAGTGTTTGCCAATTTCTGTAGTGTCAATACCCCGTCAAGGCTGATTTTGACTAACCAATGTGACAAAATCCCTGAAGTTTAATCATTGACCTTTGTAAGCCAGCACCAGCTGGTTGGTGTACACCACTGTTTTCAGAGTACCCTAAGACAAGTGGTGAGTTCAGCGGTAGCGTTTTCCTTGCCTCCATCCAAGTTCACCGTTTGTACTCAGTAGAAGATGAGGACTTGCAGGACTTGCAGGACGGGGCATCTCCTGGGCCTACTGCTCTTCACAGGTCTGGCAATGACAGTTTGGGGTGCACGGTGCTGACAGGGAGGAAGGGCAACATGGAAGTGGACAGCAAGGATCCAAAGAGTATGGATGAAAAGAGAAAACGAGATGGGGGAGCCAAGAGTAAGACAGGAAGGCAGGGAGACAGGAAGCAAGGGAGAGAGGGAGGGAGGGAGGGAGGGAGGGAGGAAGGCAAGCAGGATACATGAAGGGAGGGAAGGTGAGAAGGAAGGGAGACAGGAAAGAGGGGCAGGGCAGGGCAAGGAAGGGAAGGAAAGGGAGGGGAGGGGAGGGAAGGGAAGGGAGGGAATGGGAGGGAAGGGAAGGGAGGGAGGGAGGAAGGGAGGGAGAAGGATTACAGATGTGTACCGAGCAGAATGTGGATGGTGCACACCTTTCATCACAGCACTGGGAGGCAGAGGCAGGTGGATCTCTGGATTTGAGGCCAGCCTGGTCTACAAAGGGAGTTCCAGTCTGGCCACACTACATAGTGAGATTTTTGTCTCTAAATTAATTAATTAGTTAATTAATTAAAAGTGGGTACTGGTGGAGGTAGACGCTTCTGAGGCCACCTGTAGATAGAACTCTATTTTAGTATCCAGTAGGCGTTCAGGGAGAGAGGGAAGAATAGTCATCAGTGTAGGTTCCTAAATCCGGTCACTCTCCCGTCACCCCGTGTCTTATCTCCCAACGAGATTCAAGCTTCTTTGACAGCAATGACCACATCATTCATTTCTGGGCCTGCCATTGCCACAGCTAAGAGTTTCTGGATATGACTTTTTTTAAGCAGGGTCTTTGAACATAGCTGTCCTGACTGTCCTGGAACTCACTCCATATACCAGGTTGGCCTCAAACTCACAGAGACTCACTTCCGTCTGCCTCCTGAGGGCTGGGATTAAAGGCAGGCACCGCCATGCCCAGCTATGAATACGACTTTTAATTTCACCACAGTTCTTCAGAGTAGAAAACTGAAGCTCAGCATGTTCAAGTAAATTTTTCGAACTTGCACGTTATTATGTGCAGGAGCCAGGATTCAAACTCTCTCTGCTTTTCTACACTACTTTGGAAAGGACGGGGAAGTTTTTGAACAAATGAATTGAGTGAATTTGTCTTCTCATTCAGAGAGCTCGGTTTCCCTTCTGTGTTGGAGTCTTACTTTTCGTTTGTCATAGGGGTCCAAATAGGAGCGCAAGTCTGTTGGTACAAGCATATAATGTGCGTTCTCCAGGCCTGTGTGTACTGAAAGTTATTCGTATTAACCGTGAAATTCTACGGTCATGAAATAATGAGACTTCATCAATGCCCCTTGGTCCCATTGAGCACAGGGTGGACATAAGCACATTTATATTCCCCCATTGGGGCTTTACATAGTGCTGCTGCTGAGCAGCCCTGGGAGGGGGCATTTTTCCAGCCCCCTTTTTACCACTGAGACCACTAGAGTTTCTTGGGGTAAGTAATCAGCTATACAGGTTGAGTGTCAAGGGCTTGGGAGGAGGAGAGCACCAGGAAGTGATGAGACTGCAGGTACTGAGCAGATGGACACATGGGGCTTGGATCTTCGGGGAGCGGGGTGGGGGGGTGGGGGGGTAGGCTCGATGAAGACTTACCTTCCTGGCTCTGTCGTGCGCCTCCGTCGTGTGCCTCCAAAGGGCTATGGAAGCTGGCGTGTTCATCCATGGCCACCGTCCCTCTTTGAGGGACCTCTCTCTGGCTGGCCAAATACAGGACACTCTGGCGGCTTGGCTCAAGGATGGGGCAAACTCCCTAAGTACCAGGGAGAGTCTTTGTGTCCTAAATTAGAGAGAGACCATCGGTGCTGGATGACAGATTTCAGCAGATACAGAGAACTCCAGGTGCACTTGAAGGTGAACTAGGGCAATACGTATGGGCATGCTCGCCCAAAGGTCATGTAATTTGCCCAAGGTCCCAGTAAGGATTGCAGGAGCCTAAGAGGGATTCAAACACGTGTCTATTTCATGCCAACTCCACTTCCTTCCTGTGACACCAGAGAGGAACAATTAAGGCGTTTCTATGCCCTAGATCTTGGAAGTGGGATGTGTATAGTCTACTGACAGGGAGTAGGGGTCAGCACTGAGCCCCAGGCGTCGTGATGACTGGATTTGGTGGCCCAAGCTCAGCCTTTGCTTGAGGAAAGAAGGTAGCCCCACGGTGACTTTGTGGTGACTTCCTGCTTGTAATTCCAGGTGTAATTTAGCTGCCCAAGGCACCTCCATTCTGGCCACATTAATTTCTTTTGAAAATTCAGCCTCTTTATTTTAAAGCCTAAATCCAGAAGCTAGAACAATAAACCAGCAGAAGCAGCAAGTCCACAAAAGCCACATGGGAGGGAAATGAGCTAAGAATACAGACCTTCCCCAGGCCACCCAAGCTTCTTTTGAAGTGTGCAGAATAACAAAATATCCAAAACAAAACAAAACAAAAAAAATACATGCACAAAACCCAACAGAAGCTAGAGACGGCGTTTCTCAGGGCTCCTTAGCCAATGATGTGACTGTGGTTTAAATGGCACTGTTTGTTTAAGAGCTGAGCAGGTGCTCTTCTGTGTCATTCACAGGGAACAAAGCCCAGCCCTGGCCTAGGCCACAGGGATAGCCATTAGCGGGAGAAGGAGGGAAGCCGAGAGGGCCAACCTTTCAATGTGGAAAAGGTCTTGTTTTGTTTCCTCCTTCTCTCAAAGTAATTTCTTCTTTGCAAAGCTGCTGGGCTGAAATATGACTAGTCTCTGTATCCAAATTTACGAGAGAGAGAGAGAGACAGAGTGAGAGAGAGCGCAAGCTGAAATCTGAGGGAAAGCAATAAACAGACATAGCAAGGCCTTTGGGCCCTTTGACCTCCTTGCCCTGATGACCCCTCTGTCCTCATCTGCCCTCACCTGTGACTGCAGTTGGTACTCTGAGTTCCAGGCTGGGGAAAGCCACCTGAGGGGATCTCAGAATGAGCCAGACGACACTCCCCTTGTCTAGCTTGAATGAGCAGATGACAGTCCTACAGACCCTGGAAAGCTCTTAACTCTGAACAGAAACATCTGCATGGACACAAAGGTGACCCTCACACAGCTTCCAGTCCCTGGATGGCCACCTCCTAAGAGTGAGCTAAGTCAAGTCCCTATATCAATCCGGGCCTCAGTTTCCTCTCTGTGAACTAGATGTGACACCATCTGCATCGTGGATTGTGAGGGATCCCCAAAAGTCGTACTGGGAGTAGTGGAGTTCACAAGCTTTTTGATCTCAGGACCCTCTCCACTTGTAAAAGTTATGGAGCATACCAAAGAGCCCAGGAAATTCTATAAAGTACATCCCATTGGCTACCAGATACCATAGAGCCTATGAAAAATTCCATTTTATACTTAGGGTACAGCAGAGCATGAATAAGGTCATGGGTTTGACTCATAAGAGAGTGGGAGAGGGAGAGAGTAAGAGAGAGACAGAAAGTGCTCCATAATACAAGGCACTGAGAAAAGGTTTAACTCTGTAGACATGCCCCTGGCCTCTGGACTTTGGGAAATCCTGTACTAGAGAGAGCATGGGAAGTCTTCATATAATGTCCTGCATGTGACTGCTGTCAGCTCAAGGTACAAAACCCAGTAGTATTCAGTGTCCAGGAAATTGGCTTCCTTCCTTCCTTCCTAAGAATTATTTCCAAATTTTTATTTATGTAGCATATGTGTATGCCTCTGTGTGTGTGTGTGAACACTTGTGTATAGGTGTTCTCAGAGGTCAGAAGAAGTTGGATCGTCTGAAACTGGAGTTTGAAGCAGTTGTGAGTCCGTCGGTGTGGGTGCTGGGAACTGAGCCTGGATCAGCACTTCTGGCTGTGCCGTGGGACTGATGAATGGACCTTGTGAGCTTGAAGTTGGTGGATAAAGGCCAGGAAGAGATCCTGAGGCGGGGATGCAGCAGAGAGAGCAGGCAGAGGCACCGGTGGGCAGGACTGGTTTTCAAGTCCCTGCGGCTGCTTTGTAACGTGAGTCCTGCTGTTAAGACAGCGTGCAAAGCTGCGTGCAGGAGGGGAGAGACACGGGTGGCCTTCAGGTGTGGAGGGCTTCTGGAAGACTCCAGCTGCCTGGAGAACAGAGATCTTAACCCCAATGTGTGTGGAACAAGGCCAGATTTGCTTCCAGAGTGGCTTGTGATTAAGTGAGACACCACCATCACCCCCTTTCCTTGATGAGAAGGCAAACTGGGCAAAGGCAGGGACACGATCAGACAATGAGGCTGAATGAGAGGGTCTCTCTGTTTGCCAAATCCAGCAGGTCGTTTTTTCCCTTGCTTCAGGAAGCTCTACAGAGTGGCACATTCAGTACGGCATCCGTGAAGGCGGGAGGGAAGGCTCAGCCTTGGCTTTGAGTTTCTCTTACTCTTTGCTGGGGAGGTGTCTGCTTTGTTCTCTGCGCCGCCTCGTTGACGACAGTCCAGGGGAAGAGGAGCGCTGGTTTGCTGGCTTCTTTCCTCACCGTCCCTCATCCGTAGACAAAGGCCGGCTCCAAGAAGAGTTGTCTGTGGGGATCCAAGCCCTGTGTCTGCCTTCAGGCCTCTTCTCCTCCCGCTCCTGCCCCTGCTTTCTTCTTTCTGAACCTCTAGTTGACATCTGTCAGATGGTTTGGTGCCCACCAAAGTCAGAGCCCGCCTCCTCGGAAGCTGCAGTGCTCTTGACAGCGAAGGAAAGGCTGGACCTGAAGTCACCGCTGGAGACAAGACTGTGGGTGGGGATGCCCTGAGCATCGGCATCGCCAGCGGAGCAAGCAGCACCCCTCCAAAGAAATGAGAGGAGAGCAGGGCGCCTGCTCTGACGTGAGATGCTATGCGTGAGATTCGTGAGATACGTGAGATGCGTAAGCCAGCTCCTCCTCTCTATGCAGTGCTTTCCTGAAGGCCGGGGCTAGACCTTTCCTGATCTCAAAGGTCAGCCAGATCCCCAGCAGCTTAGGCTACGCAGGCAAGGCAGCTTCTCTACCGTGGCAGGGAAGCACTCCCAATCAGTCATTCCTTGGGGGATGTTTTCCAGGCGAACTAGGAGCTGTACTTTGAAATCAGGTGTCAGAAAAACGTGGTGCATAAGCCATAGTCTCCCACCCCACCCCGCCCAGCCCTCACAACGCACAGTGTTTGGGCAACAACTCTGTAAAAGCAGTTTAGACTCTGATCGGTAACGAGGTGCACTGGCTCGGACCGGTAAGTGACTTGTGTGAGGTTACCTAGCAAATAGTGATCAAAACGGCACGGAGCCCTGTGTGGACTGAATTCTAAAATAGATGTCATAGGGCCCAGTTTGCCTCCATGTCCTGATTTGCCATGAGCCTGAACACATTTGGTGGTTCCGGGACACCTAGCATTCAGGCTGAGACTTGAGGGTCCCATCTCCCTTCCTGGGACACCCCGGAAGAGTCCAACGCCATCAGCTGCTGCCACCTAGACTCCCCAGGAGTCGGTGGTCAGAGCTGAGTGACAACTCCCACAGTGCCAGGATGACTTGGCTAGAAACAGGGTTTGGCCATCAGCTTCCTGGCGCCTGGTTAAACTCTTGACTTTTCAAATTAGAGAAGTTGAAAGTTCTTCTGGGTACTTTTTTTTTTTTTTTTAAAGGGAAACATGTTTTGTTGTTAATTATTTACCAGAAATGGCTCTCCTCTCTCCCGCCCCAACCAGAATTATGTTCCTTCAGTTTCCCGCCTCCCTGCTGGTTAACACCGTGTGCACCACCATCAGGGGTTTCTCCTCTCAGACCAAGGAAGAGCGAGGGCAACTAGGGCAGGCCTGGTGGCAAAGGCTGGGCTCTGCAGAGCTGCTTGCTCTCAGCTGCCTGGCATCTGGTACTTGACCAGCCACCCAGTTCCTCCCACTCAATTCCCTGTTATCTGAGGTATTTTATGGACTCTCTCACCACAGAAGCTACTTGGATGGGGGTGGGGAAGACGCCTTAATCCCATTGTCACAGAGGTTAAACATTAAGTGGAGCTGAAGTTTGCTTCCCACCCCCACCCAGTCACCTCTAAATCCCCTTTTGGGCATGCCTCCTGGCCCAAATGGGAGGTGCTAATTGCCAGATTTACACCTGTGTTAAGTCAAGAGCCCCCTCTAAGGAAGCTTGAAGAGTCTGAAGCCCAAGGCCTGGGAGCTGAAGCCACCCAGACCTATAGCAACTGCCAGGACAGAGACATTCAACACAACTCCAATTCTAAGCCCTGTTAGAGTCCGTAGGCAGCAGGGAAGGGGTTAAGGGCCTGTTTCTTCGGAGGCACCTCTCCTTGCAGTCCCTGGGCACAGGGGCTTAGCCTAGGATCATGTATAATTGATACCATCAGCTTCATCTATACCCATTTCCCCTTGCTGGTAATGAGGGAACATCCCAGCGGAGGCCAGGGCTCTGACGCCCTGAGCATCACTTTCTGGATACAGGGGACAAAGGGTCCACTGCAGGAGCCAGTAGGAAAAGAAGGGCAGCCTTGCACTGTGCTGGGCAGTGAACACCCAAGTCGGTTTCCAGTCAGACTGGCGGGGTTGGGTTTCCTTCTCACGGTCTTCTGCCATGCTGTGTGACCGTGGGACAGTCTCTCTACAGTCCCCAGGCCAGCTTCCTGCTTCCTGCTTCCCCTTCACTATGAATGCAGGAAGGGCTGTGGCAGTTCCATCTCTTGGTGGTGTCGGGAGGATTATGTGAGCTACTACATGAAGTACAGAGGTATTTCAGTAAACTTTTTTAATGAAAAATATTTTCACCTGCGTAGGGATGTGGCTTAGTTTGCAGAATGCTTGCCTAGCGTGCGGGTAACCCTGGATTCGATCCCCTGTACCTCATAAACCAAGCACAGTGGTGCGCACCTGGAATTCCAGCACCTTGGAGGTGGAGGTGGGAGAATTCCAAGTTGAAGTGGGATGAGCTGGAGAGAGAGATGGTTCAGCGGTTAAAATCGCTTACTGCTTCTGTAGAAGACCTGGGTTCTATTCCCCAAACCAGGTGGTAGCTCACAACCATCCATAATTTCCATTCCAGGGTATCTGAGGCCTCCTCTGAGCTCTGTGGGCGTCAGGCACTCACATGGTGCACATACATACATACATGCATACATACATACATACATACATATGCAGGCAAAGTGCTCATAGACGTAAATAGATCTAAACAAAACAAAACAAAAATCTCAGAAGCAGAAGGTCATCTTTGGCCTCATATAGCGTTTGCAGTCACCCTGGACTATAATAACCCAGTTTTTTAAAAAAATTAATTGACACATTTATGCAGATTTATGAGTACAATGTGACATTTTAATACTTATATATAGTGTTTTTTACTATGTCATCCAAATTATTTCTAAGAGGAGGCTCTAAATAGAAATAAGTCTGAGAAGACCTTAGAGGGGAAAAAAGGAAATGAAAATTACACAGAGAGAGAGAGAGAGAGAGAGAGAGAGAGGGAGAGACAGACTAGAAGCTATCACCAGTGGTGTGGCTTGTGCTAGCCCTTGGATAGGCTGTCTGGGTTCTACTCCCCTGCCCTGTGGGCTGCAGACAAGCTTTCTGAGTAGTGCAGAAAGGGAACTTTGGAACTCATAATCTCTTTATGTGAGGGCTAATTTCAGCATTCAGCACCACGGGGCTGAGAGATGCCTGGATCGCTAGTAAAAGATCAGCTCTGGGTGTGTCGGGAGCTGTTTCCGGAGCACGGGGGCCCGTGAGTCAGAGGACAGAACACGGCTCTCCAATCAACAGCAGGGCGGAAGGCACATCTGCCCACTTCCCATGCTGCGGCATCCATTTTCACTCGCGGCTAAGAGCGGATGTTGGCCTTGGGGCTTTCAAACTAAGGACATATTAGTTCTCCAACTCTCAGGCCTGTACTCAGACTCGATGACGATATACTGTCTTCCTTGCCGGTTCCCCGGCTTGCAGACAGATTGGGAGATTTCTGGGCCTCTCATCACACGATGAAGGTTCACACCCCGCCTTCCCTCAGCCCTTCTTTCCTCTCCCTCCCCGTATAGATCGCCCCTACTCCTTTCTCCCTGGAGAAGCCATTACACTCCCCAAATGCAAGCGGTTGTTACAGACATCACAGTAACACGGGATGCCCTTTATCCTAACAATAATGGCCATAGAGACATTCACGTGAAGAGTTTGAGTTCTCCAAGGCAGAGAACTGCGTCTCTTCTGTCACCATCAACTCTCTCCCCAGGACAGCATGGACGCAGGGCCTGGGAAGCAATGTATGCCTGCACCAGAACCAGGGCTGGGTCACAGGCCAGAACCACCGGCACAGCCGCACAGCGGGGCAGACCCGTGGCCCTGCCAGAAAGGTCTGCTCCTCCTGTGACTATCTCGTAGACTACGACCTCTGCTGACAGCTAGTGCCTTGTAGCTTCTCAGTGGGTGGTAGTCGATGAATCGAAGGAGTGGATGAATGCTTGTTTGCCGTTACCAATTCAGCTCCTCCAGAATCATCTGTTACTCATTGTTGTCCTGCTATATAAACCTCTTTTTTAACAATGGAAGAATTTTGTAGGTTTTTTTTTTTTTGCCATTATTGTGATAGTTTTTTAAAGAACACCACTGTTTTGATACCCCCTCTTTGGAAGATAGGGTTCTGTGCCCTCCTCTTCAACCTGAGCAAATGAATGGCTGCTTTGACCCACAGGATATGACGTTAACGAAGCCTCTCGACTCCACCCCCTTGCTCGCTGATGCTCCCGTTTGGACCCTGCCCTCTGTGGACCCAGTCCCAGGCTACCGGAAGGGTAGAACCTCTAGGTTGGAGACCTGCTGCGATCCATTTCCATAGCATCAGAGGGGCTGAGGCAGAGGCGGCTCGGTCTCTGAGGAGGCATACGTGCAATGGGAGCTGGGATCTCTGTGGATCGTCTATCGGCAGTTCTAAAGGAGAATCTCTCTGAGAACAGCCTTCAGGTCTAGCCCATTCACAGCCCCGTCAGTTGTAATCAGGTGAGAACATCTCAGAGCCTAAAACACAAAATTCCAGTAAGGGTCTCCTCTCAGAGACACTGAGAGTAGTGTGAGCGCACCCAAGAGCGTGTACCTACCTCTGTGTCACATCTTAGGTGTTGTTCTAACATGGCCTTACTCCTGGCTCTGATGGCTGGGGCCAGCAGGGCGTCCAGAACGTGCAGGTCTTCCAGTGAATGTTAAATGGAGAAATGAATTAAGATAACAAAATAGATCTGAAGTGATTCTCTTTCTGGGTGGGGGTGGGATGAATACGTGCAGGATCCGGAAGCAGATGGGTATAGATGTGAACCCCGCTACTGTCCCTCGGGAACCTCACGAGACTTGAGGAAGGTACTTAGCTTCTCTGAGCCCACAGCAGAGGCAGCATCCTGCAAGGTTAGTTGAAAAGTAGAGGGAGGGTACAGGCGTCAAGAGGTGGTGCATGAGAGGGCCACCCCGGGCATGTACCACCCCCCCCCCCTTAGTGCAGGTGACAACTCAGCATTTCACAAAGCCCCCAATAGAGAGCTCTTTCAGAGCCATGTTTCAGAGGTTGGGGGTTCATGCTTGGAACACCTTGTTTGTATTGGCTCAGCGGTTAAGCACACTGGTTGCTCTTCCAGAGGACCCGAGTTCAATTCCCAGCATCCACGTGGCAGCTCATAACTGTCTGTAACTCCAGTTCTAGGGGATCTGACACCCTCACACCAATGCACATAAAATAATAAATTATTCTAAAAATCCCAGCCTCCAACCCCCAACTGATTATCTAACTTTCCTGAAGTCATACAAGCAGACTCCAGTCTCCTCATGAAACAGCAAGTACCCTAAAATCTCAGTACTAATAAAAGAGAACTTAGTTTAACCTGACAGGAGTGTTCAGTAGGCAGTCTTCCAAACAGCACAGTCCTCCAGGATGGCGGCGGGACCCTTCACACCTGTGGGCATCACTGGAGGAAGAGGCAGGGAGGTTTTTGTGGGCTTTGCCTGGATGTGGAGGATGTTATCTCCCTCTGTATCCCATGGGGCAGAAGCTACACACAGGGTTTCACCCGGCCGCAAGGGCGTCTGGGAAGCATGGTACACAGCTGGATGCTCAGGAGAAGACAAGGCATAGCAGGTTGCAGTGTGTTCTCAGCTAGATGAAGCACATCTTAGGTCTAGCCCAAGCTGCTGGGAGGAGAGTCCAGTAAGACAGTTCGTCCAGAATGTAGAACCTGCCCCAGGATCGGTGCCCGGTGAACAGCTGCAACTCGGGTCCTCATGGGCATGAATCGCTACCATTCTCTGTCTGCCGTGGAGGGCAACAGCATACACCAGCATGTGGGAAGGGCAGTGTCCTTGAGCTAGGACCCCTAGATCCACAGACACTGAGTTTGTACACACTTATAACTCCAGCCCTCCAGTGCAGAGGCAGAAGGATTGCTGGATTTGAGGCCTGCCTGGTCTAAGTTGTGGGTTCCAGGCCAGCCAGGGCTACACAGTGAGACTCTGTCTCAGAAAACCAAGCAGTAGAATTGGGATGTAGCTCAGTTGGTAGAGTGTGCTCCCCTCACCTGCCCAAAGCCCTGGGTTGATCCCCAGCTCGGATCTAGGTGGTCGATAACCCTAGTGCTCAGAAAGTGAAGGCAGGAGGCTCAGAAGCTCCAGGGTGGCTCAGCTGCATGGTTAATTCAATTGTAGCCTGAGATATATGATATCTCGGACAGAGAGAGGGATCTCTGTTCACACTTGGCTTGATTTTAACATCAGAGTGTATTGCTTCTAGTACAAACACAACATGGTAAGTGACCAGAAGCAACTTTTGCTCTAAGGGACCAGGGAAGCCATTTGGAGACTGTGACACCGGGCTTCACTACGATGCCTCCAAAAGGTGAGACAGCAGGAAAGGCACTTCTGGAAGGAGCCAGCATGAGAGCAGGGCAGGGACAGATGGGGATGGCAAAAGGCTCACAGGAGCACCTAATGAAGCGGAGGGACCAGCAGGAAGGGGGGCCTTGCGTGCCGGGAGCCCAGCTGGCTTCCTCCTGTGCATCCCCGGAGCATGACCGGTTTAGGGCTTCCAGCGGCATGACTGTGGGTACCAGACAGACTTCCTCACACCTATCATTTCATTCTGATCACATCCCGTAGAGCTGGGGGAGACGGCTTCCGTACTTCTGTTTTACAGATGATAAAAGTAAGAGAAACACTCACAGATAACTGCTTGCCTCCATGTCACGGGCTAGATAATTCCTTCTGCAAAATCCATGGGAACAGCTAGACGCTCTCCAGTGCCTCCTCTGAGCTAGCTAGCTCTTACTTCCCGTGAACAAGTATCTCCTCACATCCGCGGGTGAGCAGCACAGAGGTGGACGCTTCTAGCCGACGGCTTTCTTTAGACAGAGTCTCACTCGGTAGCTCAGGATAGTTTGGGGCTCACTCTGCAGCACAAGTTGGCTTTCCAATTCATGGTAATCCTCCTGCCTCAGAAAAACAGGTGTAGCCAAGGCATCTCTGTTGTAGGTGATGGTCTGACTGGGTGGGCTGTCCTCGGGGTACTGAGTGAAGTCCTCCTTACTGGGTTCGGGATAACTTTGCAGACAAGTATGCACACATGTGCACGCGCGCGCGCACACACACACACATACACACACACATGTCCAGGAGTGTGTAGTTTAAGCTCCCGAGCCAATGGAAACAGACACATTAACTGAGATGATTCATCACCGCAGCCCAGTTTCTCGTGTTGGTCCCCACTGCATTGAGGAGAACGTGAGTTCTGCCATCTAAAACACTGAGAGGCTACCTCCCTCCAGAAATCAAAAGGCAAATTACCTTCCTTTTATTAATCATCCCTTTCCTTACAAGATCTCACCTTTTGTTTTTCTGCACTTTACAAGGAAAAGGTGTGTTTTTATGCTTCGTCTGGAGTTGGCAGTAACGGGAACCCTTTGATTTTTAAGTAAGAAGGCAAGTCCTGTGTATGCAGAGAAGGCTCCAGGAGGCTGGGGACTGTACCTTTAGGTTCAAACCTTCCCTGAGCGCTTGGATCGGAAGGATTGGACTGAAACTTTAAACATTTCAAGCAATACCTAGAATATGTATAATTTATAAGCCACACACCGTTGGCTGTCAAATAGGCGATTGATCTGACTCGGATCTTGTTAATTATCTTCCACATACATTACTCCTTAACAGATCTTCAGTATACTGGGTATCAATATTAATAAGATTATAAAACACTATTGATAATTAGGAACAGAAAGAACCCCAGCCTTTGATTCTGGCTGTTACAAATGCCCCCACTCTCCCCAGATTAGAAAGCGGCCACTTTCATTTAATAATATCAGATCAGAACGGCTGTGTCCTAAAGTGGGTTATTAGGAGACCGCTAAGACTCTCCCCCGTACGCAAGAGCTGCTTGAAAACGTGCATGGCAGCATCCCTGATGGGGAGAAATCTGCCTCTCTTGTCCACAGGAGGCCTAATGGGGTGGGTGAGGCTGAAGGGGGAGCGGCGCTCACTTTGATCAGCCAAATTCTTCATTTTCTTTGTCCAGACCAATCAGAGCGGTTTGGTTTTGCGGGATATTCACCAGGCTGGCATTTTATCTTGATTTCTTCCATTGGATGAAAGGGGGCCCTGTCGGGAAGCCGGCGGAAGGGGGCTGGTGAGATTCGGGGCGGATCTCAAGCCCATCCCGCGTCGATGGCACTTTATTTTCTATTTTCCCTCTTTGCAAGAGCCTCCTCTTTTATGTTTTTGTTGGGTTCACAAACTCATTAACATCAAACGGGCAGATCTGCCACTAACTAGGAGGACGCAAGCAATTTCACTTATAAATAGAAAGCGCAGAGCTGGAGCTGGGTGCCGGGGCCAGGCTTCCTCCCCGAAGTCTCACCTGGCTGAGGAAGCAGGGAGGCTTCAGGACCTCCTGACACCAGGCGGACACCAGTGACTGGACGAACAGGGAGGGGTGGTATGAGGCCACAGAACGTCCTTCGCCTGTAGTCTCTCTACGTTTAACTGTTTTAACCAGACTGGCTCTTGCAACAGTCCAGGAGCTAGCCTGGCTTCCAGTGGAGTTAGACGCAGAAGCTGGAGACTCGGCTTCTCTCAGGAGGACTTCCCAAACAGCAAGATGGCTGCCACCGTGCCCATTGATGGGGAAAAAATAGAGGCAGCAACTCTTTGAGAAGTACACATGGAGGACAGGAGCTTTTCTCTCCCAGAAGGCTCTGAGCTGGCTGTCTTCGGTCCCGTGTTTGTTACTGGCCTGTACCTAACCCGGTAGTGGTGTACTGCTGATGGCTGGCTCGGGCCCAGCAATAGGGGAAAGGCCTGAGAGAGCTCCTAGGGAGGGCAGACGCCATGGGAAAGACCCACAGAACTACACACGGTCATGGAGGCCAGTGGCTCCTTTTCTGGGCTCTCGCTCACTTCCATGTTTGGGAGTGTTCTCTTTCTTAATAAATTGCCTCTATTTCCACCACTCTTCGTGTGTCCCTGCTCCAACTCCTTGTTCCAGGGCGTAGAAACCTAGGCATCAGCAGGTGCCTTCTGGACTCAGATCTGCGCCTACAACGTGGGAGTAGATTGGGTGGACCGGCTCTAGGTGGGGCTGGGAGAAGAGAGATGCATCTCTAAACTTCCAGGAGAGAAAATGTCCGGAGGGCTAAGAAACAATGTAGTAGTACACCACTTGTGGACTCAGCAAGGAAGAGACGGAGGCATTTTCATAGGTGCAAACCCTGCCAGACCTCAGCAGAGGCGACCACCATCCTGGCAAGTGCCGTACTGGACAGCGGAACCTGGAGCGTCTGAGCTCAGGTGTTTCGGTTGACCTAGAACTCCTCAGGGGTTCTACTGATAGCACGTGCAGATCATTAGCAATCAACAGCCCCCCAGAAATCCAACACCTGCAGACAATACAAAACACCATGGCCTAGGCAGCCCCTCACCCAACAGAGCACAGAACAGTATTTTAAACACAACTAAAAATAAACTTCTACAACAGCACGAGGCTCTACCACCCATTGTTTGCAAAGGCTTTGGCCTGGCCTGCAGCTGCCCTCGGATTAGTCTTCTGGGAATCTCTGCTTGAGTACTCAGGTCTGCTGCTTGCAGTCTTCGGTCCTGTAATCTTCAAACAATGCCCTGGAATAAGCCATTCGGATCCAGCTTAAAGATGCACAGGTAAAAAATGGCTCCTCCCTCGATGTATAAATTTGAGGCATTTGCCTCTCGGTACCTGGCTATCGCAGCCATGTCCCTGCTAACTCCAGCTGGATACGTTCATTTATTGGCAGCCACAGAGAGAAAGCGTGCATTTCTGAATGTTTTGTATAACTTTTTGTGAATTTGTCCACTTGGTAAGTTTAACCATTTTGTCTGAGACAGTCTGCTTATGCAGCCCAGTCTGGCCTGGAATTCTTGATGCGTCTACCGCAGCCTCCTGCCTGTTGAGACTGCGAGTGAGGGCCACCATGCCTGGTTACAAAGAGGGTGCAAGTTGGTCTTTTTTTTTTTTTTTTTTTTTTTAAAGTAAAATCAGCATGGGAATGAGAGGGAACTGGGACACAGCAACCAGCGGGTGCTCTGCGGACTGCTACAGCGCTCTTGCTAGATTTACTACCAACTGGAACTCCTCGGTAATCAAGCAGAGAGGGAACGGTGTGCAGTGACAACGCGCACATTCTCGGGAGCTAGGATTATTAATTAAGCAGTACCAGGGATTGAACTAGGACCTCCTGCCAGGCGGGCAAGCTTTCCACCTTGAAGCGATAAGCCCAGCCTTTGTTTCTCTCACTAAATTGCCTCAGTAAGCTTTAAATAATTTGCAATCCTCATGCTTCCGTCTCCAGAATGGGCTGGGGAAGCAGTGTCTACTAGAGACCCAGGTGGCCCAAGACTAAATCTGGTTCTCCCTCATCCTGGCTTTGTGACTGTGGGTACCTTCTTTAACAGTTTTCTGTCTCATTCTTCTCTTTTAAGAAATGGGTTTGGTATCCTAGGAGCATATATATATATATATATATATATATATATATATATATATATATATATACACACTACTATAAGCTATATATAGTATAAGCATATCTCTGCAGATATGTTGAGAGAGAGATAAATAAATAAGCAAATTAAGAGGGAGAAGAGACAAGGTCTTCTTTATAGTAGAATCCCAATTCTTAACCTTGGAAGAGGTGTGGAAACAGAGTTAGTATTCGGCAAACACCCCATAGCAACTGTTGTGAACCTCACTCCATGTGAGAGTCAGTGGGCAGAGGCTGGGGCTTCCGCTCAGCTGGCAAAGCACTTGCAGAGCACACACGAAGCCTGGTTCTGTCCCAGCACCCGGTAAGCTGGGAGAGGTGGTGCACATCTCAGCCTCGCCACCTGGGAGGGAAACAAGAGAGGATCAAAGTTCTAGGGCACCCTTGCCTACTTAATGAGTTCTTACTTAATGGGGTAGCCTGGGCTACATGACACCCTGTCTCAGACACTCAAATACAAGAATAAACAAATCCCGCCGAGTGGAGGTGGAATGAGAAGCTTCTGCTCACACAGCTGAGAGACTTTTCCTGCCAGTTCCTCATTTATCAGTTGCAAAGGGATGAACAGTGGCCTTGCGGGAAAGAGAGCTGGCAAACACCACTGGCATCAAAAAATAGAGTTGACATTCCAAGTAATGACACACATTGACATCACGTACCACTCAATCTATGCTCTGAAAAGGGCATGGTGATATTCTTGCCCAAAACATGTAGCCTGACCCTAATCTTGAGGGAACAATCAGACAAATCCAGGTGGAAGCATATTCTGTGAATTGCAAACTGGCCAGTACTTCCTCTTCAGATTGTCTCAAACTAAAGATGGTGTCCAGGCCAAATTCAAGATTCCCCTGCCTCAGCTTTCAGAGTGCTGGGATTACAGATGTGTGCCACTGTGCTAGCTTATTTGTTCTATAGGTTAACTAAGTACCGTCTCAGTGTTAATTAATTAACTAATTAGTGAATTTTTGAGAACCGGTCTTACGTATCTCAAGCTGGCCTTGAACTCTCTACAGAGGCAAGGATAACCTTGAACTCTTGATCCTACCACCTCCACCTCTCGAGTGCCAGGCTCACAGGCGTGAGCTGCTACACCCTGTTCTAAGGTGTTGGAGGCTAAAACCCAAAGTCTTGTGTGTGCCAGCCAGCACTGGAACAACTGAGCTATATCTTCAATCCAGTGTTTTTGGTTTAGACTCTGCTGTGATTGTGTAAAATGGTAGTGTTTAGATTGGGGCTATAATACGATTATTTTGCAACTTTTCTGTAAACCTGAATTTCTTTCAAATGAAAAGTTCGCAGACATCTAGGCGGGGTCCTTCTCAGAGGGCTAGGAAGGAGTCAGACGTGGAGTGTCGCTAGCTGTGTTCCCAGCGTGGCAGCCTGGGCCAGGCCCTCTGGTTAATGTTACAATCCGTCCTGCTGTGCAGGTAGGATCCCAGGAATGAGGGAATGCTGACACACACCTCCAGTGTTCAAAGCCCTTACTACAGCCAGGGTAGACACTGGTGCTTGTGGAAGGAGAGACTGGAGGCCATCAGGGAGACGCAAAGCTGTTGATGAGCCACTTCTTGAAGAGAAGGAAGGGGCTCCTGGAGTTACAGGCAGGAGGAGAGTGTTACTTTAGTGCATTGGGATTCCTTATTGGAAGAGACCCCGTCTAAGGAAACTTGAGCCCACGAGAGCTTGTGAATGGAATGCTTGTGCAGCATCCTACCCGGTTTTCAATGTGAAGCCCGCTTCTTACCTTCTCTTTCTTAGGGTGTTGTTGCAAAAGTTTACTTTTAGTTGTGTTTAAAATGGTTGTTGTGCGCACTGTTGGGGAAGGGCTGCCCAGGCCTTGGCGTTTGTATCGTCTGCAGGTGTTGGCTTTATGCAAAAGAAATTTGATTCCTCATGGTCTGCACGTGCTATCAACAGCACACCTGAGGAGCTTAGGGACCGATACAAACCCTGAGATGAGAGGCTCAGGGTTCCATGTCCAGTACGGTGCTTGCCATGGTGGTGGCTCCCTCTGCAGAGGTCTGGCAGGGTTTATATGGATGAAGACGCCTCATTGGCTTTTTTGCTGAATCACACAACAGCGTAATGCTACAGAGCGTGTATAGGTCTGTGTGTGTGTTTGTGTATTTGTATGTGCTTGTGTGTGTGTGCGTGTGTGCGTGTGTTTGTGTTTGTGTGTGGTGTACATACTATGGCACCCATGTGGGGGTCAGAGGACAACCTGTGGGAGTCAGTTCTCTCATTCTACAGTGTGGATTCTGGAAATTGGACTAGGATCATTAGGCTTAGCAGCAAGTCCCTTTATCTAATGAGCCATGTCACCAGCCCAAGAATGTGTAGGAGTTTGTTTTTGCTTAGCTGTTCCAGGATTGGGAGGCTGAACTCAGGACTCCGCTCTACCATTGAACGCACTACGCACTTTTAGTCTTTTTCTCCAAGGCTATGTGTTCCACCTCCAATGCTAAGCATCTGGGATGACCTTAGAGAAAGAACAACCAAACCTTAATCCAACTGGTCACCTGTGATGGGAACCGAGTGTGTGCTAACCTAATTCAGCTGTTCCTTCTACTGTGAAACCTGCAGGTTGGCAGAGAACCCGCACAGGTAAAGGACGTGCGGTGGGGTGTGTTTGGTGGTTAGTGGGACAATGAGTATTTAAAGTCTTAGAGAATCCGAGCTCTCTGTAAGGACAGAGATTAGACTGCACCCTTGAAACACAGTCAAGGATTCAAGTCTCGAGGGGTGGGGTCTCCTACTCACTTTGTTGTTCTGTAGATGCAGTTCCCCTGCTCCCACCATTGATACTGACTTTCCCTACATCCCCTGGAGCCTCTGCATTGTTCAGTCAGCAGATATCTCTGGTCCTGTTCAGCCTGGCTTCTCCCTCTGCCCCCACCCTTACCCAAGACAGACTTTCTCTGTTGTAACTCTGGCTGTCCTGGAACTCACTCTGTAGACCAGGCTGGCCTCGAACTCACAGAGATCCATCTGCCTGCCAATGCCTCCCGAGTGCTGGGATTAAAGATGGTGTGCCACCACCACTGGCTCAGCCTGGCTTCTAGAACTGTTCTTCTCTTGCATATTGGTTAGAGTGAGTCATTGAAAACAATGCCAAGCTCATCTCGGGCTGGTTTAACCAACAGTGGGGATCCATGTGCTTTAGCCAAAAGGCCAGTGGTTGGTAACCTTGGGTTCTTCAGTTTTCCTTCCTTCACCTTGAGGGGATATTGGTTTTATCTGCAGTCTGGGTCCCACACTGGTAAAAGGCTATCAACAGCAAATAATTCTTGTTTTAAGTCAGCTTTAAGTGGGGAGAAAGGGTCCTTTATCCTTTGCTCTACTAGAGCCATCCTAAACCAACGTACACATTCTACTGTAAACCCAGAAGCTGCCGAGCCCCCGCCCAAACTGCAGAGCACACGCAGTTTGTGGTGGAATCTCATCCTCTCAGTCAACTGATACGAAAGGGAAAGACAGCCCTGGTATTACACGACTCTCTCTTTCTCTTTCTCTTTGACTTCTTATCAGTCCTTCAACTCACTTTCCAACTGTTTAACCTGTGACGGCCCTTCCATCGCAAGTGCCTGAGTTCCTTGTTTTCCCTCTATCAAATTACTCACTGTGCTTTATTAGAATTTGTCAAATGCTGACTTCCTTCTTCCTTAGTCTAAGGTCCACGGGCTCAGAGTGGACGGATGTACTGTTCACCTGCTCGGTATCAGGAAGACCGTCTATAGCCAGGATTCAGTAAGCGGCCTTGCTGTGTTGACCAGTAGCCTACCAAAATGCATGTCACGTGACTCCCACTTCACCTAGGCACAGATGGAGGCTTAGAGAGGCTGGGATGTTGTGAAGACCTGAACCACCGTTCTCACCTCAGAAAGCATGTTCTCTACCATTGCCCTGTTCGCAGAGAACAAAAGATCTACAAAGTCTGAGGACATGACGTTGTCCCTGGCAGAGGTTGTTTGCAGTGATGGGGACCCGAGTCTCCATCACCAGGGGACAGTGCTTCTTAACTCTCTCCTAACGTACATCATTCCTGTCCTACAGCACAAGATGGCGTTGTCTAGGAAGTCAAAGGACAAAGGATGGGAGGGGACATTGGTATTTTAGGCGGGACAGCACCACGAAACGGGCCGAGCGTTAGAAAGACTAAATACTTTGTTTAGGACCCAGAGATTTTAAATGCCAAAATATTGACTTGAATCCAGGCAGCCTCAGCTTAGTGTCCACGGTTTCAGTCAAAAAGCCATACTTCAGCGTGGTGTGGCTTTGCATACCTGCAATCCCAGGACTCAGGAGGCTGAGGCAGGAGGATCGGGGGTAGAAGGTCAGCTTGGGTTATGAAGCAAAGACAAAAATGAGCGAGAAGAGAGAGAGGAAGGGTGTGGCACCCGCTGCTGCCATAACTCACCCAGGCCCCGTGATGTACGGGCATATGCTTAGCCAGTCAGAAGGTGAGTTTGAGGTCAGTTTGGACAACTTAGTAAGACTTTATCTCAAGATGGAATTAAAAATGCTAGGGACGCAGCTCAGCGGTAGAGTTCTGACGGCGCGGGGAGGCCTGGGCTCACTTCCTAGTACTTCACCAAGAAAGAGGGGAGGTGTTATGAGTGTGTGCGTGTGTGCACGTGTGTGTAGTGCCACAGACTGACTGTCATCCATAAAGAGAAGCACCCTCCTCCCTCTTACGCATCTCTGACCTTCTGTCACTAGGTAACAAGAGGAACTCACCGTGGCTTGTGTGCATTTCATCATGAAGTAAAACTCCACCTTTTGAACCAGCTGATTCAGCACAGTACTTCCATCTCAGCCATACCTAATTACGGAGGACTTGTTACAGCTAGACAGAACCCACGTTGTTCATGAGGGAAACGTCAACCAACCCAAAGGGCTTCGTGTGGCAAGCGGGCGAAGAGGCCTTGGGAGATGCCGCAAGATGCTTCACGTGCAGGGGAAGCTGGGACTCAGACCCGCCCCGGCTCCTGCCGTCTCTCCTCCGCTGCTCTTTCTGCCCGCGGCTGTCCTCTGCCGGAGGGGGTGGGGGGCTCATGGGAAGATTATCTCCCTGTGTCAGCCCTGATGGATCTGGAAGCCAACGTCTGTCAGGGTGGCTGAAAGGGCTGATGCTATGGGTCACAGACACTCTTCAGAGCTAGAAGGTGACCTTTCAGAATGGCGAGTTTGAACTTGAGGGTGGTGGGAGGCAGGAATGAGCATATGAGACAGCTGTAAGACGGAAAACCAGGTCCTGGGCCAGAGAAAAGGAGCAGATGCTGGCCCGTCGTGCAGGACACTGGCCCGTTCTGGATGACACTGGCCCGGCCCGCAGGACACTGGCCCGTTCTGGATGACACTGGCCCGGCCCGCAGGACACTGGCCCGTTCTGGATGACATTGGCCCGGCCCGCAGGACACTGGCCTGTTCTGGATGACACTGGCCCGGCCTGCAGGACACTGGCCCGTCCCGCAGGACACTGGCCCGTCATCCCGTACAGCAAACGTCTTTGCATCATCGCACTGCGCTGGACAGGAGGGACACAGAAAAAGAAAGTCGTCATGACAAGAGGTCAGCACGTCTGGAGTAGGCGCCGAGAGGCATTCTGGGACTAAAACAGTCGTAAGAAGGGCCTCCCACAGACAGTGAGGCGCCTCCACTGTTGAAGGGAAGAACCCAGCTGGATGCTCAGAAAAGGAGAAGGAGCCTCCCAGGTAGGGCGGGCAGAGGGAAGGTCAGAGAAGATGAAGTCAGGGAAAGAATGGAAACAAGAGGGTGCGTTGTCAATCCTCCCCAAGGCTGAGAGAAACTGAGAAATTAAGTTGCTTTCATTAAAAAAAAAGATAATAAAGATCATTATCAATTATTATCATTAATTATTATTGTTGTTAATTATATCATCATATTTTATGCTTATATTAATAATTATTATCATAATCATTACTATTCCATAATAATTAAATATATATTTTATATTTTTATATAATTATATATGCTATATGTAACATATAAATAGTAATATATAGTATATATTGTATACAATATATAACATAATAAATACATTAATAATATAATAGTTTAGATATAAATAAATGAACAAATAAATAATAAATAACAATAAAATATAAAAATATATAAAATATATGATATTTTATGTAATTATAACTATATAATTTATAATTGTTTTATATTATAATATATAATAATAATTGTTATTATTATCTTGGCTTTCTGAAACGGAGTCTTTCTATATAGCTTTGGCTGTACTGGAATTATATAGACCAGGCTAGCTTCGAACTCACAGAGACCTGCCTGCTTCTGCCTCTGAGTGCTGGGATCAAGGGTGTGCGCCACCACACCTGGTCCTATTTTTGCTATTTTTAAAATGATGTGTGTGTAGGTGGTATGTGCACTGTGTGCAGATGCTCTTTGGCATTATGGGAGCTTGTAAGCTACCCAGTGTGGGTGTTTGGACCAAGCTCGGGTCCTTTGCAGGATCGCTGAGTGCTGCTAACTGCTGAGCTCCCTCCCCAGCCCCTGCTTCCATCTTTGAACCTCTTCGTATATTAAAAGAAAATGAAGCAATGTGGGACTAGGGGATAGTTCAGCTGGTCAAACGCGGATCTGCGACCTCTCCACAGGTGAACATCGGTACCCGCACTCGCTCCACCCCCCCCACCCAGTCAGTGTCAAGTGGCTACTAAAAGCTCCTGACTTCTAAAAAGCCTTATGTTTAACAAACACGTAACCCTTTCCACAATGCCACCCAAGCAATCGGCCAGTCCCTAGACACACGTGGATGATGCTCACGGCACAGGCTGTGTGCTGCAGTCGGGCCACACGGAGGAAGGACAGAATGAGTGTCCTCCGCCACCTTGCGCAAGGTCTGAAACTATCTACAGAGAAGAACGTAGCAATGACACCAAAGGTTTGGCCTCATGGCCTTATTTCTCTATACCAGCTCTGTCAGAGCTTGGCCCTGGGTGAAGGGTAGGATGGTGGTCTCTTCAGGGTTGGAGACAGTGCTTCCGTGGCGCTGGGATCCAGGGATCCTCATCAGCATCCTGGAAGAGTGCCTTGCGTTGCACCAGAGCAGAGCCCGCACTCCCAGCCCAGGGGCCCACCTAGAGTTCCCAAGACATGGACAGAAATGCCCAACCCCAGGCGGCAGGTCCCAGAGAGACACTCGTGGCGGCTGAGGATGAGCCCCGTTGGTAAATGCTTACCTAGCATGCAAAAGCCACGGAGTTAAATTCCCAAATCACAAAAAAACAGGAATGGTGGCACTTGGCTGTAATCCTAGTCCCTGGATAGAAGAGGAAGAGGTTTTAGAGTTCAGGGTCACCCTCACCTACAGGCTGCCAGCCTGGGCTACAGGAAACCTTGTTTGACAGCATCTTCCAGATACAACAGGACTGACACACACATGAACTTAGCACGCGTAGGACCTACACGTGTTCAAACCAACGTCCCGGCACAGAGAAAGAAAGGTAAACACCAAGTCCCACCCCTAACCAAGGAGCTATTTGCAATCAGTCTTCTCCAACAGCCTATCACTGGGTTTATAAACTGTACCCCACAGCAGGCCCCATGTCCAAGAGAGGTTGGCCAATACAAAATGAACTCCATTTTTTTTTTTTGTGGGGGGGGACTTTTTGTTTCATTTTGGTATTTCTTCTCTTACTGTTTTTGTTTTGTTTTGTTTTTCTTTTCTTTGTTTTGAGAGAGAGAAGAAAAGATGAAGTTGATAGGTGGGGAGGGTCTGGATGGAGTTGGGGGAGGGGAAAGAATATGATCAAAATAAAATCAGCCGAGTGATGGTGGTACATGCCTTTAATCCCAGCACTTGGGAGGCAGAGGCAGGTGGATCTCTGTGAGTGCGAGTTTGAGGCCAGCCTGGTCTACGGAGAGAGTTTTAAGACAGACAGCACTACACGGGGAAACCCTGTCTCCCCGTGCCCCCCCCCCAACAAACAAGCAAATAAATTAATTAAATTAAAAATAAGTTTTAAAAATTCCTGTTTCAAAAAAGAAAAGAGTTCAAGGTCATTCTTGGCCATACCATGAGTCCATGACCAGCCTGGGATATGTGGGACCCTGTTTCCCACAAGCATATGTAGCCCACCAGCCATCGTGGTTGTCAGAGTCTCCAGACAGCAGAGTTCAGTTCCTGCCAACACCAAGTGTCAGGAATACAAGTTGGCTGGAGTTTGCCACTAGTAGAGAGTCAACCTCCAGGCTGTGACATAATTACTATAATTGACAATTCTAAGCAATTCCCTGCCATAAGCAGAAACAGAACACGCTCTATACAGTAGAAGACTTGTCTGTTCAGAAGCCTTTGCACCAAAACAGTGTGTACTTTGGAAGGAATTCCTAGAACCCCTTTGGTTTGAGCAAATCTAATAAGTGAAAAGCTGACTTTATACAAAAGACTAATTCAGGGGAATTATCCACTTTGCAAAATAATGCTTCACTTTACAGAAACATTCCCCTGCACTACTTCCTTCCACACGGAGCCCTTGTTAGTGTGTTTATAACTCGGGACCCTTCTCTAGGAGCACTGATGGTCTCGCTGCTTCCAGGGGCACCCGTGCTATGGCAGCGAAGGAACCAGGCTTGGTAAATGCCTACAGACCAGGCCAGCACCTCTGCTGTCACCAATATGGCTCCCTTGACAGGTCTGTGTTCCAGCAGCTCTGGGTGTTTCCAGACACATGTCCTGAAGCCCCAGGGAGATAGCTGTGGGGCGGGACTTCCATTATGGATTTCATAAGAGGAAAGTAAATCCCAGCTCTAGGAGACTGACTCATCCCAGGGTCACCAGCAGGTCAGAGGGCAGTCCTCCCTGCTCTAACAGCTGGGCCTGTGAACTGTGTTTTTTAAAAGCCTGGAGGTTCCTCCCTCTTATTTAATATCTGACTTCTTGCATGTGAGCTGAGCTTCATGACTTGCGTCTAACACAGAGAAAACAGAAATTTAGATACTTACAGGTGGAGAGACCCACAAATAACACCTTCACTAAGGTTAGTATCTAGGTTCTTAGCACCAATGATAAAACAGATTGGGGTCCAAGGGCAGTAGTACAACTATAAAGTACATCGGGACCTGAGTTCGAATCCCAGTACCCATGTTAAAAAAGCTTGTCATGGTGGCATGTGCTTGCAATCCCAGTGCTTGGGAGCCAGAGACAGGCAGATCCCTGGGACTCATAGGTCAGGGAGCTCCGGGCCAGTGAGAGATCCCATCTCAGAAACAAGATGGATGTTGCCTAAGGAATAACACCTGTTCTAGCTTGCTCTCGGTTGTTGTGATAAGTACCAAGCAACTTTGGGAAGGAAAGGATTTATTTAAATTACAGGTAACAGTCCAACCTGAAGGAAGCCAAGGCAGGAACCTGGAGGCAGGAACTGGAGCAAGGACATGTAACACAAGCCTGCCTGCCTAGGGGTGGCACCGCCCACAGTGGGCTGGCCCCTCCCACATCAGTCATCAATCAAGAAAATGCCCTGCAGGCCAATCTGGTGGAAGCAGTTCCTCAATTGAGATTTCCTCTTCCCCAGGTGACTCTAGTTTGTGTCAAGTTGACAAAAACTGGCCAGAACAGAATCTGAGGTTGTTCTCCAAATTCCACATGCACACACATGCATTCCGAATTCACCTGCATGGGTGTGTGTGTGTAAGTACATATTCAGACGCATAGCTACATGGCAGATTGATGCCAAGTGCCAAAATAATGCACATCTGCTCTGTAGTGTTCTAGCAACTGTCATACCTTAGTTTAATTTTGAGAAAATATCAGTCATTGCAATGAAAGCCATTCCTCAAAACACCTGACAACTGCTCTACAAAAGCTCTCAAGATCATGACAGACCAAGAGACCATCACAGACTGGGGGAGACCCAGAAGACAATAACTAATCGCCAATGGAATCCTGGAGAGGGATCTTGGGGTAGCAGAGGGATATTAGTGGGAAGACAACAGAAATGGAAATGCACTTTCTGCCAAAGATAATGTCATTTTGAAAATTTTATAAACCTTCTTATAAAAACCTTGGAAATGAAATAAGTATCACACATCAAAATTAACCAGGTCCGAAGTCTATCCATTTCAATGACCTTCTTCTATCCAGTTAGAACACTTAATGTCTTCATTTGACAAACGGGCTATGGCTGTAGGTGACGGATAAGTGAGAACTCTCGCCACTGTCTTTGTAACTCTTCTGTAAGTTTGGAAACATTTCCAGAAAAATTGCTTGTTTCTGAAGCTCCTATAGGCACCTCAGTTCCTGCTCTTTGGGAAGTTGGGGTAGTGTCACGGCTGGGCAGATGTTTTGCCAGTCTGGGCAGCCTCTTTTGTGGAAGGAACCTATCTCATTTTCCAGATTCCACAGAACACACCTCCTGTCTTCTTTGCTGAGATCAACCTGGCTTCCCACCAGACTGTTGGGGTACGTCAAGGGGGGTCTCACCAGGCAGCTGGGCTGCAAAGCCAGGGAGGAAGATGAACCAGGCTGTAAGGAGCTTGTACACAGAGCTTGGCTAGCTTCTCAAAATGGTTGACAGAATTTGGGAATCTCAAAATTGAAGAATATAAAGTTAATCAATCATCGTCCACAAATCGAACTGTCTGATACCTGGTACATACTATGGCCAAACGGAGAGGAGGGAGCCTAGAGTCTGCGTGGAAGGTGGTTGTTTCTTGTCAACACTGACAATCTCCAGGTATGGCCGCCATCAAGTACTTCCCTCCAAGGACATAGCTCTACCTGGCCAATTGGTGGTTACCACGGCATCTCTCTCGCCTTAAAAAGTGGCCAGCCTCTTGGTATACTTTGATCCCTCAGACACAGAGATGGGGATGCCTGCCAGTTCTGCATCTAGTCTTTCAGAGTTCTCGCAGCTTCTGAAATCCCTCGTAAAGCCAGTTTTCATAGAAGTGATTCTGCCAGTTCTTAGCTGTGGGACTGTCGTGTTGTAAGGAACCCAAGAGCCACAGGGAGAGGCCACATAGGATCAATACGATGGCCACGGGCTACTCCAGGACCTTTTGTTGCCTGTGCCTGGAATGTTCTTCTTATTTTTGAAGGATTTTTGCTTGTATTCATGTGTATGTATGTGTGTGTCTGTGTGGGTGTATGCCATGTGGATCCGGGTGCATGCAGAGACCAGAAGGGGACACTGGATCTCCTGGAGCTGTAGTTGTGAGCTGCCTGACATTGGGTGCTGAGAATTGAACTCTGGTCCTCTGGAAGAGCATCAAGTGCTCCTAGCTACTGGGTCGTCTCTCCAGCTTCTGGAATGTTCTTGTAGATATTTCTATGACATTCTCACTTTTATCAGGTCTGTACTGGAAACTGTCTTACTGATACACTTTTTTTGGCCCAACTTTAAATTGTTAGTCTCCCCTTCCTTTGCCCTCTGTGTTCTTTGTCTTGGGAATGTTTACTTCATCTCCTTTATTAATACACATGTGATGTGTTATTTTTCACCTTATTTGTGTTCATTTTCTGTCTGTAGAAACTCACCTCCAGGAAGCAGAGTTTTACTTTAAAAAAACTGATGTAAGTCTAGAATTTAAAATCGACGTAGCGGCGTTGTTGTGCACTAACTCTCCACCGAATGAATGAATGAGTGAGTGAGTGAATTTTCCATGGCTGGAAACCTCACATCTGGAGGTTTCAGGCTGATGTGGGGTGAACAATCCCCTCTACAGGCAAAGCGTGACAGAGTATACCAGCTCTGTTAGACAAGAGAAGACCTCCAACTCCTAGACAGGAAGTCAGAACAGTATTTTAGGCTACGTGGGTCACGTGGTCTCCATCACAGCCACTCAGCTCCGCCATCTTCGGGCAAGGGCGGCCATTGGCAACATGTTCATGGTCTTGGCTGTACGTGTAAAGCTATCATTAGACACTGAAATGTAAATCCCATGGCACAATTTTGCTTCTCTTTTCATTCCCTCCCACCATTTACAAATATAAAGTCTAGGGGCTGAAGAGCGGGGCTGGAGAGTGAGGGGGTGGGCTGTGGCGGGGCTGTGGGCGGAGCCGTGGGCGGGGCTGGAGAGTGAGGGAGTGGGCTGTGGCGGGGCTGTGGGCGGGGCTGAGAGTGGTTAAGCGCACTGTTGCTCTTGCACAGGCTCCAAATTTAGTTCCCAGCACCCACAACTGTTCATAACTCCAGTTCCAGAGAAGCTGAAGCCTTCATCTAATCTCTGTAGGCACCGCCCACACATGGTACACACACACACACACACACACACACACACACACATACACATGCACACACACAGGCAAAGCATGCATCACATAAAATAAAAATAAATTAATATTAAAAAAAAAACCACGGCTGGAACGATGGCTCACTGGTTAAGAACACTGGCTGCTCTTTCAAGAGGACCCACGTTTGGTTCCTAGCTCCCACATGATGACTCACAACTGCCTGTAACTCCAGTTCCAGGGGATCTGATCCCCTCTTCTGGCCTCTGTGGGCACCAGACATGCACATGGTGCACATACACACATTCAGCAAAACTTTTATACACATAAAAAAACACTCTTGAGATGTGTATAAAATATATTGGTCTGTAGGTCGTACAGGAATCTACAGTATAACCTTTGACTATGGGCTGTAGTTACCAGTTAGTAGAACCCTGCTCTTGGCAATCTCCAAGTGACTGAAAGTGTGGGAGAGGAATTCAATTTCCAGGCAAATAGCCAGAAGACTATTCATTTTTGAAAAGAAGTATTATTCATAATATGACTTCATGAATATTCATAGCGATTTCTTCATTCGAGACACTTTATAGCCAATGTGCCTGGGTGAGAAGGTGTCAGGCAGCAGCTAAATGAAAGGAACCATTTTAGCCTCGAAATGCCAAGGGCATTAACCAATCATTGCTTCCTTCCTCTAAGAAAGGTGATGGTGTGGGCAGTGGCATCGCAGATGGCACAGGCATCAGCCTGACCAGGTGCTAAAACGGAAGGGTCACTAGTTAACTCCTTCCATGAATTGCCTGGTTCTGCTGGGCCTCTTGGCTGAAAGACGCACCCCCAGACCCAGATAGTCATTGCATTATTCAAGGTTCTCCATAGAAACACAGCATGCAGGCTATATATTTAATTGCAAAGAATTGGCTCGCATGAGTCTGGAAGCTGAGAAGCACCATGGCCTACTGTCAGTAAGCTTGGACACCCAGGAAAGCTCAAGTTCAAAGCCCGAGAAGCAGAGGGCCATGTTGTGAGACCCGGCCTGGTCAGACAGAGAAGTCCTTCCCTGTGGTCACGAAGACAGCTCAAGGGCCTCATCTCTATCCAGTCCTCTGTTCTACTTTGGCCCTCAGTGGATGGGATGGGCCCCCCACACACACACTGGGTACTGACTCCACCAGTTCAAACATCAGTGTCTCCTACACCCTACCAGATACAACCAAAAATAAGGTTTTCTAGCTATCTGAGCATCCCACAGCCCAGTCAGACTGATATTTAAAGCTACCTATAAGAGCTATCTTATAGCAATAGGAAAAGGGGCTGCAGAGTGTGTGTGTTTCTGTGTGTGTGTATGTGTGTATGTATGTTTGAGTGTGTGTGTGTGTATGTATGTTTGAGTGTGTGTGTGTGTGTGTGTGTGTGTGGTGTAGACATGCTCAGTATAGGACCAGTTTAAACCCACCGTCTTTCTGAGCAGGCGTCTTATAGAGCAGGTGAGTCACTCCAGGAACCAAAACACAGGACAGTGCTCTCACCCCTGCACGGGGGCTCACACCCGTGTTTTTGTTTTATTTTGTGTCCTTTCTTTTCTTTTTGGTGCTGATGGCAAACGTGATTTTGGTTAAGCAAGAATTCACCCTTTAGAGTTCCAAAACTACTCAAGGTTTATTTTTAAAAACCTAAAGTCGGGCTGGCACGACAGCTCGGCTGTTACGAGCGCTGGCTGGTCTCGCGGAGGACCGGCTTTGACTCCCAGCACGCACGTGGCAGCTCGCGGCTGTCCAGAACATAAGTTCCAGGGTGTCCAACGCCCTCTGCTGGCCTCCACAGGCACCAGACATACGTGTGAGCAAAACACCCACGCACATAAAATAATCATAAAACATACACTAAAAACTAGAGTAACAAAAAAGCCTCATATCTGATTTTCTGCTAATGATGTTTTAAAAATATTTATTTTTTTTTAAACTTAAAAAAAGTTTAATTCTTGATTTTTTTATTATGTTGACGGAATGTCTGTGTTTATGTACAAGTGAGTGCAGCGCCTGCCGAGGCCAGAAGGGGGAGTCAGATCCCAAACTGGAGTTACAGGCAGTTGAGAGACGTTTGACCTGAGTGCTGGGAACTGAACACGGTCGTCTATAAGAGTATTACGTGTTCTTAACCACTGAGCCACCTCTCCAGCCCCTATTTATGTGTGTGTGTGGGTATGAGAGAGAGACAGAGAGAGACAGAGAGAGACAGAGTCATGTGCACCATATGCATGCAGGAGCCCACAAAGCCCAGAAGATATTGGATCCCTGGGAACTGGAACCGCATATGGTTGTGACTCAGCCCTGTGGGTGTGGGGCACCGAAGCCAGGTCTTCTGCCTGAGCAATGGGTCTCTTCAGCCGCCTCTCCACTCCACAGTTAGTGGTGTTTTAAAATTACTCCCCTCTACACACGCATACACACATTGATCACATCCTTAGGGATGAAAGAAAAAAGAACCCCAAATTCATATGTACAGAAGACCCGCTTTTCCCTTCCTTTCTCTCTCTTGTCAGGAGTAAAAGCTTGAAGCAGAAAAACAAAGCTAAGGCAGAAGAGAAGTTATAGAGCAAGCCACTACTGCCAGGAGATCAGCCCTTGTTAAAACTTTTCTTCCACATTTAAAAGAAAGCCTAACGCCTTAGCATGACAGCCTCTGAAATGAGGGTTTCCCCGTTCCTGTTTCTCAGACACGTCTCTCCAGGCTGATAGATCCACGCCTGCACTGAGGTTCTTAGTGACACCGTGCACATTCATTTGTAGATAAAGCTTTATCTTAATACCATTTTCTAGCCAATGTGTGTTTGCTTTTCTTTTATCTTTGAGTTACAAGTTATAATTTTACCAAAATGAACAGTCCTTAGCCGGACAGATTATGTTGTTTTTGGTTAGTTTTTTCTTTTGCTAAGTTACTACTGGTAGAATTCTCGGCGCGCTCACATACTTAAGACCTTTCATTTGATTCCCAGACCAACTTTACTCTCGCCATACCAAAACCAAACCAAGTGTCTCCGTGAGTGCCTCTTACCCGGAACTTACCAGCACTGAGCGCAAGCATTCTTACCGTCTCTGTGAGTCTGACAGGCAGAGAACCACGGCTTGTCATTTTGACTTACATCCCCTTGATCGCCAGGGGATATTTTTTAAAATGTTGGCTGATCGACCTTGCAGATTTATTTTTTAACTCTATTACAGAGAATTTGAAAGGCACTAAAGTAGAGAAAAACCCCTCAGTGGTCACTCAGCCTCAATACTTGCTAACCATGGTCAATCTCGTTCCATTTATATAACCCTATGTCGTCCTCAAAAGCACAGACACCAGAATGTCTCAGACTAACCCAGACACCTATCCACTGCGTCTCGTCAGTACACATCATATTTCAAGGCTTGGGTCGACTTTGCATTCGTTATGTAGCTAAGGCTGGCCTTGACCTCTTGATCCTCTGGCCTCAGCTTGCTGAGTGTTGTGAATACAGACATGTATCACCACGTCTGCCTCAGTGAGTGCTAAAAACAATCAAATGATTCTTAAAAAAAAACCATGACGTTATCAAACTTGAAATATAACAATAATTTATTAAAATACGACAAGAATATAGTCAGTGTTCATATATCTGATACTCTCTGACTCTGTCTCTCTGTGTCTCTGTCTGTCCCTGTCACTGTCTGTCTCTGTCCTCGCTGTCTGTATCTCTGTCTGACTCTGGCTCTGTCTGTCTGTCTCTGTCTCTCTGTCTCTGTCTATCTCTGTCTCTGTGTCTCTGTCTATATCTGTCTCTGTTTCTCAGTCTCTCTGTCTCTGTGTCTGTCTCTCTATGTCTGTCTCTGTCTCTCTGTTTCTGTCTGTCTCTGTCTGTCTCCATCTGTCTCTCTGTCTCTGTCTTTGTCTCCTCCTTTTTGGGGCTGGGGACAGTCCAGTCCGTGCTAATCACATCCCACCAGGGTGATTCACCCTAGCCTGTCTGTGCTGACCGTGGCTCCGCCTCCTTCTTTACAGCCGTTCTTGACTTGGGATCTATGGGAACCCCACACATCTGCATGTGGCCGCTCTGTCCCTCGGGTCGCCCTGACTCTTTTCATCCCTTTCCCTTTCTTTGGTCGGGAGGTGAAATGCACAGAAGTACCATCTTCAGAGTCCTTACTCCTTTGAGACAGGGTCTTGCTTTGGCCTCTCTTCCTTGGGCAACTGCTCCGTCACGGAGTGTATCTTATCTCTGTGCTCTTGAGTCAGGGTTTCTCTGTGCAGCTGAGGCTGGTGATGAACTCATTATGTAGCCCAGGTTAACCTTGACCTCGTGAGTACAGGCGTGTGTCACCACACCCGACTGTAGCAATCATTTTAAAGGGTGTGATTTGGTGACCAGCTCTGCATTTGTTTAGAGGATGCTGCTGTTCTGTAGTCTGAAAACCTTGCCATCACTCTAGAAGGGTCCCTTCAGTGCTCAGGCCCTCCCCTTCTGCCTGTCTTTGGCAACCCTGCTTTGTCTTTATGTATTTGCCTGCTCTCTTATTTTACATAAAAAGAATCACGCTCTTCCTCCTCCTCTTCCTGTTATTGGCTTTTCTTTGTTGAACAAATTGAGTCACCCTCCCCAGTAGGTTCCCACGTCTGGATTTTGCTGATTAACTGTTCCTCAGGCCCTGTACCTTTGGTTAATTAGTGATCAGACTTGGCAACAAGATCAGATTCAGGATTGATTCCTTTTTTGTCCTAGGATCTTTCATAACTTAGTTCTGTGCATTTGTATGACTTTACATGAGGGAGTATTTACCTTTATTTGTTATGAGAGGAGCCAGTGGGTTCAGATATTGTCAGCCTGATCCACTTGGTATGAAATCCCTCGTTAGCTTTGTATGTGTGTGTGTGTGTGTGTGTGTTCATTCAGGTGCATGTACACATGTGTGCACACGTGTGCAGAAGCCAGAGGTTGATGTTGGGTGTTGTCTTATTAGGGTTTCCATTGCAGAGATGAAACACCACGACTAAAGTAGCATGGGGAGGAAAGGGTGCATGGAGCTCACGCTTCCACATCACTGTCCACCATCAAAGGCAGTCAGGAACCTGGAGGCAGGAGCTGACGCAGAGGCCATGGAGGGGTGCTGCTCACTGGCTCGCTCTCATGGCTCGCTCAGCCTGCTTTCTTACAGAACCCAGGACCACCCGCTCAGGGTGGCCCCTCCCACATTATCAGTAATTAAGAAAACGCTATACAGGCTTGCCTACAGCCTGATCTACGGAGGCATCTTCTCAATTGAGGTTCCCTCCTCTCAGATGACTCTAGCCTGTGCCAGGTTGGCAAAATTAGCCAGCACGGGCATCTTCTATCCTGCTCACCTTTTTTTTTTTTTTATTGCATTTTAACATTAATTGTTTATTTTGCATGCATGTATGTGGTCAACTTTGGGAATGGGTTCTTTCCTTCTACCAAATAGATTCTGAAGACTAAACTCAGATTCCTGGGTCTGTATGTCCTCTCAGCTTCCCAGTGGTACCTAGCTCACTCCAGCGTTCCACATTCAAAGTCCCAGGGGAGAGAACTGACAAGCTCGGCTTGGGTTAGGTGGCTGGGTAGGGAGGGGCCGGGCCACGTGGTATTAGGACTTCTCCAGGGCATCTGCCCTTACAGACTCCACAGAAAGGGATGGCAGACAGGGATATGGGGCTTGGAGAAGACAGGAAATGGATGGCACCTCTAGTGCAGGTACTCAGTAGGAGCTGATGGACACCTTCTCCTTTGGTCTTCGGTTACAAGTTCCTAACACAATTTGGCCCCCAAGGGCCATTCTGCTTAGGCAGAATCATTCATGCTTATCCCTCTGTTTTTATATGGTCAATTTTGTATCTAAAAATCATATTTGTTTTTACTTTATGTGTATGAATGATTACCTGCATGCATATATGTGTACCGCATGTGTGACTGGTCCCTATAGAGGCCAGAAAAGGGCATCGAATACCCTGATTCTGGAGTATAGATGTTGGTGGGTACTGGGAACTGAGCCTGGGTCCTCTGAAAGAGCAACAAATACTCTTAACCCCCGAGCCATCTTCCTAGCCCTCGACTACATCCCTTAATAAAGCTAGTGCAGGGCTCACCTCCAGGAATGTATCTCCATTCTCTCAAGAGTGACTGGCTTGAGCCAGCTGCTCTTCACCTGGTCCCCAGGGTCAGACTCTGAGTGAACTGCACTTGCTTCACTACAAGCTCCTTGAAGGAGGGGTACCTGGCCTACTTCTCTTTCTCCTCAGAGCTATGCACAAATCTCTGTAGGGACTCAGAAAGTGAGGACATGAAGCCTTCTGACCCCTCCTCTGCCCTTGAAGGGTCTCACTAACCCCCTTGGCTTCTCTTGCACAAGTTAGAAAGCAAACCAGGTTTGTCTTGGCAGTAGATTCTGAGCCCCTTGGGCATAAGAAGTAAGTCTTGTGCTGTTTTCCTTCCTTTTAAGGTACTAGGAGAGGCCAGTTAATGCTTGCTTGTTTACTTCCAAGTTTCTACTGGACAGCATAAAGTTCTAGCAGCTCAAGAGAGGCTTTAAAGATAGCGGTGACAGAATCTCCACGCCGTTCTCCTAGTCTAGCCATCCCAAGACTTGTATGGGGCTACACCATAACAGAGCCCTTCCCCACTGAGAAACAGAAGTACTGTTAATTCATTACTTCTTCCTCTTCCTCTTCCTGCCTATTGGCTAGAACTTATTACACGACTATATTTAGCTGCAAGGGAGTCTAGGAAATGAAAAGCTGAGCTTCTATGGAAGACGATGGAGAGGGTGACATCAAGGAACAGCCTGCAAAGTCTCTTATGTACCTAAGCAATCCTGTCAGGATCTTTTCTGAATCTCACCACCTTCCTCCTCTTCCTCTTCTTTCTTCTTCAATAGATTAATTTATAAACACTTAATTTCTAAAAGCATGTCATAAAAGTTTAGATGCATATAAAGAGCGATATGAAAAATCATCCCCATCACCACCATCCACACTCCTTTCCAGAGCCAGTGCAAGTAGCCATTTGACATTTTCCTCCAGATCTTTGAATATGTTCACAGGACTGTGTGTGCAAACACACGAATACACGCACATTCACCTACTTCCTCGTAGATGCAAGTTTATATATATGTTACCATTCAATTTTCATTAGCAATTTGATTTTTCACTTTACAATCTATAATAGATATTTAATATCAATACATAGTATTAGTTCATGATATAGACAAATCTTTATTTAAATTCTTTATTTAAATTCACAGTAGAAAACTACTGTGGCATAAAGCTTGACCTTCGTAGAGTTTATGAGCTCTTAGCTTTCATGAGACACAAGACAGCAAGTCCAACCACTGACGTATTATGAGACCAAATCATCACCTCTGCCTCTAGAAGGGGTTAACGGAAATTCCTCAACTTTCTCAGAGAGGGATCTGGTGAGCAATCAAATCAATCACATTTGCTTAGCACATTCCTTAAAATATCAGTGATTGCTTGCCTCTCTCTGTGTTCCCAGAAGAGGGTAAGGCAAGGGTCACCATCCCCAAACACCAGACGAAACCAAAGCCCGGAGTGGCGAAGCCCACAGGAGGCTGCTGGCTGATGCTGAGAGCAGACCTCGGGATGACCCAGGAGCCTGGGCTCACACTCTACGTGCACGTGGCTCCTGCTCATCATGGCTGCTCTCCTACCTAAGTGGCCACAGCTGCCTTTGGAATCCTGAGGACAGGAACACAGACATTCTCATGAGCCACTCAGGTGTTGTCTCCTGGCCTTCGAAGACAAATCTGGATTGGCTAAGAAGACAGTATTCAGTTTAATGGTGGTCTATCTGAAGGCAGATAGAACAGGGGTAAAAGTCAGCTAACCCAACCCCCCAGCAACTGTGTTAGCTGGTCCTAGGTGGGCTTGCCTAAATTTACCCTATATGCTAGTGGCAGAGCCAGGGCGGCAGCCTTCTTTATCTCTACTCCAGGCCATTTCCCTCCCCCTTCCTTCCTTCCTTCCTTCCTTCCTTCCTTCCTTCCCTCTTTCCTTCCTTCTTTCCCTCCCTCCTTCCTTCCTTCTTTCCCTTTTTCCTTCCTTCTTTCCCTCCCTCCTTCCTTCCTTCTTTCCCTCCCTCCTTCCTTCTTTCTTTCCCTCCCTCCTTCCTTCCTTCTTTCCTTCCTTACTTCCTTCTCCCCCTTCTCTTCTTTCTTGTCTTCTTTCCTTCCTTCCCTCCTCCCTCCCTCCCTTAAAAGAAAAGAAATAGTAAGAATATTTCTTTTCTTTTAAGACATGATCTGCCTATATAGCTGAAACTTGCAATGTAGCCCAGGCTACCCTTCAGTTTGAAACCTTACCGCTGTAGCCTTTTGAGTGCTGAGATCACAGGCATATGCCACTACTACCAGCTTGCTTTTTGCTTCCTTTTTTCTGCAGCTCACCAACAAACTGACAGAGGGCATTGTGCACTAGCAGCATGACCCCAGGAGGCACAAAGCCCTGGAGGTAACCCAGCCGTGCCTTGGGTAGGGCGGGTGAGATGAAGTGGTACCAGAGAAAAAACACAGAGAAGCAATGGCAGCCGAGCTTCTGAGCACCTGCCTGCACCTGCCTGCTCCCACTGCCTCTGAGAAGGAGACTCTGGCAGGGGTTTCAGCTGCCCTTTTCCCGTTGGTATGCTTTCCCAGAGAAGGGCCACTTGTCATGTTCATAGATTGACCACCCCACTCACCAGATTGGCTGAAGGTTATCATTACACAAACCACAGTTTCTAAACCCATTATCAGAACCTGAAAGCCGATCTGCTCTGGGAAAGGGGGGAGGGCCTTGTGAAGCACAGCCATGCCGGGGAGAGCAAGAGGCATGATGGGGGCAAAAAGGCAGAGGTAAGACACTCGTCAAGCCTTAGGGAGTTAGGGGGAGAGGGAGCTCATTCTTCGAAGGCTAAAAACCACATTTGCAAATGGGCTCCTAAGAGTACCCAGAAATAAATGGTCTAGATGGGGTGTAAGAAGGTTCTGGAACAGCTTGGGACTCCCAGATAGACGGCGAGCAGAAGAAACGACATTCTAACACATTAACCAGGTTTTGATCTTCTAGTTATGACAGTGACTCTTTACTAAGGACTTCGTGTCAGGCACTGTGCAAAGTCTACCATATGTCCTACACCACTGAAGTGTGGTCACTGACACATCAGTATACATTAGTACATTATCATTAGTACATTCATCCATTTGTCCATCTATTTATCATCCGTCCACTCATCATCCACCCATCATCCACCCATCATCCACCCATCATCCACCCATCATCCATCCATGTGTTCATCCGTCCATCCATCCATCTATCCACCCAGCATCCATCCATCTGTTCATCCATACATCCATACATCCATCCATCCATCCACCCATTATCCACCCATCATCCACCCATCATCCACCAATCATCCATCCGTTCATCCATCCATCCATCTATCATCCATCCACCTACCTACCCACCCATCCATCCATTTCTGTTCATCTGTCTGTCCATCTATTCATCCATCTGCACATCCATCTTCCTATCCATCATCCATCTGTCCATCTGCTCACCATCCAGTCAAAGACACTCATCTTCCTCCCTTTGCAGTGATTGGGGGAAGCCCACGAGTGCACAGGCTTCCACACAACAAGATAATACAGAGTAAACTGAATTTTTCCAAGAATCTGCCAAAGGCCCCAGTACCAACTCAACCTCCCCACCTTGTGAATCAGAAATTAAAACACATTCATTAATCCCATCTAAAAGTATCAAACAGTTCTCCGCTTCAAGTGGTAATAAATATTTCATGCCCGATTGTGTGGTGTTCCTAGCTGTGTTTATTAAATAGTTTCTCATAATTCCAGTTATTCACTTTAATAGGTCAGGCCTTGGCTGTGATTTAAACAGACCGCTGAGGAAACAGCCGTGGTTAAACATTGTAACAATATGGATTATTAATTTAATTGGCCGGCTATTACTTGTTTGGACTCTGAGCTAACACATTTAGTTCAGTCTCTGGTGGCCCATAAACCGCAAAGGTCGTGACTTTAACATTCAGAAGAATGGGGAGAGGCGTTGAGACTGAGATTAGGAGGGAAACTTAAGAGCAGCGGAGAAAGCAGTGCGGGGAAGCAGCCGGCTCGCTGCAGGCAGGGTAGGGCAAAGGGGATTCATTTGTCAGCTCCTCATTAAAGCCTCTTCAGCTGCCACTGCCCGGTTGGTCGGCTTCTGCCAGGAGCCAGTGTCTCCCTGGGATTTCTGAAAGGGCCAGATCCTTAGCTGTGATGATGAGACACCCCAGCCCGGCAAGGCCCTGCCATTTTCTGGATGCCCGAGCACGTGGCAGGCCCGTGCCTTGTAAAAAGCCAGTGAGAGGGCAGGGAGCTCTCAGGGAAGTCCTGCCACAATCTCCCAAACCTCACTCTGCCGAGCAATGAGTCCTTCCTGTGCAAATGGCCCTCTAGCCCTCCAGACACCACCTAATATCTACGGGGTCCCCAAGACTCTGGGATCTACATGACATTCACCTAATATCTACGGGGTCCCCAAGACTCTGGGAACTGCATGACATTCACCTAATATCTACGGGGTCCCCAAGACTCTGGGAACTACATGACATTCACCTAATATCTATGGGGTCCCCAAGACTCTGGGAACTACATGACATTCACCTAATATCTATGGGGTCCCCAAGACTCTGGGATCTACATGACATCAACTCAACCCAGTGCTCCATGGCCTGTGACTAACCAAAGCCCCACCTGGTGAGTCAGCAATTGTCCACACGAGTCTTACCTCTCTCTGCGTCAGATTCCTCCTTCAGCTGAACTGATTCAGTAGAGAGGTGAACTTCAGATCCTCCCGAGGGGACCGGAGAGATGGAGAGACTTGGTGGGTTAAGTACTTGCTATGCAAGCAAATGAAGACCCAAGTTTGCGTTCCAGCACCCCCATAAAAGCTAGGCAGAACAACGCCCATCTGTAATTTCAGTGCCAGGGGCAGGTATGAGGAACGGAGACAGGGGATTGCTGGCCAGCCAATAGACAGAACGTATGCATCCCCAGGCTTAGTCCCAATGTTGAACTCTGGCCTCCTCGTGCGTGCAAACTGCTCACCGCCCAAGAATTAAAACAAAACAACAACAAACACCTGAATTGGCCCAAACACGCACCCAGCCCTTCCCTCGATCTCATCGGAAGCCTTGCTCACTTTAGGCACGTCTGAGACCGCATGGGAGGTTCTGAGGGCGCAGGGCAGAGGCAGCACCATCACAGGGAAGTTCACCGTCCGCCAGGTGGCTCCGGCGGAGGTGTCTGCCCGCACCCGGGACTCCCCAGGCCGGTGCATCCACTGACTTTCGCCTCTGCTCTTGGTTTCAGCTGCCTCACACAGCTGTTCTCAATCGGGACCTCTGCGACAGCCTGCGAGTTCTGTGGAGTCTGTGAACTGGGGGGAGGAAATTACGTCTTGATTTTTTAAAATTTGGAAGCCTCCACCTGAATTTGAGCGTTTCCTTCTCATGTGAGTGTAGGAAACAAACTACAGTGTCAGTTGCCCCCAGGGCTTCATCACCACCAGAGTCTGTTCTATACCGCCCTGGCGTTAAGATCTTGAAATGCCGTGCGCCCCTCGGCTTTATGGGAGGCAGCATTGCCTCCTGTTAGATGCTTTGCAGACTGAACTCCCCAACTCTGGAGAAACTCTGCGCTGAGGAGTTCAGCCACCAAATGGTAACACTGTCAGTTCCCACAATTGAGGGGAGACGCTAGAAACCTTGGAGGATTCACGTATGGCAAGCTGTAAGTTTTTAAAACTCATTTTCAATAATTCATCTCCGTAACTGAGATGTCTCAACCCTGGGAACTGCCAAATTAAAACCCATCAGTTGAGTGGCCAGTGTGTCATGTGCGTAGCTCTTTCTAAAACTGTGATCAAGAAATAACAGACTTCATATAGATGCCTTTACAACGTGAAGTTCTTCGGTTGGGACACATGCAGTTCAGTTGGAAGAGGGCTTGCCTGGCAAGCATGAAGCCCCAGATGCAGTCTCCTGTGCCCCGTGTCTAGACATGGCAGCACACATCCGTAATTCCAGTATTTAAGAAACAAAGGGATGAGGGTCAGGAGTTCAAGGTCATCTGGAGTTCAAGGTCCTTGGCTATGGCGAATTCAAGGCCAACCTGAAATATATAAAAATTGTATTTTTTGTCTCAAAAATTATATATTATATATACATTATTTTTATATATTATATATATTCTGTCTCCAAAAAATTAAAAATGAAACTTGAAATTTAAGCTGGGTGTGACAGTGCATGCCTGCTAGCCTAACACTTGGGAAGCAAAGGTAGGAAGTTAGAGAGTTCAAAGCCAGCCTGGGCTCCATCGTGAGATTCGATGTCAAAACATTAAAACAAAGCAAAACAACTAATTGCTCCGGTTTCATCTCTGTTACTATGTTAAAATATCCTGGCAAAAAAGCAATTTAGGGAAGAAAAGACTTGGTTTATGATTCCAGGCTCCAGTCCATCATTTCTGGGAGGTCGAGTCAAGAACTCGGAGCCGCTGGCCACATCCACAATCAGGAGGAGAGAAGTCAATGGATGCATGCCTACTGCTCTGATAGGTCCCCCTCTTCTCACATAGTCCAGGGCCCCTACCCCAGGAATGGTGCCACCCACTTCAGGCTGAGTCTCCCAGAATCACTTAAAGCAGTTAAGACATGCCCACTGCCAGTCTGATCAGGCAATCCCTCCCTTCCCAGGTTATTCTACATCGTGTCATGTCGACAATGAAAATGTCACCACCACCACCACCACCAGGGGATGGAGAAATGGCTGCATGGTTAAGAACGCTGGCTGGTTTTCCAGAGGACTCGAGTTTGGTTCCCAGCACCCAGATGTTGGCTCATACTGTCTGAGTCTGGTTCCAAGGGATCCAATGCCCTCTGCTGGCCTCTGAGGGCGCTGCACACACGTGCTACACATACTCTGAGAAAACAGCTGTATACATAAAATAAATTAAAAAAACACAAATCTAACAAACACACAAAAAAAAAACCCCACAAACAAACTAACCAATAAACAAAGAAAATGAAGATAAATGTATTGGCTTGTTACTTAAATGAATTTATAAAACAACACATAAATCACTCCATCACAATAATAAAACATTTTGACAACAGCATTCTAATAATTCACTTCATTTTTGTTCTTTGCATTTGGTTTTATCCATTTAAGAATATTAATCTGGGGCTGGAGAAATGGCTCAGTGGCTAAGAGCACTGGCTGCTCTTCCAGAGGACCCAGGTTCAATTCCCAGCACCCACCCACATGGCAGCTTACAACTGTCTATAACTCCAATTCTAGGGGGATCTGACACCTTCACACCAATGCACATAAATTAAACATAAATAAATTACAAAAAAAAGAATTAAAAAAAAAAAAGAAAATTAATCTGAGAAGGAGGCCCTGGTCTTCCCAGGGGGAGCGATCAGGTTGTGCAGAGCAATCCAACCACACTCGGCCTAACCCAGTGTTGCCAAACTCTGGCCTTTCTCTGAGTGGGCTCTGGCTGGCAGCGGGCGGGCATTCTCCCAAGCCCTTCCCATGATAGGTTCCTCAATGGTCAGTCTCCAGGCTGATGCAGAAGGAAGGGAACATGGAAATGAAGCAATTTTGCTCTTTATATTTAGAGGCAGCAGCCAGTCACTCTGTAAGGAAGCAAATGTCACACCTGCCGAAGCATGACAAGCTCTGGAGGAAAGGCCCAAATGCAATGGTTTAAAGACCCATTCTCCAGTCCCCTCCCTGCCTCGAGGCTTCATGACTTTCAAGCTCTTGCAATCCAAGCAGAGAGGAAAACAGAGATTCATCATCCCTAGAAGTGGCCCAGGCTGAAGTTGTGGGTCAAGTGGACTTCGTCCTCACAGCAAGTGTGTGGCCAGTGCCTGCCGCGTGTTGTCTATCCATCAATAGACAGCGAAGGGCCAGTGAGAGGCGGTTAGCTTCATGTGCTGACTTGCCTGGACTAAGCGACCTGCAGGCAGCGGATAAGACATTTCCAGGAATGTCTGTGAGGAAGGGATTTGAACCGGGAGCCTAAGTGAAGAAGATGCCTTCTCCCGTGTGGGAAGACACTGGTGTGCAGACACCCTACAGACGCAGGGAAGCAGAAGAGTGACCCACTCTCTCTGAGCCAGGGCATCCATCTTCTAGCTTCTGCTCTAACACCGACCTTGCTGTTGAGCTAGAGAAGTGTCTCAGCAGGTAAAGCGCTTGCATGTGAGGATGAGTCCAGAGTTTGGGTTCCTGTTCCTACAACGCAGCACATGTCTGTAATCACGGTGTTTCTGCTGCAGAGTTCAAGGGTCAGCTAGCCCGGCATGTGCAACTGCTCACAACAAGAGACCTTATTTCGAGAGTGGAGGGTGAGGCCTGACACCCGAGGACTCCAGGTTGACCTCTGACACACACACACACACACACGCACACGCACGGGTGCATGCACACAAATGGCTTTTTGTTATGTTATTGATCCCTGGGCCTTTGGGTTCAGACCAGACCTCACACATCCTCTCCCTGGGCTCAGGCCCTTGGATTTGGCTGTCCCTAGCCCCGACTCTCCAGCTTACAGATAATGGATCACGAGGCTTCCACAACATACAAACCAGTCCCCAGTAGTCAATGTCTATGTAAATGCGTGTTATGTCATGATACATCTGTGACATTATTGGCCAGCACAGGACTGCAGAGACAACTTAAAAAACTGTATTGCCTGGTGACATCATCATCATCTCAGCTCGTTAAGTATCTCTGGTGTTTACATAACCCTGAAATCATGTAACAGTGCATTGCTCAGAACTGTCTACACGTACATACATGTTCACACACACACACACACACACACACACACATAACCACATTCACATCCATACATCTACACACACACATACACACATGTCCACACATACACACATGTCCACTGTACACAATTGAATACATATACACTAGGCGCGCACACACACACACACACACACACACACACACACACACAACTGTACACACACCTCATTGGTTTTATTTCTCTGGAGAATCTCGACTGATACAAAGGACTTACATCAATGACTAAGGCAAAGTAGACACTGGGATGACATAAACAGCTTTAACCTTAAGAGTTCGGGACTCTGTCTCCCCTAACATGTGTGTGTAGAGGGAAGACGATTCCAACAAGCACTGCGAATACCACAGAGAGGAGAAAGTTACTGCTACGGTGTGCAGTTGCCCCACGTGGATCCAGGGGATTGAACTCAGGTTGACAGGCTTAACCACAAGCACCTTCGCCCACTGAACCATCTCTCTGGCCCAAGGAACACAGCATTTTATAACACCAAGCTGTCTGCCAGCCCCTTGCTCTGCCCTCTGCATGCTGTCCACACACCTAGTCCCATCTAAAAAGAAAGAGGACATTTGGCTTCAGGGCAGAGAGCCTCCACCCATGTCCTGACTCTCAGGAGAGAGATGGATGGACAGTGAGTCAGGGAGGAGCTTCCTGCTCGGCGTGGATTGAGTTGGAAGAGGAGGAGAGCCCGTGGAAGGAAAGCAGCTTATATTCACTGTGGATAAGAAGTGTGGTGCAGTCGGCTTGTGCACGGAACCAGACTCCAGAACGGGTTCTAGAAAGATGTGGGACGTGCTTGCAGAGTCCTCTGAGAAAGTCGGGCCGGCCTGTCTTATTCCCTGAGACTCACATCCATAGCACGCTAAGTATGATTGCGACTGTGTCTGGGGCAGCCAAGTGCATTCGCTGCGTTTCTGTTGCTGTGAGCCAACAGGGAGGATTTATTTTGGCCCTGGCTGGAAAGGGCTGCAGTCTGTCCGGGTGAGAGCTGGCGGCAAAGCTTGTTTACATCTCCTTGTTAGCCAACCAGGAAGCAGAAAGCCCTGGACACCACCGGAGCTGGCAAGAACCCCTCTTCCATGCCCTAGAACTGATAGGGAAGCCCCATATCCAAAAGATTCCACAACCACCCAAAAAAAGCACCCCCAGCGGAACACGTGTGCCAATGGTGGAACGTGTCGCCTTGACGTCACACCACCGAGCTTCGCGGGTGCTCTCTCTGAGGTCCTTTACCCTTCCAGAAGGAGCGGGAGGTATCTGTGAATGGCAAGCCATTCCCCAAGAGCATGGCTTTCCACACTGTCCCTTCAACCCCCTGAGACGGAGTGTGTATGTGTGTACTCAGGATGCATGGCGGCTGAGAACAGGGGAGAACAGCTATTGATTGACTCCCGTGTACACCGAAGAGGAAGGGACAAGAGTGGGCGAGGAGAGAACCCGTGTGGACCAGAGGACCAGGGCCGCTCAGCCACTTGTTGACTGTCAACAAGAGCTCTTTCTGTAGGCTGCCATTTTGGGTGGCAATTGCCTGACCTCTTGGCACGAGGCGCAGTCTCTACTTCCCATGGCCTGGGATTGTTGGGGTAGCCTTGCCCACTCCACCAGTGACGGGGCTGCAGAAAGCAGCAAGGCTTGGGCTTGGACATCTCCAGGTGTTTATTTGGTTTTTCTTAGTTCTTGTTTTTTTAATTGGTTTCAGACGTGAGTACCCAATAGAGGCCCTGAATAAATAAAACAGATCATAAAATATGGCCAAGCAAAATGGGCAGGAGTAATCCCAGGGTGCATGGAAATGTACTTCCAGAAAGGCTCATAAATAATGAGGTGGAAACAGTAGTCTATTTTCTCTTTAATGGAAAGCCAATTAGGAACTCTCGCTGGACTGGCGGGAAGGAGCCAGGTCCCTTTGTTCTGTAATGAGCAGGTGGGGCCGAAGGGAAGCCACTAAGCTTGCCAGAAAGCACTGGTCACTGGGTCCCCACAGAGAGTGATGGAACGGGCCGGGACTTCTGATCTCCTGTCCACTGCTCTGCCTCCCCTAGGTGAAGCAGGACTGTCTTCAAGGCTGGAACAGTGCACTGGCATAACTCTGTGGAAGTCCACGGCAGGAAGATTCCCCGTGAACATACAGGATCTGGCTTCTGCTCCAGCCTTCGGAGGCCCCGAGTGAGTCCCGGATGGTCCTCAGCTGCTATCTATCACCGACTTAAGTTCCTAGGTATCCAGTGAGTCCTCTCCTGCCCATGGCTTCCTGTTTGCTCTCCCTGTCCGCTGGTGTCTCCTCACCACAGACTCTGTCTTCTCCAAACAGGCCAGAGCCTCCAAGGCACTTCCTTGAAGAAATTGTAGCCTGAGGCAGAGCAGCCCAGGTGCTTCCCACGCTCAAAGGAAGGGTTTCTCTGAGAGTCCTTTAGCTGCTGGAGACGGCCCAGAAACCGGTTCTCCCCCATCGTGGCGACTACTGTGGGCAGAGCCTACCTAGTGACTGTAGATGAAGTTCTTTGGCCTGTCTCGGCTCTAGATAGACAGGTAGCTTAGTGGTGTGCGGGCTTCGGGAGCGAGGAGGCGAGATGCTTGACTCCAGCTCTTAAATGGCTGTGCAGCCATGGCCAATGTTTCTTTTCTTTCTCTCTTTTCCTTCTCTTTTTCATCTCTCTGTCAGTCTCTCTCGGTTTTTCTTTTTCCATCTTTCTGTCTCTGTCTTAGTATCTCTCTGTCTCTGTCTCTCTTTCTCCATCTCTCTTCTCTGTCTCTCTGACTTTGTATCTCTCTCTCTCTCTGTCTCTGTCTCTCTTTCTCCATCTCCTGTCTCTCTGTCTTTGTATCTCTCTGTCTCTCTCTGTGCACACATGCCACAGTGCGTGTGTGAAGGCAAGAGCCAACCTGTGCTTGTTTCTCTTCTTCCAGTGCCTGGTCCTAGGGCTTGAACTCGGGTCCTCAGGCTCTTCATCTGCTGAGCCATCTCTTCAGCCCCTCAAGTTTAACTGCTCTAAAATCGCATGTGTCTGTAGTCGTCAAGGTGACCAGGTAAACTTAGTTCCTACTTAACTGGGATCGACAATACCAATGGTACAACTAGTAGTTATCCTGACAGGAAGACACTGTGGCTGCCAGACCTACGGACGAGCCCCCGCGGGTTCCCATGAAGCCCATCGTGGACTTAAGGTTGCTGCCATTTAATTTCCATCAGGATGTCAGCTGGGTGCCAGGTGTGAACAGTGCTCCGTGCGATTCTGGTGTGATTCTACCAGAGAAGTAGCCATCAGATTCAGCCCCATCAACTCCGGGCTGGTGTTGCTCCGGGTGGAGAACAAGGAGGCCTGGGGTTGGGGACACCTGCTGTGGCTGTCTGGGGAGCTGAGAGCCCTCAGTGATGACCAAGAGAGCTACAGTCACCAGGCTTCTGCATACAACCTTCTCGATCAGACTTGGTCGCACTTGTACAGAGAGAGGAACCCACAGAGCAGCCGCTGTAGGACCCAATGGGGGCTGGGTCGACTTCTGGGAGTTTGAGGCCAGCCTGGTCTTATAGAGTGAGTACAGGCCAGTTCAGGGATACATAATGAGATTCTCTCTCACAAAAGACCCTCTCGCAGGGTCACCTAAGATGCATATTCACATTATAATTCATAACAGTAGAAAACTTAGTTATGAACTAGCAACAAAAACAACTTTACGGTTGGGGGTCGGCACAACACGAGGAGCTGCATTAAAGGGCTGCAGTGTCAGGAAGGTTGAGAACCGCTGCTCAAGGCTTCAGGATGCCTCTCGGTTGACAGAATTCCAGCGCAACACGCACTAAGGCCTGGGGTTTGATCCCTAGCACCGACTACAACAAGGAGGATCGTAAGTTCAAGATTATTCTTGGCTGCATAATGAGTGTAAGGCCAGACGGGTTATGTGCGACCTGTTCTTTAAAAAATTACCCTCTTGGCTAGAGAGAGTTTCTGGCTTGGGCTGGTTTGCCTGGCCAGACCTTGTCCATGACAAGCATGGTACTTTGGAGGAAGAGTCATTCCAAGAAGGATTCTGTGCTGGCAGACCTGTAAGCAGAGTAGATGTCCTCTGGTCAAGTCAGCTGGGGAGCTAGAGGGCATGACTAGATTCAAACAAGTGACCTAAATGGCCACCCTCCACCTCCAGGAACCTTGACTTCTCTGTCCAGACCCGCGGCTTCCTCTTCAGTGACTGTGATGCTGGCATCGCTCGGGAAGGGCTGGTGCCCTGCCAGGGAGGAGATCTCTGAGGAGGGTTGAGAAAGGGGAAACGAAAGAAGCATTGAGACAATTTAAAAGCAAGCTAGTGCCATGGAGAAGTGTGACAGGCCTGTGGCTTTCTCATGGGAAAATGACAGATCACTAGGAAGATTTGTGGGGGAAGAGGTCAGAGACCAAATACAAAGAAGAATTAAAGATGTAGGAACTGTCAGATCCATCCTTAAAAGAAGCCAACCGGAGTAAAGTTCAGGGCAAGACTGCTGATACAGCGACACACAAGGTTCTGGGTCCTATCACCAGTGCTGAAGTTTATTTATCTGTTCATTTTAATATTTCTTTTTATCTTTTGTGAGAGAGAATCTCACTATGTATCCCTGAACTGGCCTGGACTCACTCTGTAAGACCAGGCTGTCCTCAAACTCGACCCACCTCTGTCTCCCAAGCACTGGGATTAAAGGTGTGTACCAATCACCTGAAAGTCAGTGCCGCACTGTTACATTTTTTAAAAAAGATACGCTTTGTGATTCAAATGTATCTAAGATAATGAAACAGTTAATAATCAATGAAAGGGTTGAACCGGAAATTGTCAATTTAAGGCAATGTAGAAGGGGATGGTGTACAGTTACAGACCTATGTCTGAGAAGTTTGAAATTCAGCTTGGATTTCCTGGCAGCCAAGACAAAAAGTGAAACTTGTAACATGATAGGTTGTATAACTTTTATTGTCTCATAAGAGAAAGTGATTATGCAAGTCAGAAAACATAAATCTCTCCCAAATTGTTTTAGTTGGACATCACATATGGGAAGGTTCCCCAGCGTGGTCTCGCTGAGCGCGAGAACCATGACTTCTACGGTCGCCATCACGGGACACGGTAGAGAGAAGAGGTTCCCGTCAAGGGGCTGCCTCGGGCTTGGGAAGATCATTGGCCCCTCTCTCCTTTGTGCTGGGATACCTCTGTGAACAGTGTGGGCCTACTGGCTCTGAGACCCTCCTGCTCCTCACCTCCTGGCCTCCTCCACGGCTGTCAGAGGGTTGGGTCATCCCATGGCACCGCAGGGCTCGGGGATGTCACCAAAGGATACAGGATGTCTGTTCCCATCCCACACTACTTCAGCCAGTGACAGTGCAGCCTCCTTCCCTCCATGGCTCCTGCTCTTTTGGAGGTGCAGGTTATCCAGGGATCCTGGTTCACTCTGGCGAACCCATCGCTCTTCTTCTGCTCTCTACCCGGGGTCCTCATGGCTTCTTACATTGTCCATCTTTAGGCTGTCCCGTTTGCTTTCTTAGCTCTTTGATTTCCTGCAAAACCAGTTCCTGCATCGCAGCCCCTCAGCCTCCAGTCCCTGGGTAGCTTCTGAATCTTGGGTAGATGCTGCCCGACGCACCCCTAATCACTGTGCACCCTTGACCCTCATGACCCAGAAGTGGCACTCCCAACTCCCAGTCAGAACATGCATTCAAGAGTACTGAACTTGGTCCTGTAGCACAGGACTCAGATCAAAGAGTGAAGCAGGTAAGACTTTCCTAGTCCAGGCAAAGCAGCACTCAGAGGTGTGTGGTGGAATCAGAGAATGATAAAAACATTGCCTAGTTAGAGAGTCTGATTTTATCCATGGCGTGCAGTGTTAGTACTCAACATGGCCTGGCCTCATGGGACACTGAGAGGAGCCTGTGTGCCTAGGCCCTCAAGGAGCCCCGGGCACAGCTCTGCCAAAACCTCTGGGACTTTATGATCGACCCACAGCCTCTCTTGAGGGAGTTTCATTAGAGTCCATGAATAAGCAATGGGTGGTTTTGTCTCCTGAAGTTTCTGTTTGCAAACTCAGCCTGTTGGGAGGGGAGGGGAGGGGAGGGGAGGGGAGGGGAGGGGAGGGGAAGCTTGCCCAGAGCCTGGGAGGAGCAGCCTGCTCAGGGGCCTAGAAGGACCAGTCTGACTCACTGGAGTGCACGGAGATTCTCAAGGTGGGTGGGATTTATTTGATTTGGTATTTCTGTGGAAAGTTGTGAGAACAGACATAGGTTCTGGAGGACATGAGAGAGGAGTTGACCGCACGGCCTCGTGAGCTGAGCAGGCCCCTGGCAGTGCTGGGAGGGGACCCGTGTCTGAGCAAATGTGCCGCTCGCTTCAAGTTAAAGTTTTTAAACACAGAAAGATAGCCCAGCGAGTAGGAGCCTGTCAACATGACAATCCAATCAAGCCATCCGTGTGGAAGGACAGAACCAGTCCTGAAAGTTGTCCTCTGACCCCAGGTCACATGGCACACCTGCATGCCTATGCACTCAGACACACCTGCACACACGCACACACACACACAGGTACTCGCAGATACATACCTGCACACACACACACACACCTGCACACACCACCACCACCATCGATGGAACTTCAGCTCCAGGAATCTGATGCTCCCTTCTGGCCACTGCACACACGTGCACATACACACACACACACACACACACACACACATGCACACACATGAACACACACATGCACACATGCACACTCGTGCACATAGACATACACACACACAATCTGTCTCGGGGTGGGGGGAGCAAGGGCTGACACCTGTAGGGCTCTTCTGGGAACCCTAGGGTCCATCGGATGAGGTGTTTACTGGACTCCATCTTTGTGCCCTGTGGTCTGGTCCCAGACCTTTGCCCTCACCAACATAATTCCTCTTTGCTCTGTGTTAAGAAATGAACTTCAGGCTTTTTTTTTTTTTCCTTCCTCAAAGGGTCCCATGACTCACAGAGTTTGGAAACCACTAGTGAGACAAACCACAGCACCCCAGGCTTTTTGTTGTAGGGATTCGTCTTATTTCAGAGGGCCCCAGGTGACCTGCTGACCTGGGGTGTCTCCAAAGCTGGGTAATAATAGGCCATGCTCTAATCTGAAGAGACTCCACTGTATTTGCAGAGAGCTTTGAAATGTTCTGGGAAAAAAGCTGATCAGATGAGCAAGGTATTATATTCAGGGAGAGACTAACCCTCCCAACTCTTTATAAAATGGATTAAGCCCGTTCCTAAGGGCTGCAGTCTGTGTGATCTTAATCCCACTCTTATTCCTGACTGGCCACCTTCCTCTTTGTTTCCAGAACCTTCCTGGGCCAGGGCCGGGATGCCTTCTCCCTGCCAGTACTTGGGGAGAGCTGAGGGGCACCCCACCCTTGCCCCCACCTCACCAGGTGCACTTCATTCCCATAGGCTCAGATCTGATGGAGGGTGATCCGAACAAACTGTGGGGCTCGTGCCATTGTGCTCTCGGACCTGACCTGCCAGAGCAGCACATGGAGACCTGGTCAAAGAGTTCTCAGACGCCCACGTTCCTGCCAGTCTCTCCATGGTAAAGTTCATTCAAAGACGGAAACAAGCTTGGCTCTTTGCAAAAGGGTCACACCATGTCTGTTTCAGCTGCCCCACCCACGGACAACGGCCCGACGGAGCTGCATTCCCTGCTGTCAGAAGATAGGCTCTAAGGAACGCAACCTGTGATGACCAATGCTCTGCAGGGTAAGGGGTGGCCGTGGTCATCAACTCCAGTCAGTCCTCAGGACTGCTCCCTGCCTCAGGGCTCAGGCACATCATGTGTGAATGTAAGGAAGAAGCTTCTCCAGCGAGTTCAAGCGCTGGCCAGCACCATCTCTTACCAGCTGCTGGGGAGAAGCCATTATCTATCCAACGTGTGCATCCCTGTGCGCATATGTGTGTGTATGTGTGTGTTTGCGTGTGCGTGCGTGTTTGTGTGTGTGCGCGCACATCCCTGTGTGTGTGTGTATTACTGTATGTGTGCATTCCTGTGTGTGTGCATCTTGTGTGTGTGCATTCCTCTGTGTGTGTGTGTGTGTGTGTGTATTCCTGTGTGTACATTCCTCTGTGTGAGTCTGCTCATGCGTGTATTCTTGTGTATGTGTATGTTCCTGTGTATGTGCGTGCATTCCTCTGTGTCTGCATGTGTGTGTCCTTGTGTGTGCATGTGTGTCCCTGTATGTGTACATTCCTCTGTGTGTATGGGTGTGCTTAGATGTAGAGGTCAGACATCCCACACATCGCTGTCAATCACTCTGTATTTTATTTTCTGAGACAGTCTCTCACTGAACCTGGAGCTCACTGGTTTGGCTAGAAGAACTGACCTGTGAGCCCCTGGAATTCTATCTTCACCTTTCCAGTGTTGGGCTTAGAGGCATGTGTCACCGAACTAAGCTACTGGGATGAGAACTACACCCCTGGGCTTCCATTTAAGAATTGAACTGTCTTCCCTGCCCCAAGATGTGTGTGTCTGTTTATTCTTCCTTCAATCTATTTTTCTTGCTATCATCCATAGACTTACACAAAACTATATAACCTTTGGGACAAGCCATTGTGCCAACACTGGGGACTTTGAAGATTGCCTAATCCCAGGGTCAGGTGGGAACCAGACAAGATCAAAAGCTCAGCTCCACCCTTCAGCCATTGCCACAGCTTTGTGCTTCTAACTTTAAGCAGGGGAACCACCCACAGACCACCGGCTGTCCACCATTAAAGATGAACTCAAACCTTGCAGGAGCTAATGACACATTGTTTACCCTTCAAAGCTCATCTTTTCCATTCCTTCTCCTGGAAGCCTTTCTGAATACTCCAGAGATGGGCATTCGCTTTCTCTCCAGGGTGTCTTCTGGATTGGGGATGCATTTTCATTTCTGAACTTATCGCGGGCACCATGGGCTTCTCTTTCCTCTCTGATCTCCCTTGCTGGCTGTGGTCAGGAAGCCTTAACAAAACTGTATGGGATTGAATAACTAAGCCGCTCATTGAGTAAGGGAGTAGCTTGTATGACATTGTCCACAGAAATGTACAATATCCGTGAACTACAGTGATCTCCGGTCTCTGGCACCAAAGATGGTAATGTCTGTTTCTCGTTCGTTTCTCATGAGACCCCCATATATTGAAAGTCTCCCTTGAGCACCCCTTACTCTTCAGGGTCTCATCAAGGTCCATTTGTGCAAATTCTTATCTCTTCACATTTGTTTCTCCAGAACCTGTGTTCTTTCCTGCCCTTCCTGCCCACTGATTTACCTGGGACCCTTGAGGGAAGTAGCCGAGGTCCGGGTCTGTCTCCTGGAGGTTCCTTGGTTCATGAATAAATTTGCCTAAGTCACTGCCAGCAGCTCTGCATGAAAGAATGCAAGTGGAAGTGTTGGAGGGGTTACACAATGTCTACCACCATCCCTGCAGGCAGTGAGTCCTGCTACACACACACTCACACACACACAAACACATGCACACAGGCACACACACACACACGCACACTCACACACGCACACAGGCACACACACACACGCACACTCACACACGCACACAGGCACACACACACACGCACACAGGCACACACACACACGCACACTCACACACGCACACAGGCACACACACGCACACACTCACACACATACACACAGGCACGCACACACACACACACACAAACACACGCACACAGGCACACACACACACACACACTCACACACATGCACACAGGCACGCACACACGCACACACACACACACACAAACACACGCACACAGGCGCACGCGCACACACACACACACACACACACACACAGCTGCAGTGATTCTGACCTGAAGAGTCCCTCATGCTTCAATAGAGTTTGCTGTGCCCGCCTGTATTCACCCAAACGGCTGGCAAAATGTACAACTTTCCCCACAAGTCCCACCCTGCCACAGAGCAGCCTCTCTTATCTAGGCCACCTGGCCAAATGGAAGCATCCGGAAGCATTTGTTCTTTCTGTCTGTCCTTGCCCCACTCACCCTTGGCATGTTGAGGGATTCGCTTTTGGAGTTGCACAGGCAAGTTTATTAATTTTTTCCGTCGCTGTGACTTAATGCTCAACGCACACAATTTAAGGTGTGAGAAGGTTTACCAGCTCACGGTTAGTCCCATTGTTTCTGGGCCTGTGGCCAGGTGAGGCCGAGCACCATGGGGCACCATGGGAGAAGGGTAGGACGGGGCAGGAAGCAGAGAGAGACACTCCACCGGAGCTCGCTTCTTCCGGCTCTGCCCCTTCCCTCAAAGTCTTTGCTACCTCTCAAAATAGTGCCACCAGCTGTGGATAAAGCATTTGGTTCCTAGCACGTGGGGACACTTCGTAGTCAACCCCTCACAGATACGAAGCTTGCTTGGCCTGCATGTTTGTTTTGGATGGAGAGTTCAGTCGTCATGGCAGCCATGCCTTCAGCATCCCCTGTGACTGACAGCTAGAGGCGGGGTCCTGTATGTGCTGTTGCCCCTGTCATACTTGCTCAATCCTTAATGCCCTGGCTGTAAGGGTTCTCGATGAAAGAGGAGAGTGACGATCAATGGAGATGCTTGTGTAGGACTAATTAATTAATTACGCCCGGCTTCACAAGGAACTGGTTGGGTAGGTGCTCTCAGCTCTGCCACAGGGAGCTGACACAGAGAGGATGGAGGGCTGGCGAAACCAAGAAGAGCCTGAAGGAAGGGAAAACAAGTGGTCTACGTCAGGGGGAGCTGTGTGCGGAATGCTTCCATTATCTTCCGCTGTGAAAAAAGAGAAAGAAGGGAGGGAGGGAGGGAGGGAAAGAGGGAGGGAGGGAGCGAAGAAGGAAGGAAGGAAAGATGAAGGAAGGAGGGAGAGAGGGAGGGAGGGAGGGAGGGAGGAAAGTAACCCACCCATAGCCATCCAGCAGAGGTTTGCCTGTGATCACCCCTCTGCACTGGGCTCAGCTGGAGGCTCTTCCATGCTCCCTGAGAGCTGAAACATCAAGATGGTGGCTTTATTCCCATGTATGGTGCAAGATGTGTTTCTCCAGGATCAAGACACAGCATCCAGCTCAGTGCCCACAGAAGCCTGTGGTTTATGAGAGATAACAACAAGGTTACCTAGGTGTGTTACACCAGGTTACACCAGGTGTGTGTCCCCAGCCCGGTCAATAGAATGTGCTGTGATCATAAAGGACTCGCAGAATTAGCATAGAATTGGCCCAGATGAGGGCTGGGACCCGATCGCTGTAGTCATCGTCTTCCTCATCCTTCCCCAGGCATCTCCGACTCTTCCTCTTCCTCCTCATTTCCTCCTTCTCCTCCTCCTCCTTCTTTTTTTTGAGACAGAATCTCTTTATGTAGCTCTAGCTGTCCTGGAACTCACTATGTAGACCAGGCTGGTCTTGAACTCCCAGAGATCCACTTGCTTCTGCTTCCTGATTGCTGGGACAAAGGTGTGCACCACCATGCTCACTCTGGTTGTTTTTTGACAGCAAGTACTGTTTGTAGAATGCAGCCTCTAAGGCCAGCTCAGACTACAAGGACGGGGGCAAGTAGAGAAACCCTGTCATCACGGGCACCAGAGATAATGGATATAGAGATAGATAGATGATAGATAGACAGATCGATAGGTAGGTAGATAGATAGATAGATGATAGATATAGGTAGGTGGGTAGATAAATAGGTAGGTAGATAGATAGGTAGATATAGGTAAGTAGGTAGATAGAGATAGGTAGGTAGGTGGGTAGGTAGATAGACAGATGGACGGATGGACAGACAGATAGACAGACAGACACCCCTGTGTCCTCCTTCCTCAGTGGGAAAGGGAATTTGATTCCTACTCTTGCTTGCTCTTCTGGTTTTGAGTGGTGGACTTTGGAGAGGAAGGAGGGAAGACACAGCAAGGGGGAGAGTGAAAGAAGGTGACAGAGAGCACTGGAGAGAGCTCAAGGCTGAGCACAGAAAGCCACAGGCTGTGGGAGGGTGCCAGCACTCCCCAGCCTCAGAGCAAGCAGAGGCAGCCTCACCGAGGAGGGTCCTCACAGGAGTCACGGACCTGTTGAGCAGGTCCAGCCACACAGCTAGGCAATGCGGAGGGAGGGAGCGTATCTGCGGGAAGTAAGCCGGGTCCTCATGCCTCTTATCTGTCTTGGGGTGCAGGGGACCCCACCCCCTGCGGTGGGAGTGGCACCTGCACTTACAGACGTGACCCCTGAGCAAGCGGCTTAATGTGGCACAGATTTATTATCGCGGAGTTCTGCTCCTCAGAGGTCTAGATCAAGGTGCTGGCAGGGCTCAATTCTTGGAAACCACAGTGTTCTCTCCCCCCCACTTTCTCTCTCTCTCCCTCTCTCTCTCCAGGCTGATTACCTTCCTAGGCTTCCTGCCTCTTCTGCAGTCACCTGGCCTCCCCTGTGTGTCATTGTCTCTCGCAATGACCTGGACCCTCCAATCTCTTCAACGGCGCCCTTGTGATCTGTGTTGAGCTCACTCAGAGTGCTCAAGGGATTCTCCTTAGGATCTTAATTTAATCCCATTTTCAGAGTTCCCCTCACCATCTAAGGTCACATTGTAGGTTATTAACGTTGTCTACCAAATCAAGAAGAAAGTGGCTGTCCCAGCTTTGAAAACCCCACACAGGCTACCAGGGAAGACCGAGTCATAGTTACAGAAATCGGAGAAGACGGTGGAGTTCTAAGATCGGGAACAGTACAGGTGGAGACTCACAGCAAATGTCATTATCATCATTATCCGCATATGTCCCTATGCCCAGGGGCTGGCTATCTAACAGACTTCTCTCTTCCTGGTTGGCTGAGGAGAGCAGGCCATGAGACCTTGCCTAGCGGCGAGAGCCTTTGTCTCTGGGGCTCAGCCTTTGGGGAAGGCAGATCAAGGCTTCAAAGCTTTGGTCACTTTTTGATAAATGATAATCTGACTGCTTCCTTATACAGAGGACAAGGAATGGTTTTTGTTTTTTTCAAATCCAAAATTATAAAAGATAAGCAAAGCTGTGCCTTCCAGAGAGCCCAGTAAGACAGGGCACCCAGTGAAAGCCCTTGGACCGAAGGTTACCAAGGCTTCCTGACGCTTTCCAGAATGGTACTGGACAATATGATGACCACTAGTCACTGTGGCTATTTTAATTAATTAGTTAATTAATTACCAACCAGGATGGGACCTTACATTGCCCGGGCTGGCCTCTCACTCACTATAGAGCCAAAGACGACCTTGAACTTCCTGATCTTGCTGGTCCCACCTCCTAACTGTGCTGCCACACCCAGTGTATTGGAGTACAAGCCCAGGGTGTCCTGTACTAGGCAAGTACTTTATTCGTGGCTAAACTTAGACTAAACTTTTGGTTCCTTGGTGCACTAGCTAGAATATACGTGTCCCACTGCCAGACCATGGCACCCAGACATGAAATGTTCATGTAGACAGCTTGATAGTCTGTGCTCTGCTCTCAGCTCTCTAGCTTGTACACCCCATGAATCCCTACCCCTCAGGCCAGGAGCTATCCATTTTTGTAAGATGTTATGGGCCAGGGCCCCCGCAGGACAGGGGAGCCCTGACAGACAGAACATGATGTCTGGTAATAGAGTCTGTGCATGTCCCAATGTCTAAGGAAAGACCCCAGAGGAAATAGAAGGTACCTCAGTTATTGAACTGTAAACTCTCTTGCCCTCAAGGCAAGTTCCCCTCATACTTGACTCTGCCTGGAGCTTGTGTCTCTTCTCCAAAAAGATCATCAGATCTGCTCAGTTATCTGGGGAAGAGCCCCACCCTGGCTAAACCTGGGGCTTTCTGTCCCGGGTAGGACTGCCTTTACTCCCTACCTCCAACTCAATGCTCTGGAGATGAAAAGCTTGAACTCTAAGCAGCTTGTAGGAGAGGGACATCCCCCCACCCCCGGTCAGGTCACTGTGCCTCCTGGAGAGAGGGACATTGAAGTCCAAGTTCTCTTAGCAAAAGTCTTGCTAGAGCCAGACATTGGTGGTGTCAGACAGGGTCTCCTGGTGGACAGCCCACAATCAGGTGAGACCAAGCTTTCCCAGCCACAGACTCTGCTCTCTCCAGGAGCCTGTGCCAGGCTGAACCAACCTCTGGGCTTCATCCAGTCAGTCCCAGCATGACTTAGGATCTTCTTGAAGAGCTTGGGTCAAAGGCCTCAGTCAAGGCCAATCCATGCCTTGGCATTGACCATTCTGCTTTGCCCTCTTAGACCTGGCAAGGTAGGTGGGCAGATTTTCAGCCCCTTCCTCTTCAAGCCGTGCCTCCATGGCCCTAGAGGACCCCATGGAGCATGGCAAGAATGGAACATTCACTGGACCCACCTCCGGGGCACTTATCCAATCTGCTCACTTCCCTCCCACAGGGATGGACGTGAACTTGTCAGAGTCCTGAATGGACATATTTCAGGGCTGACTCAGAGCCTTCTAGAGCAAGTGCTAAGGAGACCAAGTGAAACTGAAGCCAGAAGAGGAACAGAAGCAAGCTGACTTCCCGAGATGCAACTTCAGTGCACATTCTGAGCAGAAGAACTTACTTGGGTGGTTCCTCCTGCTTCCGAAGAGAACCGAGTGAAAGTCACATGGCCACTGCATTGTCATTAAAAGATGGCAGCTCGAGACAGCCTGTTCAGTTCCCAAATTATGCCATGCAGCTGTGGCGAAGGCTGTGTTTCTCAGTTATGAAGCAAGTGACGAAGGAGTTTCAGGAAATGAAGAGGGGGAGATTTGCATATCAACATCGTTTCCCCTTCTCTGTATGACCTCACAGCATCTAATGACAAGGAGCAGGCTTCAAGCTTGGTATCCATAATCAACCGCAGTGGGAGAGTTCGCTAAGATGGAGACCTTGCAAGTCCTTGCTTTGGAAGAGGAAGAATGGAGAGAACAATAGGAAAGGGGGGAGGATAAAGAGATAGATGATAGATAGATAGATAGATAGGTAGGTAGATAGATAGGTAGATAGATGATAGATAGATATATAGATGATGGATGGATAGATAGATAGCTAGATAGATTGATAGATGATAGCTACATAGACACATAGATATATAGATACAGAGATAGAGGATTTATTTGAGAGAGGTACCCCATGATGGTAAGGCTTGCTGCCACCGCTTAGCACTGTATCGTGCTGTGCGAGTGTGTGTGTGTGTGCGTGTGTGTGTGTGTGTGTGTGTGTGTGTGTGTTGTAGGGCTTTGCTATGTTGTCCCAAATTCTTGGGTTCAAACAGTTCCCCTGCCTCAGCTTCCCAGTTATCAGCTCATGCCTCTGTGGCCATATTGCCATATTGAGAAAAGACCAAGGAAACACAGAGCTCAGTGTCTCGTGCTCATGGCACTGTGAGGTTGGAAGGCTGTGAGTTGACCTGCCCACGAGGATCGTCATTACTTGTTTCTACAGAAGCAGGGCCCACCTCTCCCTTCCTTCCAGTTGTCTTAGGCAACAGCACACAGCTGATGCAGATGAAGGAGACGAAGGAGCTTCCTCTAACCGTCTTCTGCCTTGGCTCCGGGGGGCTTCTGGGTACCCATCCCTCAAGCCACAGATCTTAGCCCACTTCTAATGCACCAGTAAGGAAACCGAGGCTGGAAAGGAAGCATGCTGTCTCCTCCCTGTTCCTCACCAGCCACTCCCATTCTTGATTTTCTCCTGAGGTCAAGGTTTATGGGATGAATTTCACATGTGGATGGTTACAGTGTACACATTTATCTCAGGGGCGAAGAGAACAGATGCAAATGGCAGCCCCTGTAGAAAGATCAGCAGCTTAGAGCACAAGAGCAAGTTTTGTTGCACACGATTCTCCACTTTCATTCCTTCTCCGTGAGAAGCATTGCTAATCAATCCTGGCACTTCTTCCTGCTGAGCCTACATGCAACCTCAAAATGATCGTCCACGCGGTGCTCCAGGCAGCCGTTATCAGTTCATCGAGAGCTGGTTCTCAGAACGAAATCCGATTGTTCTTCCTGGTTTGCGGCTCTTCTGACTGTTGTCCCTCGGCACCAGGGCCACACCCTTCTGCAGTCCGTCCCTTAGAAGTCTGTCCCCTTAAGCTTCAAGCCGGAGTCTACGGGTGAGGGGCACTGCCAAGAGAATGTGGAGGTGGGTGAGGAGAATCACGGGCACGGTAGCTGTGACTGTAGCTCAGAGCGTGGGCAAAGCTTGGCCTCTTGGGGATGCACGCTGAGGAGCTTCGGTCTGTGAGGTAGAAGGCTGCGGTGACCACTGGAATGGCTGAGTCACCTGCAGCGCTCAGTAGAGATCCTTTAAGTCGGTCACCTCTCGAAACTGCTGGCTGGACTCTGCCCCCATTCCTATCAGTCATCCACTGCCCTTCCTCCCCCGGCACCTAGAGTAGCTTTCGTTCTCTTGACCCTCTTCACAGCTGAGGTAGACACTCCCGTTGTCTTTGCTCTTCTCGTCTTCATGTTACTTCAGTGGTCCATCTCCACAGAGTGCAGACGCCATGGGGGCATCTCAGAGTTAGGGGCTGGGGACATCTTTGTAAAACATGCTGGTTCTGTCCAATTTATTGATGCAAGCTACTGAAGCCCAGAGAGGTGACTGAGACCAGTTTGTCCCAGAGCTGGGTTTAGAAGCCCGATAATGGCCTTGACTAGTTGGGACCCCAGGGTCTCACATGGGAGGATTCTGGAAGTGAGCGGGCTGCTTTGTGTGTATGTGTGTGTGTGTGTGTGTGTGTGTGTGTGTATGTGTGTCTGTGAAGAAGCCAAGGAAAGGGGTGACGTGAAAGTTTCTGGCCTGCCTGAGTGGGGAAGTCTCTACAGCATGAGACAGAAGCCATACTGCCCCAGTCCTAATGGGATGGAAATGGAATGGAAAGCCAGTCACTTCTCTGCGTGGAAACAGAAACGTCTTCAACGTTTGTTTCTATATCCAGTTGTTGAAAAAAAAATTCACAGGATTTTCTTATTGTAAGAAATTGCAATGCTGGTTTCCACAGCATTGGGGTTGCATGCTGTGTCCACTCAGAGCTCCAACGGCGAGCTGGCATGCTCACAGGAGAGACTCACAGGAGAGACTCATAGGAGAGACTCACAGGAGAGACTCACAGGACAGGAGAGACTCACAGGACAGGAGAGACTCACTCACAGCGGAGACTCACAGAAAGGATACTCGAACAGGATTACCAGGGAGGGAGAAGAACCAAACTTGGAGGTTGGAAGCAGCAGATGCTTCCAGGGGTGCTGACATAGCTGGGGCCTGACCCACAATGTCCCATTGCTGAGCCTCTGTTTGGGAGATCATTTCTACTGACCTTCCCCAGGGTGTGCTGTCCTGAGAGCCAGGTGTTATGGTCCCTGTGGTCAGGGGGCCAATTTTCTCAAACAGGTGGGAAGAAGGCAGGGGGTCTCTCAGTAGGAAGGGAGGGAAGGACATAATCTATTTACAGATTAGCTGCTGAGGGCTCCTGAGAGCTAGCCAGATCCTGACACTGTGGAAATGAGGATTGACCAGCAAACACAAGCAAGTTCTGTTCATCCTTAGCAGGCTGGAGCTGGGTTATCATCACTTGTGATCAGCAGCGATCCAAAGGCAGAGGAAAGTTTTACCATGGAGCTTCAGGTAGCCCTGACCAGAGGCCACTGGCCAGGGGAGCCATGGTGGGGCTAGCTGCAATGCACTGGTTGTCCTAAACTAGAAGTCTTGACAAAAATTAGGAAAACATTGAGTTTTAGTCAGGGACAGGCTATATGGGAGCAATTGTCATGGAGGTTTTCTTTAGCTTCCTGTACCGTCACTAGAGATGGCTTCCTGGTCTTTTGTGGGTCCTGAAGCAGACTGATTTCCCAGGCTGCTTATTGCAGATAAGAGATGGCTGTGGGGTGTGGGTCAGAATCTGTTCTGAAGTGAGACTCACAGGAGAGGAATGCCCACCTGGGGTGGGGGGAAGCAGTAGGAGCTGTCCACATCCAGCTGCCTCTGGCACAGAGCACATCTGTATGAAATGCCCACCTTAGGGGGGGGCAGTAGGAGCTGTCCACATCCAGCTGCCTCTGGCACAGAGCACATCTGTCACTGGTACACATGCCAGAGACTCACTGGAAACCCACGCAGGCCACTGCACTGTGTCTCCTGCCCCCAGAGCACTGTGTCCTCTCTCATCCTGCTCTGGATGACCCCCACCCCCCACCCCGCACACCCCATACCCCAGGTAAGCAGCAGCACTGACTGTCTCTGGGTCCCCACCTTCTCCCTCCCCTTGTTGTTACGGCAGCCGCAGAGCTCCTGGATAGGCCTCAACATAACTTTTGACACACGACATAGAAATGAGTCAAGGAAGAAAAGTCTGAATTCTGGGTCATTCCCAGTAGTGATTTTTCTTTCCAGTGTCATGAGTACATTTCTAATAATTTGCTTTTGGATAATTTCACACATTGTGCAATGCGTGCAGACCACACCAACCCTGTCTGACTCCATCCTCCCCACAAATCTCTCTCTCTCTCTCAGGGTCCTGATGTTTATTTTGTTTTGTGACTCACTGAGACTCACCAGAGCTGTCTATGTGGAAGTCAGTTTAGAGGTACCTGCTGAAGCCCAGTGGGCCCCGCAGTGGGGTATGACTAGAGTCAGTAGGTCCCCTTTCCCAGGGTCTGCCGGGAGCCAATGGAGGTAAAAGATACTGCCCAGAGAGCTGCCCCCTGACTTGACTTATTGACTGGGCGTCTTGTGTGGGCCTCGTTCAGGTAACTAGAGCTGTTGTGAGCTAACACTTAGAATAGTCGCATTGACCATGGATAACAGTAGGATGCCTCTGCACTGGCTGGTTAGTTTTTGAGACAAGATCTTGCCCTGTAGCCCAGGCTGACCTCTGGCTTGTAACCTGACCTCCATCTCTCGAGTGCTGAGGGTGCAGGCATGAGCTGCCATGATTGGCCTGCTTCGTTGTTGTTGTTTATTTGTTCAATACAGGGTTTGTCTATGGAGCCCAGGACAATCACAGACTTGGCATCCCCCTTCCTCAGACTCCTCAGGGTCGGGTTTACAGGTGTGTGCCGCCACGCCCGGCGTGCCGTGAACTTCTTCGGCATCTTAAGTATTTCAATAACTCTATTTTGGTTTGAACAGGAAATGTGTCCTGCAAGTTGTCTGCTCTATAGAGCAGAAGGCTCTACCTCCAGCTCCCTAAGACTCCCCGGCAGCCATCAGAAGGGCCATGTTCCAGGCCTTTCCGAGTGTCGGCTCTCTCTTGCAGCCTGCCTTGGGAGTAGAATAAGAAGGCAGGAAGGAGTGTGGCTTTGTGGGCTGTGCCCTGGACTTCTTGGGGTCCTATTTTCTCTCTGGTCCAGGGCTGAGTCTTTCCCCGCTGCTCAGTGGCCCTGCAGGATGTCAGTGGTGTGGTGAGCAAATGCCTTGGCATCTTTGAGGCAAGAGCTCAGACCCTTACAGCTGCAATGAGTCCTAGGATCCTCGCCTTACTTTGCCTGAGGACAGGGCACTGGGTGCCTCACTTTGGGGATAGATGGGGGTCAGACTCAGGCTTCTGACCGTGATCCGGATGGACTCCCCATCCTCCACCAGCCTCAGGTGATCCCCTCCCTATCTCCAGGCTCAGATAGCTGCAATGTGTTAGGGGGCTGAGGGATCCAAGTGCAGATGGCTGCCCTGCCCCTGCTGGTTTTAAGACCTTTAAGGGAAGAGAGTGGTGAGTTCGAGGCCAGCCTGGGCTCTGTAGTGAGCCCTGCTTCTGGAAGGAGCGTGGAGTGGACAGACGGCTCAGGCAGCAAAATGCATGCTGTCTAAGCAAGAGGATTTGAGTTCAACCCCAGAGCTGACATAAAGAGCCAGGCACGGTGGTGCATGTTTGCGTTCCTGGCCTGGGGAGACAGAGACTGCCCGATCCCTGAGGCTAGATGGCAGCAAGCCTAGTGGAACTGGTGATTCCAGGTCAGTGAGAGATCTTGTCTGAAAAATTAAGGTGGAGGGCTAGAGAGACGGTACCGCCATTAAGAGCACTTGTGGCTCCTGAAGAGGAACCCAGTTTCAGATTCCAGCACCTCCACACGGTGGTTCAGAACCACCCACAACTCCAGCTCCAAGAGATCTTCTTACCTCTGTGGGCACCAGGCACACACGTGGTGCAAAGACAAACGCGCAGGCAAAACAATCAGACAAAAATAAAAATAAATACCCTTAAAAACAGGGTGGGGACTGATTCAGGAAGACAGCCTATGTTGACCTCTGACCTCCATCTGCACATGCACACTTGTGTACCTTACACAAATGAGCACACACCTGTACAGAACACACACACACACACACACACACACTGCAACTGTATGCAGAGCTCCCCATCCCCCAAGTCTGGCTCCAGCATCATCTGTGGCTGGGAATTATCTACATGATCCCAAGGACAACGCTGAGACAACGCTGCTTGCCCTGTGTCTCCGGTACTCAGCAGCCCCTGGCCCCCCCTGCTTCCCCCCTGCCACCCTAGAAAGCTACACTGACTGCAGCTTTTCAAGACAAGTTCTCCATTTTGCACACCAGCAAACAGGCTCAGAGAGGTAAGCAACTTTAGGTACTTCATATCCAGTGGCTGAGACAGAGCCAGGATCAGAAGCCCGGACTCCGCAGGCGAGTGTGCCTGGTTTTGATTCACATGAGAAGAACCCACCCAGCTTACCTGGGAGTCAGGTAGCCGAGGACCAGGACCCATCTGAGTGAGACAGAACTGGAGGGCCTGCCCTAGTCTGTAGACCCTCCCTTCTCCCTGGGTTCGTGATGACAGCCCTTCTGCAGCAATTTTTCTGAAAGGTTTATTCACTTGGAGATTCAGGAGCTGAGAACATCTCGGAATCAAGGAGTTACATGGGCATGGTGGCCAAACACATCAGTCTGACACCGTGAGTCCCCTACACCATGATGTCCCATCTCTCCAGAGTCAACCACATCTCATGTGTGTGTGAGTGTGTGTGTGTGTGAGTGTATGTGTCTCCGTGTGTGTGTATGCGTGTGTGTGTGTGTGTGTGAATGTATGTGTGTCTCCGTGTGTATGTGTGTGTGTCTCTATGTGTGTGTATGTGTGTGTGTGTGAGTGTGTGTATCTCTGTGTGTGTCTCTGTGTGTATGTGTGTGTATGTGTGTGTGTGTGTCTGTGTCTATGTGTCTATGTGTGTCTCCGTGTGTGTGTCTGTGTGTGTGCGCGCACGCTGGCTAGTCCAGGGATCTGCTTGCCTCTGCCTCCCCAGCACGGGGATTACTGTGTCACCACATGGCTGTTTAGTTCAGTTTTACACGGGTTCTGGGGATCACAGTCAGCCCTAATGCTCGCCTCCCAGTGGTGGAGCCACCCCCCACCTTGCACTTGACTTTGCAGCTGAAATCTGACTCTTGTCTTCAGTTACCAGATGGAGAGACAGATTCGAGTCTCACTACCTACCCATGGCCCGATTCCAACTCTGAAGCTTGCACTCTGAACCTGATGGGACACACTGTCACAGCAGGGAGCTGGGAGTATGGGGGGAGGGCTGCCCAAGTCCTGTTGTATTACAGCAGGGAGGGGAGGGCTGAGGCACGAGACCGAGAGTGGGAGTCAGGAGATTGCCTTTCTATTCTTGGTTCTGCAATGAGCTTGCTGTGTGCCCTCAGCCAGATCAGTTCCTCTCCCTAACCCCCAGTTTCCTCATTTTCTACAACCAAATGCAGAATCTTCAAGGCTTTCCCTTTCAGTTCTAAGGAGCCCACAGCTCTAGTCTGGGCGCGGGCTGTATGTGAAGAAATCAGAGTCTTGGTTTCACTTAGTAACTTGGGCCCCTCGGCACTTCCCAGCTGGGGCTGGGAACCAGACCAACATTCATTGACAAATGAAGGTGAGTTTCAGGGAGGTTGCTGGCAGCCAGGGCTGTCACAAACCTTTGACAGAAAAAGGACCATGCTGGGGGAAACCCCAGGCTCCCCACCTGAGGCTCCGATGGGTACCCAGCATTCGTGCATGTTTCTGACCGAGGCCTCCAGCCTCTGCTGGTTCCCACGTCATCAGCTGCTGGTTTTGATCAGCAGCAACAGCATAAGCAACGAATAAGAAGTCCATTTGCTGGCAATTTCAGTCATTTGTGGCATTTAATTAGCATAATTGACCCAAACTGGGACTTTTCCTTCCACCCGCATTTAAAAATACAACCTCACTAACCCCAGCACATCTGAGAATTTTTTTTTAAATGAGGTTTCAACTAAAGCTCAGTATCAAAACACTACATAATACTTTTATCTCATTGAAGACATATGATGCTTATTAAAATATTACTGCTTTAAGGCTTATTTTGATTTTTTTTTTGCCCAAGAGTATGCGCAGAGCCTTGCTACGCAGATAATAACAAAGAAACCTTAACCGTGAAGAAACACACGAAAGCTAATATGTTCCCCCTTAGCCCCAGTATCATTTCCCCAGGATTACTGCTTTCCAAATATAGCATTAGCTTAAAAATAAAAGGCCGTTTACGGTAACGGGACACTCGGCGCTACCTCAGAGCACGCGGGCTCTCCGAGGGCCTTGGACAAGGCTTCATTAAGCGGGAACTGCGGGGGAGAAAGGCTGGCTTAAAAAAAAAATCCCAGCATGCCTCCTCAAAGGCCCCCCAGACAGACCACCTACCCTGACCCAAGGCCCGTGTCTAACAAGCTCTTAATTCCGCTTTCAGAACTGCTTTTTCACGCGTTGTTTCTTCCAGAGATGAAAACATTTTCGAAGCTGACAAGCCATCAGTTGGGTACCACCCGGGGAAGAGAAGCCACGGCCTGGAGCTCTGCGTTCTGGCCTCACTGGTGGAGACCATGGGGCTGCCACCCGTACCTGACCGGTTCTCCTGGGTTTGGGAGGTCTCCTTTCATCCAGAGAGCCAGCAGGCTTAGAAGTTAGGAGAGTGGAGAGACTGGAGGGCCATGCCTACCAGCCTGTCTTAGTGGACATGGACCAGTGATTGCTTTGCTTGTTGGGGGTGGTTGAAGCCTGTGGGCAGTTGGATGAGCTAATTTATTGAGGAACAGAGTAGTCATATACCCAGAAGGGCCCTCTCTCTAATTTTCTTCCATGTGTCAATCCCCCACCAGAAACTGCCAATCAGCTGAGGGCCCCTGAAGAGACCCCACATTGTCTGCTGCTTTGGTCCCATCAATGCATGTCCCTTCTGATTTGGGGAGCCAGCTCCTGGAACTCACTAAATGCTCGATTTTGAGAAGCTCCACAGACTGAGGGAACAACTGTCCAGTCTGACGGGAGAGATGTGCTCCCCCTGGTTTCAAATCCCCAACCGGATACCAACCATACTTCAGTTGTCCCCAGGGAGGGGAGATCAAGAGGGCACTTGGAGGGAAACGGAAGAGTAACAAGAACTTAAATGTATTGCTCCAAGCTCCCGTTCTCCCCGAGGCAGATGGCACCATGCACTGGGCAGGGGTTGGTTCACTAGGCCTGCCTTTGCCCCAAGAGGCAGTTCCTTGGCTGGGACGGGGATGGCGTCATGATGCCCGTCTAAGGAAGCAATCCACTGGACTGTTATCAGCTGGCAAGTCACTCGTGAGTGGCGTGCAGAGAGGGGAGGCTGAGTGAGGTGAGGCTGAGCCTCGTGTGGAGGCTCCGGCGGCTAAGCGAGCGCTTGGCAGGAGGCTAGTGCATGGCTAGGAGGCTGGATCCCGGGCCTGAGTGCTGGACCTCAGCGCTTGTTAGAACTCACAGTCCTGTGGCTTCGACTGGATCAAAGCCTCCCATAAGGTAGAAGATGGAGTTGGCCCTTGGGCACAGTGCTTGACGCAGAATCACTGCTTTTTCTATGGTTACTACTTCCTTGGAAGAGGAAGATTGACATTCTTGGGTTTGGGCTGAGTCCTCTGCCCTAGGGGACCTACAGTGCAGCCCCGGGCAGGGTTCCTGTCCTCCAGGGCTCACATAGTTTAAATGGTTCAGAGTGGGATCATTGCAAAAGGAATCTGCACCTACAGAAGAGGAAAGAGAGGCAGAGAGGGAAGGCTGAGCCCAAGGTTCAGACATGAGCAGCAGCCCTGAGTTTTCAAGGCCTTTCCAACCTGGCCTTCTGTCCATTCCCCACAGCTCTTCCAGTTGTCGAGTGTGCGGATTGGACTTTTTTTTAAATTGTTACCTTGACACAAGCTAGAGTCATCTAGGAAAAGGTAACGCCAATCAAGAAAATGCCCTTATCAGATTGGCCTGTGGGCAAGTTTTTGGATCATTTTCTTGATTAACGATTAATATGGGAGTGCCCAACCCACTGGGAGTGGTGCCACCCCAGGCCGGTGATCCTGGGTTATAAGATAAGCAGGCTGAGCAGGGCAGTGGTGGCACATGCCTTTAATCCCAGCACTTGGGAGGCAGTGGCAGGCGGATCTCTGTGAGTTCCAGGCCAGCCTGGTCTACAGAGTGAGTTCCAGGACAGCCGGAGTTACAATAGAGAAACCCTATCTCGAAAAACCAAAAGGAAAAAAATAAAGAAAGAAAAAGAAAAGAAAGCAGGAAGCAGCATTCCTTTGCAGCTCTTGAGTTCCTGCCTTGGTTCCTGCCTTGGTTCCTGCCTTGGTTCCTGTCTTGGTTCCTGTCTTGGCTTCCCTAATTGGTGTACTCTAAGTCAAATAAATACTTCTCTCCACACATTGTTTTTGGTCATGATGGTGTTTATCACAGCAGTAAAAAGCAAACGAGGACAGCTAGACCCTGAGGAGGATGGCAGCCTGTAAGCTGGCACCGGAGTGACATCTGAGGAGCAGAAGTAGCTTCTGGAATCTTCCAGAAGGAAGGAGGAGCCTGCAGGGGAATGGGCAGCCAGCAAGCGGATGATGTGGGTAACAGAACACAGGTGGAGAGCAGAGAGCATCTAGGACCACTTCCAAGGACGAGAGGTTGCGGAGGAGGCAGGGGAGCCAGGCTCAATGGCTGATGCCTGTAAGGCGCACAGGGAGAAGGGGGTGGCTTCCTGTCACACACTTGTTAGCGCTGGCATGAAGCGTGGGTAGATAGTCACGTTACCTCTGCCCTCACGTTGCACCTGGACACTCTTGCTCACTCAGACTCACCTGGTGCTGATACTGTAGATTTTGGCGTCTGTTCCACGAGCCCCATCAACTGTCAGGTCTCACTGACACTGAGAGGGGGGCGGGCTGGAGTCTGGCTATGTCACTGTGGGGCCAGACGGGACACAACGGAATGGCAAAGGTCCACAGGTCCTCTGAGAAGACTCTGGCCTCTGTCATTTCAAATAGCCCCTCTGTAGACGACTGAAGACACGCATTCTCGTTAATGCTAACTCCAGTTGTCCAGAAGTAAGGCGAGTGGGGGAATGTAACCAAGCTGTCGGGAGCAGGGAGCAGCAGATAGGTCAAGGACTACGACAGTGAGACCTGAGGCCATGACTTTAGACAGCAGCACTGCTTCGAAATATTTCTAAAGCCTTCTCCATTTTTCTCACAGGCAGAGACGTCTAGCATGTCCTTGCTGATCCTCTGGTGTCTTCGTGAGCAGGTCATGGAGCCCCTGGGTAACCGTGGCAAGGACAGGTGGGTAACAGTGGTAAGGGTAAGTGTGCACAAGGCTGAAGGAGCTCAGACTAAACAGGAGGCCCCAAGTCTAAATTCCACCAGGACCTGTCTAGTCCGGCCAGCCTTAAGCCTCCAGGCAGCTGGTGGCAGGATGTGCCTTCCCCGCAGACCCTTCGTAGATTTATGTATTGTGCCCCCACCTCCCCGACACCCCCGTGTGTAATCCGGCCTATCAGCACGAAGGCCTTGGGGTTTTCTGAATGTGCCCTACATCGATTCACCCCCCCCCCCCACCAGGGAGAAAATCCCAGCCACTGCGCTGCAGACTTGGGGGACTTTTGATTGTCTGGAACACATCAAACAGCCCGGGTCTCCCTTGTAAAAATTTTACAAGAAAATCATTGAAGACCGGCGGAGCTGGCCCTCTCCTCCGCCTCGGATTCCAGCGCGGAGCTGACGGCTTCTCCGCACTTCGGTGCCGGCCTGCGAGAGCGAGCACGGGGGCTGGCGGGCGTGCAGCGGCCTCAGCCTCTGGATCGTTAAGCTTGCAGGCCACGGCTGTGGGAGCTAGTGAGTTGGACATATTTTATTTAACCAGCTTAGTAAAAGGTAATATTCAGCAGCTGTGATCTATAGCAGAATTACAATTTTCAGGTCAAGGAGGGATTTTGATATTAGGAGGTTGGGCAGAATTGCTATGAAATCTCATGAGCTGTCTTTAAAAATAAATGAGAAAATAGGTTATCCAAGAGTCATTGTAAGGGGAAAATCAATAGGCGGTGTCTATTCACCTGGGCTATCAAAATCCTTGAAATCTGAACAAAAGTTTCACGTTTAGTGTACTGGAGGTTTTGAAATATCGGCACCAGAGCCCCCGGCTGCGCACGTGCTGCGCTGCACATCCAAATGAGGCGAGCCCTGGTGAAGCTGCTCGGCTCCCTCTGAAGACGGGGGAGGATCTCGGTGACCAAGTGAACCTGTAGAGAAAGATGCCCGTAGAGCACCGCCCCCCCACCTCGGCTGCTGCCAGCACGTGCCAGAAAAGCACAGAGAGCCCCGGCAGCAGTGCGGTGTGTGCCCGCCGTCCCACCCTGACTCTTGCCTAGATAGCAGGCTCCGTACTACCTTGCCCTACACAATCCATGCCCACACCTCTGGATGGGAACAACCTCCTGGTGGTGAAATTTGACATGGCATGGCGGCTGTCTACCACCAAATCCTTCATCTGCATCTGTCCACCCCTCCCTTCCACCATCTGCCACGCTCAGTTAGGGAGCAGAGACGGAGAGATAAGCAGGCTATGAGAAGGAGCCAGCACCTGAAGCATGACCAGGTGGACCTCCTTGAGACTGGGAAGGGAGGGCTCTCAGAGGGTGTCACTCATCCTGGACAGGCAGCACAGTAAGAGTCAGGCAGACGTGGGCTGGGGCTCTCCCGGACAGAGGCTCCCAGCTGGGAAAGCTGGGGATGTGGGAGAAAGAAAGGTAAGATCCGGCCAGAGACTGAGGGCTGGAGAGCCCAGTGGTCCCTGCTGTCTGGCCACGCTGGGCTGGGCTGGGCAGGCAGATCATGGAAGGAATAGTGATTAGAAACATTAGACCAGATCGAAAGGTTTTGAACCATAAACCTCTAAGATCTGATTTTCATTTTCAAGCCACCATTCTAGCAGAAACAAACTACTAATCATAAGTGGGGACACAGAAGAACTGTGGCCCAGGGGGAGATACGGCAGCGTGGAGTGGGGGGATGGGGGTAGGAGTGGACTTCCTCGGTGCTCCTGGGAGAGCCCGCTCTCTCTTCTGCACGCTCCTGCTAATTGGCAATAAATAAGGACACCAGGCACGTTCTCATCACTGGTGACCCTTGCTCATGTGGATCTGTGCTCTACGGACATGCCTCCCTTCGCCACACTGCGGAGGTGGGTTCTCCAGGGACCGCTCGGCTCTCCAGGCGTCACACGGGGCCAAGTATTATGTGTAGGCTGACGACTGGATCATATATGTCCCGTTTCTCTAACTTCTGCGGATGTTATTGCTATGAATTCACTCGAGAACACTGCATCTCAGCGATAATCATTTCACAGTCTATTTTCTCAATAAATACACTTAACAGTTGTTTTTAGATATCACCTCAAATTTCTTTTTGCTTCTTTTTTTTTCTCTTTAAAAAATTTAAATTTATGCTTTGACGAGCTCATTCACATGACAAACATATTTGGTAGTAATCACCCCTATCACTCTGTTTTCCTCCAATTAGGCTCCTCCTACTTTTATGCCGTGTGTGTGTGTGTGTGTGTGTGTGTGTGTGTGTGTGTGTCCCCCAGTGAGTTTAATTAGGGCTGCTTGCACGAGCATAGGCGGGGTTATTTGTGGGGACACTGGCTGCTCAGCCACTGTAAGCTAGAAATTTCCGTTTCAATACATTTGGCAGCAGGTAGACTCAAACCAGTTCACCGGCCCAGACTGTACTTTCCCCAGCCCCTGGAGCTGAACTCCAAGACACGTGATTTCCAGGTAGCTGTTGGGCTCCCCCTCTGGCCTTGAGACCTGGGGGGAGGCAGAGGTGACATTGTGTGGTTTGTGTTGCCTTCCTCATCCCTGGTCAACACTGGCCACTTAATGATTAAAAGTAGCTTTCAAGCAGTCTTAGAAAGAATATATATTTAAAAAGATTTACTTTGTGTGTGTGTGTGTGTGTGTTGTGTGTATATGATTGTGTGTGACAACATATGTGTATGAGTGTGTGTTTGAGTATGTATGGGAAAGGGAGAGGGAGGAAGAGGAAGAGGGAGAGGGACAGAGACAGGGAGAGGAAGAGGGAGAGGGAGGGGAGAGGGGGAGGAGGAGAGGGAGAGGGACAGGAAGGGAGAGAGAGAGAGAGACTCTGTACAGGTATAGACCAGAAGACTGTACCCCATCCCCTAGAGCTGGAGTTACAGAGTGTGGCAAGCGTCCCGCCATGCTGGACCCTGAATTCCAGCTCTAGGCAGGACCAGGATATTCTCCTAACCGCCGAGCCATCTCCAGGCCCCAGAAAGAATATTTTGTAATGAATACGTTTTGGTGCTAGGAATTGAACCCAGAGCCTTGAGCTTCACTGAGCTGTGTACGAATCCCTTGGTTCTGTGAGACAGTCTCCTTGTGTAGATCACACTAGCCTCTACCTGCTCGCCTTTACCTCAGGAGTGCTAAGACCACCGATGCCTCCATACCTGCCCCAATATTTCCAACAGTTTCCTCCTAAGAAGTCCTTCCTCCCACGAGATAGAGTCTCTCAAGCTGGCCTTGTTCTCAAGATCCCCCTGCCTCAGCCTCCTCAGTGCTGGGATTATAAGAATACGCAGTGCTCTTGAAGAATTTTAAAACCCCAATCGTAAGGAATCAGCATAGGAGAGAACAAAACCCCAACAGCTCTAAACAACAATAGCTCCACAAACAGTATTTGTCTGCTATGCTATAGACCTACAGATCTGTATTCACGTGTGACGTGTGTGACAAGGTGGGTCTGTCTCATGATTGGAGGTGGTGCCAGTGGAGGTCTTTGTAGCTGTCTTCCATTTGAGTGCAGTTTTCTCTGAGGCTAGTGGGGAGATGAACTGATTATCCCAAGCTCACCACGGCAGGAAACAAAGCTCAGAGTCAGGTCTGGCATCTCTCTGAGAAGTTGATGGATAACAAAATAAAACCCTGTGTTCAGAAAAGCTGTCAGGGCTGATGGGACGGCTTAGTGGGTTAAGGACCTTCCTGCCAATCTTGAGGATCTGAGTTCAATCCCCAGATCCCACGTGGTCGAAGAAGAGAACCGGTTCCTACAAGTTGGCCTCTGACCTCCATACACATGTCGTGGCTCGTATGTAGCCACACGCATGTACACATAGAATACATGAAAAAAATTAATTAAAAGAGGAAAAAATTCTTAGCCAGGCATGGGAGACTAGGGAAGGAATCTTGTTTGAGTCCAAGATGTCAAAAGCCTTCCTGTATCACACGGGAGCCCCTGTCCTAAAAGTAATAAAGACAGGGCTGGGGCGGTAGCTCAGCTGGTAAGTACTTGCCTCGCGAGCATGGGGACTTCAGTTTGGTTTCCACAACCTATGCAAATAAATAAAAATAAGTAAACAGATAAACCTCACCATGGTGGCATGTACCTATAATTCTAGTCCTGGGGAGGAAGAGACAGGCAAATTCCTGGAACTCACCGGCCACCCAGGCCAGTATCCTTGGTCAGCTCCAGGCCAATGAGAGGCCGGTCTCAATAAGGTGATGTCACCTGAGGATCCACAGTTGAGGTTGACCTCTGACCTCCACATCCCCCAGCACACACAGGTGCATTCCAGGAAGGCACTGCACAAACAGAAACGAGATACAGCCTTGAATACACCCTCCCAAGTGTCACTGGTTTTTAAAAGGCGACTACACTGTGTTCACAGCCAGAATGCTGAGTGCAGACATACGCCTACCTTCCCAGTAGAAAGAAATGTGACAGCAGACTTTTAGGATTATACATTTTACGTAACTCATCCGGGGACACCAGTTAGTTCAGGAAACAACCATCGGGACGTAACACTTGTACTGATAGCAGGTGGAACCACATCACCAAGAAAGCTAATGAAAATAAGTGCTGAGATGAATCGCTTTGTGGAGTACCGCAAATAAATAGATTTTTACAAACAGCTGATCTGTAGATATTAGAGATAAAACACGAAGGTTCTGGGGAACAGAGGCACTGTGGAGCTAGAAGTCTGCGGGACTCAGAACTGATTCCTGAGTGAGACACAGGAACAGCCCTGCATTAATGAGTACAGGCCAATCTGCCTCCCCTCCCCCACTGCTTGTTTTCAGTGTGGTTTCTCCCCATCCCCGAGATAGGTTGTGAGCGCTGCTCCTGACACCCCAGCCTAAGTGATGCAGATAATGTAATCGTAGCATCATTAGGAACCATGAAATTGCAATTCCTCGGGGAAGGAGTGCTATCGTTCAGTTACACAAGAAGAGCGATTAATTAGCGGATCTCAGTTTAACGGGCTATGTACTACATGGGTTCTAATCCCACTCTGGAGTGGCTTCTGGGCCTAATGAATTACCTAAAGGAAAGATGAGCTGCAGCCAGAAGACATCAGTGGAAACGCACTGCAGGAAACCATCCACACCCACCCAGTGTTAACATGAGAAAATCATCGTTTGGGAAGGTTGGGAGAAGCTGAATGGTCGTTAACTAATTTCCCTCGGTCCCCGGGGCGACGGAGGGGAGTAGTCACTTAGTCCATAAACTCCATTTGAAGGTGGAGGCACTTCTTGCAAAAAGTGCACTTATTGTAAGTTTATTATTTACACTTATTGTAAGTTTGGGTCCTTTAAACCGTTGGGCAGTTTCATCCTCAAATGTAAAGCGGACAGCAGACGGTAAGGCTGCCTGGGACCTGCCCGGTGGTAGCACAGAAAACCGTTCTCCAAACAGGCTCCCTTTCCTGGGAATCGGATGTGGGGCCCGGCTTTTGCCGTTCCCAGGAGGATGAGGAGCGCATCACTTGCTCTGAACTTGGCAGGCACTCACTCTTCTGGGTGCTGGGACTTTTCGAGGAGCTTAGCATCCTAGGCCTGGCCTGAAAATCCAGTGGCCAGGTGAGAAGGATTCCAAATTTCATCTTGATACTTAAAGCCTTTGTGGGGTGTCTGTAGGGTGTTTGTGTGAGCTTCCTGGTTCCAGGATGTAGCGGCCAAGGGGAGCACCCGAGGCAGATGCTGGTCAGTCGGTGGTGGTTACCCTGAGCTTTCTCTGGATGCCACCCCAGATCTCCTTTGAGGAAGAGTACCTTGTTTTAAGGCCTGCAGGGCTACCCAACGAGAGCCCGTCTCAAAAATGCCAAACAACCCCCAGAACCACAAAACAGAAGAAAACAAATAATGAAAACAGAAAACCAACCAAACAAAACAACAGCCACAACAACCTGGGCGGGGGCTCCGTGGTTGAAGACCGGCACCACACATGGCTTTCGAATCTCTTTCAAACCCCCTGCTCATCTCCTTTTCTGAGACAGGGTCTCCCTAGCTCTATACGCCTGTCTGGTTTCAGATTCCTGATCATCTCGAGTGTGGAGATACTCACCCGGCTTCTTGCCGGACTCGCCCACACTCACAGCCCTGAGGGGCCCAAGAGTTTTGAGGGGCGAGCTCAGTGTGTCAGGTTTTCTTGTAGGGCAATAGATGCACCATGGACGAGGTGAGCACGGGGTTCTCACCCCCATGGGGTTCTCCTAGCCAGTGTGCAATGACATCAACAGCCAGGTGGGGACAGCTGCTACCAAGCCCCACCCCGACATGTCAGGATGTGTTCGATGACCCTCTACCCTCCCTGTATCCATCTCTATGTCGGAGCCAGTTGGAAGCAGTTTTGGGGGTCTAGAATGCTGTAGCTGAGCGATGATAGGCTGCAGGGGCTCGGGGAAGGGAGTCACTGAGAAGTGGACCAAGGGCGGGGAGGGTGTCCCCAGTCCTCGGGTCAGTCTAGCGTCTCATCGCACTTCTCACGGACTCGCAAAGCTCAAACCGACAAGGATTTCAACCAACCCCAGGGTGCTACTCTCCAAATGTGAGGCCCTCTGTGTGACACTAATCCTGCGCTGAAGACTGTTCAGAGGTTTAGCATGTCCTGGGTCCTAGCTTTCTAGAAGGTTCCACATATAAGAGGCCGCCAAACCATGGCCCTTCTTTTGGAACATTCCCTTTGCATTACTGTGCATAGCTGGGAGTTGCCGGACATCTCTGTTCCTGGAGACTTTATAGCCCACTTTCCCTCCGCTGGCTGAAGGAATCAGGGAAGGTAGGGTGGGGCTTGCACAGTTTATATACCCGGCCGGTGCACCGCAGGATCTAGGACCCTGAGATCTGGTCTCAAGTTGGCCCAGAAGAGGCCAGGGCAGAAAAAGATAATGGTTTCATAGATCTCCCTGCCAGGTGGATCCTGGGTATGAGTGTTCATTAACCACAACCACCAGCACTCAGGACCCCTGTCGGAGAAGCAGCAACCCTTGGCATGAGCCCCAGAGAAGTTTCCAGAAGTCTGTCCTGGGTTCAGCCTTATGGTGGGCTCCTAGTGTTATGAACTGTTTCTCACAGGTTGGTGGGGAGAGTGCCTGAGAAGGTTCCACATTGGAGAAAGGCAAGAGATGCCTGTGTCGGGGGACCTTAGGAACCCCACTAAGATGACAGGTGGGGCATTTCCCTGCTAGTTCCTGGGAGCAAAGACCTGACATTCAAGGAAAACGTTCTAGCCAACAGGGATGGAGCCTATGTCTCTGCACCAATGGCATGACGTTGTCAACCCCACCCAGGCCACTAGCTCTGTACATTCTTAGACTGGGACTCCTGTGTCTGTGGGAATGGGAGCACTGGAGGGTCACAAACTCTCCAGCATGTGCTGTTGGAAGTGACATCTGTGCGCAGGGAGACACTGAGGGTTTGGAGCCTACCCCTGGCTCTGCTATCAGCTTGCTTGAAGACCTTCAGTAAATTCTGTTCTCCCTTTCAGACACACTTCTTCATCTGAGACCAGAGTGGCCGGCCAGCTTGGCCCTGTGGCAGGCGCAGCTCAAAAGTGTGCGTGAATTGGAGCTCGCCCGAACACTCAAGATGTTGCCCAGGTGGCCAGCACCGGGCTCAGGGAATCCAGGTCCAGGGCAGCTCACCGTTTCAGCCTCTGCCCCGCTGCCAGCCACACACACAGTGGCCAGCTCTGTGGGTCTCCTCTCTCTTCACATGGAGTTCAGAGAGGACCACCATGGGCTGGAGCACAAGGATGCCTTTGCTGGGGTGCCCAGACTCCTCCTGCCCCTACATACACACCCCAACACCAGTTCCTTCACTGCCTGGAAGAGGGGGTGTGTATGGAGGCTGATACAAATTCTGTTTCTGTCTCCCCTCTCTGCGTGGGCATAGGGAGGAGGAGGGGGCACAGGAGCCTTTGAAATGTCTCTTGCTCCATTTCCTCCTGCTCACTGCTCCCCACTTAGCATTCACCTCATTCAAGCCCAGAAACACTCCTGTGGTGCACCTCTTAGCACTCGGCAACTTTTTTCTCTTTTATGATATTTTGGGCTTCTGTTGCCGCCAAGTCAAACCTTTATCATAAAAAAAAAACCCACCCTCCAAGTCAGCCCTGATCCAAACATTCCCCGTTCCTGTCTCCCTCTCAAGACCTGGTCTTGGGTGTAGAAACTGTCCTTCCTCGGGGACCTTTGCAAGGAAGAAGAGCACCCTATGTTGCATCTCCAATGCGCTTTGCTGTGCAAATCATTGGGTGCACCGACAGAAGCAGCAGGGCACAGGCCTCTGCATGAGATTTGGGGATCCTAGGACTGACATACCTGGGATCAGAAAGCATGCTTCCATGCCACCAGCAACAAGCTTTCAGATCTCTACTTGGTCCAGGAGGCTACTTCTCCACCTTCCTTAGAGGCCCGGCACATAGTAGGTGGTCAGTAAATATTCACGGACCAGGTGAATAAATCTGATTATACTTCCCTTTCGAACAGGGAGAGATCGGATTACTTAGTCTTGTCTGGAACAACAATCCCACCTAGCTTCTCTTCAGTCTAACGCCACCCCTTCCCTTCTTCAGAAATGCTGCCCTGGGAGGGGTGGGCTTGGTGAATGCCAGGACATGCACACGGAGCATGGCTAGGTCTCTCCTGGGAAACGGCTCCTGGGCCGCTGGGGGTCCACTTAGACATGAGCAATCCATCTGGGACCCTTCTCCAAATGGTGAACTGCACAGCACAGCGGTCTGGACTTCTCTGAACCCTGAGCTGGGATGAGACAAGCTGGACATACTGCTGGAGGGGACAGTGCAGATGCCGGGGGCCACGTGTCCTGACCCCACTCCTGCCTCAGGCTAGCCTCCCACTTTTCTCCATGATAACCCTCGCCCCTCGTTCCTCTTTGGCAGAGCCCATCCTCAGACTCCATGTCTGCCTGGCAACCTGGTCAGGAGTGAAGGTCTGTGTGGGCCTCCAGGGCAAGCCTGTGACCCTATCACTTAGGGGACCAAGACAGCAGAAGCTTCAGGGCGTTGGCCACCAATGCCCCCTTGCTTCACCCACTGAACACTCAAAAGGAGAAGGGGTAGACTCTTGACCAGAGAAATATATGGCTGGTACAACTGAGGCCACCCAAGCAGGCTGGATCTGCATCTCCCCAGCATTCTTTCAGAAGCCAAAGGAGTGCATGCTGGGATTTCAGGGCATCCTGCACAAGGGCCTAGCCGACTTCAGCAGTGTGCCTAGCAAGGGACGAAAGTCTCGGGATAACCGGGGCAGGTAAGGCAGAGCAGGTCACCGGGGAGATTCAGTACCGTATGCAGGTGCTTAGCTCACTGCAGGGCTTCTGGAGCCGGCTGAGGATGCCTCTGTGGCTAGGCCCTTGACAGAACCGTGTGGAGAGAAGCTGGGGCCTGAGGATATGTTCGTTCTCAACTCTGTGTGGGCTCATCATAAAAAAAAAAAAAAAAAAAAAAAAAAAAAAAAAAAAAAAAATCCCTGTTTCTTACTAACAAGTGTATTTTGTAGCAGAATAAGTTGAAACAAAACTCTGGGCACTGCGGCTGAGCTGAGCTGTGGAGTGCCTGGGCTCCCTGCACCCCACCTTCCTGGCATTCCTCCCGAACACACCTGGGGAAGGCCAGGAGGAGCTGGGGCTGCAGTAGCCCAGAGAGGGAGATCCTGTCCACAGGAAAAGCCCAGGCTTTCTCAGCGGACAGACGCGCAGGCCACAGATCAATACTGGTGGAGAGGCGGCTTGTTCCTCCCTGGCCTCACCAGCTCTTATTCATGCCAAAGGGCCTTGTTTGGATGAAGGGAAGGAGGGGCGAGAGCTCTCAGAACTGCAGGCCTGCACTCTGCCTGCAGCTGGCTCCCTGGCCTGGATACCCTCCTTATTTATGTAGCACGAATAAGGATGGGATTCAGGAGAGGAGATGTGCTCCCCACGTGAGCCCTCATCAGGATGGGGATGGCATGGGAGATTTGGACAGGAATCCCGAGGCCTCTTCACTGGCTCCTCTTGAGGAAGGGCACAGTGGCTTAGGGTGCTACTCCCGGGTCCCATCTCTCTTGCTCTTGTCTGGGATGAGCCCAACTCCTGGCTGGACCACGCAGGTCACTCTCTGGTCCTCAGATTCCAGACCTTCACCCATCTTGTTTTTGCAACTTGCCTCTGCTAAGCTGGATGTGACTGAAATCATAAGGGAGAGAACTGTCCCAGGACCCACAGAGGGAAGGGTGGATGTCTCGGCTCCAGTCACACTCACATTTTCTGTCTGGACTGGATGCTCCTGGCCACTCTTGAACAGCGCCAATCTTGAGCAGAGCCTACCGGCTTCAAGATCGTTACAGAGCTGTTCACCTAGTCACCTTGACCCATTGAATAGGGACGGCCTCTGGCCTCAGAGCCACCCACTGATCACATTATTTGGACAGCTTGGCAGATGCCAGGAGGCTGGGCCTGATGCAGAACAGGTGAGGTACAGAGAGAAGTTATTATTTAAGCCTTGAGTCAGGTTTAATGAAAGTGGGTCCTGCATAGGGCGAGGTCAAGATAGAGCAGTGGTTCTCAATCCTAACGCTAACCCTAACCTAACCCTAACCCTAACCTAGCCCTAACCCTAACCTAGCCCTAACCCTAACCTAGCCCTAACCCTAACCCTAACCTAACCCTAACCCTAATCCTAACCTAGCCCTAACCCTAACCTTAAACTCTAACCCTAACACTAACCCTAACCCTAATGCTAACCCTAACCTAACCTTAACCCTAACCTAACCCTAACCTAACCCTAACCTAACCCTACCCCTAACCTTTAACACACTTCATGTTGTGGTGACCCCCAACCATAAAATTATTTTTGTTGCTACTGTATAACTGTAATGTTGCTACTGTTATGAATAGTAATGTAAATATCTGATACGCAGATGGTCTGAGGTGACTCTGTGAAAGGATCGTTCAACTCCCAAAGGGGTTGAGAAACACTGAGACAGAGGAAGAGCTCATCTCAGGCAGTACCTTTCCACTGGAAATGGCTTACCAACAACTCCCTTTCCTCTGAAGAAACTGTTGTAGCATATATCCTGCAGAGGTGTGAGGCCACTCTAAGCGGGGCGAGTTGTCATGTGATCAACATGGACTAGAGCTTGGAGGTCCTCCAGACCCAGGTATGGACACTATTTCTACATCCACAGTGATCCAGGGGACCCAAAATTAGGTCTTGTTCCTGCTTGGCTGGCACACGACTCCTGCAGGACCATCTGTCCTTGGTGGGCGATGCTAAGACCTATAGTACCAAGCAAGGAACACACAAGCTCTTCCCCTCCCACCCGTGACCTAAGGGACCTGGCTGCTCTTAGGAACAGGATGGCAAAAATGTACTCCCATCCCTCGTCTTCACCAGAGCACCCCAGCCCTGAAGGTTACATAAACTAAACAAACTGGCTGGCGATCAGATACGACACGAGATACATACGGCCCGAGGAACCCACTGACCACGATGGGGCTTTGTCCTCTCTGGCCCCTTGAGCTTGCAGCCCATGGAAAAGCCAATCAATTCACCAACGGCGAGCCACAGATAGGAAAAGGGCTGGAAGGTCAATCCTCGCACAGGGCTGCTCCTGTCGCCCATCAGGGAAGCCCGGTCAGTAATGAGCTCCGGTCGGCTACACAGAGGCCTCAGACAGGCCAGCACTCCATCCTGGGCCAGCCTCCCGGACTCACACAGCTCTCCTCAAGCCTTCCCTCCTGCCCTCGCTGCAGACCAGTCTCCCAACCACACTCAGGGGAGGGCAAGTGGCCCTTGGGCTGGGGGTTCAGCAGTTCCCTTGAAAGCAGTGCGGGGCACACACAGCCTGAGGTCCCTGGCTGCCGACTTCTCCGCCAGACACCTCTATCCCAGAGCACAGCGCGCCCAGAGAGGCCGAGCAGTTCACACCGGAGTGATGGACAGACTAAGCACTTCACACTGAAGCGACCAGGAAGTCGTTGGGTGTGCTTGATTCTCGACTACGCAGACAAACCACTATACATATTTATGATAGGAAATTTCATTATTTAAAAATCCCCCTCTAAATTTCCAGTAAGCCCACTGAAGAAGGCCTGCCGAACAGGTTGCAAATTAAGAACAATTATTTTTCTCTTCCACATTTAAATATAACTTACAGCTAAAGTCATTTAAAGGGGTTAACATCAACCTTAATTAAATATTAAAGTGTGCCTGTACCTGCTGCTATTGTTGCCCCTTCGAATAAGATATAACCTATTTTTGACAAGTTTTCATCTTTCTCTGTGGAAGACACTACATGAAACCAAATCAGTGGCAAAGAGGAAAGTAATGAATAATCTATTTCATATTCCAACAGTACCCAGGGCTCGGAGTGGAAAAATATTCAGTCAGATGATGGCGAGAGGCTGCCGAGCTACCGCGTGACACGGCTAATGTTTAAATAATAATAATAATAAAAAAAAAAAAGCGATAAACAAATCATTAGCCCTTAACAGTTGTTTAATGCAATTTGTTAATGAACGTAACGGCGGGGACAGATAATGAAAGACAATAAAACCGTCTAAACAGGCGCCAAGTCGCTGGCCATGCGCAATTATTTCCTTGTCAAGATTTTATGATTTAATGAGCCCCTCTGGGACTGACGGCTGTCAGTCAGTCGTGACTTTTTGACACCATTACAACTTCAAATACAGCAGCAGGCAGGCTGTTTTCCTCGGATTTGAAATACTGAAATGATCTGACAGTTTTAAAGAAAAGATGTGCAAAAAGAGAGAGAGAGAGAGAGAGAGGGAGAGAGAGAGGGAGAAAGACAGAGCTGCTGCCTCTTCCTTTCTTCCCCCCCCCCCTTCTTCCGTGAGTTGGTAATCTCTGGATGCTGTTTGGTAATGAAAACCCAATCACTGCGGTCATTATCTGATGAGGTTTTGGAGCAGGCAGGCTTTTTCCCTCTCTTTATTTCTTTACTTAATGATAACCCTCAATGGGCTTGCCCCGCATGGGACGGCCAGAGCCGCACAATTTTGTTCGCCATTAATTTCAGCCTTTGAAGCTCGGGGCTCAGAAGCAGTAGCAAAGCAAACCCCCCACCAAGCTGGTTCCAAAATAAGACAATCCAGCCTGCCTGAAACAGAATAGCAAATGGCCCCGCAGCCCAGGGCTGGCCGCTGACGTCAGGCCTGCTGCATCTGCGGGCATCCGCCTGCAACGCGCAACACTTAAAACTCTTTACAACTTAAGAGACTTTAATTAAATTGCTTTTGATTCTGGAGCGGGGGGGTTTCATCCGCTTTATTTATACTGCCAGGGAAACTGTTTAGTCTGCATGAATTTTATATGGCCAGGGCTTCCTCCTCCTCTTCCTCCTCCCACACACTTTTAAACAAAGGTTCCAACTTCAGAAGTACCCAACAGTTGAGGTCCATGCAACATGAACCTGGAACCATCCTCACATAGACACCTGCTCTTCCTCCCCACTGCCCCAGGGCTCCGTGTGCTCTTCCCATGGCATCAGGAGGCCAGAGGCCAGAAGGAGGTCAAGGGACTTTCAGAACACCCCCAGCCCCTGTAGGTCTGGCCTGGGTGCGGTGGACACTCTTCAGCGAATGTGGGGGAGCTGCTAGGCCAAGGGTTCTATGTTCACATCTTCCCACCCACGAGGTTGAGTTGAGTCAAAACCACCCGCAATAGCCAAAAAGGACTCGGCAGAGAAAGCCACTGAGAGGTGAGTAGCACGTGCCCCACGCGTTCCTCTAAATGTCTGCTTTAGTGTAGGTTCCAGGGAAGTACTTAGAGGCCAGCAAGCAAGCAACTGCTTGTTAGGTGGCCTCGGGAGGGGGTGGCTGTGTGGAAGAGGGAGGCAGGTGGGAGAGGTGGCCCGGAACTTGGGCACACCTTTAACTGAACCACCGCTTCCAGGGAGGCCACCGGAGGCGTTGGTGTGCTTCGCCAGCCTCGGCGCTGCAGAACGCCGTTTGTTCCCTTGCTTTTGAATGGTTTCTTTCATGTGTTTAGGGTGCCCAGAATTCAGTTATCAGAATAAAAGGTTCTTGTTGAGACGTTCCTTTTAGGTGACAGGAAAACCAGCGCAGCTTCCCGCCCCTCTCCTCCGCGGTTCCACTTCGTCTCACAGAGTCCCACGCCAGTCTTCGGACACAGAGACCACACCTTTATTTACACAATAATCAATGATTTATCTGAACACATACAGGCCCTGGCCTGTTTCCACAAGCACAATTTCTCTGGTGGATTTTGCATTTCCTCTCCACTCTATCATGGTTCTGTTCTGAGTGAGTGTGTGTGCATGTGTGTGTGCATGTGTGCACGCGTGTGCGTAGTGGGGGGATCAAGTGTGGCATGATCTTGCTGAATGAGCACAGGCAGTTAGCATTTTTTATGAAGAGAACAGGTTCGCTTTTCAAGAATTCAAAGCTTCCAATTATATTCAGAAAGATAGTGAGGACCTATGTCTATGAAGTCTTAAGAAAAACACGTTTTGCTTCATAACTAGAGGGGAAATGACCTCAGCTTGAGCAACTTTTAAGCCTGATCACAAATGAACTCATTTTGAGCACAATTCCTGGTTATCTCAGAAGGAAAGAAAGAGGAGAAAAATCACAGGGTGCGCTAGAGCTCTACACGCATGGAGAACCGAGGCAGGCTTTGCTAACATTTGTTAGTAAAAACCCAGGCAGTGCTTTTGCAGCACGCTGCAATTCCTCGTTCTTTGAAAGGAGGATCTCGGACACTTCCCACCGAGGGTTTTTCCTAGCGGACCTTCCTGTTGGACGCTTCCCATTCTATCAGCACGTTGCAGACTTCACACCAGCAGAGGAGCCCTGCTCATGCCCTCTGAAATATTCATGCTCTCTTTCCATACTGGGAGGGCTGTGGCGAGAACCTTCTCAGACCTTCTGCATACGTGAGGGCTGCTATTGACTGAGCTCACGTACAGAAATGCTTACGAGGGTCAGGGGGAGTGAGGTCACAATTAAATACTCTACCAAGTCTCAACATGCCAGCAAATTCCGGGGCGCGTGGCATCTGGGGAAGCTGAGACAATCTCTCTTGTAGGCAGTAACCAAAGTTGGAGAAAGTGGATTGGGTAGCTTTAGCAGAAGATTCTTGGGGAAAAAAAGGCAATACAAAACCAGGGAGAATGCTAAGTCAGTTTCCCATAGAAGTGACAGTACCGTTCCCCCCCCCCCCTTTTCCAGCAGCCGCGCAGGTGGGATGGTTGTATCCATCCTGCCAGGAAGGGTGGGGCCGACCTGCTGGAGCTGCTCACTGACTCCGGCCTCGGATGTTCCTGGTATTTTATCCGTGGACACTACAGAAAGACTGTGGTGAAGAGAGGTCCGTGACGAACAGAAGCACCGGTGACCGAGTCATCACGCCCTCTCTCAAACCGTGACCCCAGGCATGTCCACGGGGCGAGGGAGAATGTTAGCAGAGCTATTTTGGGACAGCAGATGAAGCTACCTTAAGCATTCACCTTTACCTACAGGAAACAACAAATCTGGGCAAAGACCAACCTCACAAAGGAAACCAACCCACATGCAGACAGGAAGAGGAGAGATTTTTACACTCTCTGCACTCAGCCGAACAGCGCTGAGACAGAGAGGCGCAGGGTCACCCGGGGCCTGTCAGCGCAGACGAATGATTCATGTGACCATTTTGTCTTAATTACTCGGAACAAGGCGCGACCACTGTTTATCGAGGGAGAGCAGATGCGTCAGTGTCCTTTGACAAAAAAAGTGATGGCCGTCAGGATGGTGATGACCACGATGATCCCCAGGATGACCAGCAAGATGCGGTTCTGGATGATTCTGTGGGAGAAAGGAGAGAAACGCACACATGAACGAACAGCATTCTGACAAGCACTGCCCAAGCCATGATGGCTGAAGAGACCACAGCCTGGCAGGTAGAGTACGCGCAGGCTTGTGCGCCTGTGTGTTTGTGTGCGTGTGTGTGTTATGTGTGTGCACACGCAGCCACACATGTATACACACGTAGACACACACAGTTTCCAGTTCTAGGAAAGCTCCCCGGGGCTTGCAGGCAGAGAATGCCTACCAAATAAGGGGAGTCAAGGGCTTCCCGGGATGTGGGTACCGTGTAGCCTTGTTAAGTGATCAAGGGCCCCACGTGAGCGTCTCTTTTAATTTAGAACATGAGGCAAGGCACACTTTTTTCCCCCAGTGCTTCCTGTGAAAGGAAAAGGCGCCAAGGAAACCTGTGTCAGTGAGGTACTTACCTGAACAAAAATACCCCAGGAGACGTGAGAGAGACTTAGCAGGGAGAGGGTAGGATTAAGAAGCAAGTGTCAAGCTTGCAGCTTAGGTGGTGAAGCCGTCACCTGTCAGGACGGCTCATGGCTTCGTCAAGCCAGGGGGAAACGTTACATTTGCTCCCTGGTGCAGAAAGATGGAAGATGAGAGCAAACAGAAAGTCCTCAAGGTGCCTGGCGAGCGGCTGCGGGTGGGCCCTCAAGGGGCTGCCGGTCCCTCAGTCCGGCCCTGCGGACGCTGACCTCAGGAAGAGCTGCGGAGGGAGCGCGCGCGCTGGATGCCCGCGGCGTGCTTCTGCCGAAGCAATTTCATAATTTGTTACCTCATTCGGAGAAAAGAGGTCGCACACCACGGTGCTTTGTTGAGCCTTTCAAAGGGAGCCTGGGTCAAACAGCCTCGCCCACGTCCTGCTCTCACAGAGCCCACAGAAATAGAAACCCAGAGAGGCTGGCCGTCTGTCTGGCCGGTTTCAAGCCCACCGGGCTTCAGGCCCCGCAGCAATCCCCACCCCACCTGCCCAGGGCTCAGGCCGGGATCTGTGTCCTCCTGTGCACAGGGGACCCTGGGCAGGCCCTTCCAGAGGAAGGGGCACGTGGGGCTCAGAGCAGGGAGCGTGGAGCTCTGCATCTTCACAGAGAACCTTTGCGGGGGTCCCCGCAGCCTTCCCGGGCCTCTGGGGCGAAGGATGACGTCAGGCTGCAGTTTTGGTGGCGCCCTCCCCACCCACCCTTCCTTCACGGAGGGATGGAGACTAGCCCATCAGAGTGGCCCATTCCCCTGTGGCCCCTAACAGGACAGGCTCCCTCTCTTTCTGACAGGTTACAAAATGATCGCCATTTGCTGGCACGTCTTCCGCAAAACTGCTTTAGTCCCCGTGTCCGCTTTTCTCGCAGGAGATGAATGGTGTGCTCTGCGCTCATTTATCACTGGAGGCTCGGCGAAGATCGGTCTTGTTTATTTCTTCTTGTCCCGCTAGAAAGCCTGTGCCCGGCATTAATTCTTCTGTGATGATAGCTAATTTAGACTTAACAGGCCATGTTTACCCAGGAGGCAGGAAGGATTCTCTGCCCCACCCAGTAAGTACATAAGAATAGGACTTCGCAGTTTATTAATTAGGAGCACCGGTTGGTGCTGCTTAGGCTTCATTTAAAACTCAAGTTGGTTTTTCTCCTTTTCTCTGGAAGGGAGGCGAATCTGCTGAGATCATTGTTCAAATCTCTATTTACTGCAGCCACCCACACCAGATTTACAAAGGAAGTCTGCAAAACTGCATCTCAGCAGTCAAACAGATTCAAAGCATAAAAACCTAGGTTCTGCCTTGGGTAACCTGCAGCAGGTTGTCTCTCGTACAGCGTGGGTGGTAACTCTTCTATCTGTGGGATGATGGTTCCAAGATGGACACGCAGGAAGGCCAACCAAGGGTGTCAGTTGTCTAACCTGGAACATGGTAATAAGCACGCAGGAGCCTCCAAATCCTTAGTTCTTAACCAGGCTTTCCCTTCCCTCACACCCCAGTGCTGGCTGGTGCCCCTGCCACCCACTCCGCCTGCAGGGAACGTGTGTTCATCTCTGAAGCTCGAACCCCGTGCAGTGGCTGGCACTTGGGAAAAGGACAGAGGAGTAACTCTCCAAGGGATGCAAGGACAGGGTGCGGCCCCTGGTAACTGTCATCAGCCCATTCTAGGGAGATTACGTTGGCAGGAAGACGTCAGGGTAGAAAGGGATAGAGGTGAAAGTTGAAAGGAGCTTCTAAAGATGGAGCTGCACACCAGTGCCTTTTCAAAGCAGCCCTGGCTCCTCTCCCAGAAGCAAGAGGAAGGCCTGGTCATCCAGGCTCCCAGGTGTGCACTGGTGGAAGACATTGGTGCTTGTACAGAAAGAGCTGCCAGACATTTGAGATGGAGGGAACAGAAGGGCAGAATGGGCTGAGAGGAGAGGTTGGTCGGCCGGGCAGGCCGTCAGCTCAGCTATGGGCTGCAAAGGATTTGGGAAAATGTGCATCTCTAGGGACAGAAGACGACCCACCTCAGGGGAGAGGCTGAGCCAGTGGGGAAAGGGCTTCCCAGAGGAGAAGTTAAGGCTGGCAGCCACAGGCCCCAGCTGTGAGAACAGTTCGGGGGCCATTGCTGCTGGCCAACCCCTACTGCTCTGGGCAACAGAACTGAACGCAGTGCTGTAGAGCTGGGAGCAATCAGAAGAGTCAACCAGGTCAAGGAACTCTGCTAGCAAGCCAGGGAAGAACTTTGGGGGCAGCCCAACTAACTTGCTCTTAACTCTGGGTGAGGGGCTTGGTGTTCCAGCAGGCCAGCAGCAAGCAGTCTTAATCTCCCTTTTGAAAATGCAAAGTGTGTTTACCCAGTAAATAATTTAAGAAAGAGTGTACACTTGAAAGAAGACATCCATTGAACCAGCCAGGCTCCATCGCCTCCAGGCAGAAACCCGTGCATCCGCAATGCTGCATTCTATCAAGTGAGCACACTGTGGCTTTAAAAGAATGCAGAGGCAAATTAGAAGGAATGCGGACCCGAAACATCAAAAATTCTCCAAGTTTACATTATGAATCACAGTGCTGTTGATATAAGATGAATTAACCATTTACTTTGAGGTTAAACTCACACAGTATTATGGAGAATACTGATCCCCGTGTGGAACCCAGGGAGCGGTTAATCTCCCATTGCCAGTCTCCTCCCCTTCTGGAAAGGGCTCCTGTGTGTGGCATGCAGAAGCACAGAAGGCTGGCTCCCGGGGAGGAGGCAGGGGCACCTGACCGCCTCCGTGTGAGGGGCACAGGGACTGCACCCAGCAGGGGCTCCTCCGGCTTGTGAGCCACCCAGGCTCTCCTCCGCACCCAGCACTCACTCTCCTGACCTGGCCCATGATGTTCGGCATTAGCATGGGATTTGCTTTGCCAATGAAATTTGGGCAAAAAGTAAAAACGAAAAATAAAAACGAAACAAAAGAAACAAACAAAATACAAAAAACCGCAAGCTGTTGCTGTCAGGAAGCAGCAGCTGGCTTTCAGCGTCCCTCTAGTGGAATCCCTGTCTCAGTCCTCTGATGTAGGGCCTGAACATTCCAGAGAGACGGCAGTGACAGGGTCCAGGACGGCCCCCCAGGGCAATCCCTGGAGGATCACCACCTGGCCTCTTCTGGATCCATAGGGGACTCTTTTGAAGGGGATGAGGTTGGGGGATGGCTTGCTACTGCAGAATACTACCATTCCTTCTCAGTGGAGGGGGAAGGGGCCATCTGAGCACGGTGAGGCTTGTGGTTCACACATCCCAGAAGCCATAATGCCTTCCTTGAAGATTAGTTTTTGTCTCTTGATCTTCAAAAATTGGGGGTTCTTTCTTAAATCTTAAAATTACATTTATTTATTTATCTACCTACTTGTCTGTGTGTACGTGCCTCAGTGTCCGCGTGGAGGTCAGGGGGCAACTTAGAGGAGGTGGATCCCTCCTTTCACCATGTGTAGCCTGAGATAGAACTCAGATTTATTAGGCTTGGCAGTAATCACCTCTATCTGCTCAGTCATTTTGTCAGCTCAAAGCTGGGCTCCTTCTGCATCCAACTGGTTACAGATCTTCTCACTGAAGACTCAGGAGTTTCTTTAGCTGGGCCTGAGGCTGCCTTGTGCTCCGGAGCAGTGGCCCATATGAGCTCCCAGCAAGCTGCCAGGCCACTCCGCATCCTGAGCGTCACAGCTCAGGGCTGCCTGCATTTACCTGTCAGTTCCAAACACCCCATGCCGCCCCTGGCTACAGAGCTAGAGCTGTGACCTAAGCAACGATGGCCAGTGTACTCTGTTTCCCTGGCTACGGAGGCTTGCGCCAGCCTAGCAGAGGAAATCTCTACCATTGCTGGGAAGGCTGGGTCACCAGATCAGCTTGAGACCGCTGCTGTTGGGCCCGGATCTGTGGCAGCCATTTTGTTTCTGTGAGGAAGTCAGCCTAAGAATCGAGCTGGCCCATGGGAAGGGCAGACAGCTAGAACCCCACCCTGAAGGCTCGATCAGCTTCTAGAGCAAGCCGCCCTAACTTTGAACTTTGATTAATATGAGACAATGAATCAACTCGGTTTTCCAAGACTGTTTGATTTGGGTCTTCTATTATTTGTAACCAAAGGCACTTTAGGTTGAGTCACTGCGCATCCACACGGAGTCTCTGATCTACGGCCCTCTAATAAGGGAGCTCGGATTTCCCTGCACTTTGCTCCCCACTCTGCTAAGCACACAGGTGACTGATTTTCTGTTCCTGTGAAGTTTTCTCGGGTAAAAAGTGGCCTTTCCACGGCCTCGATCTCTTTTATCTTCTGTGTCCCTCTGACACAGAGTTTGGCAGAGATGTTTAAAAAAAAAAAAGCGTGCGCAGGGTGTGGTGGTGTGGGCACCCTAGGGTCCAGCTACTTGAGCAGCTGAGGCAGGGGGATCACGTGAGCCTGGGAGGCTGAGGCCACCTGGGAGACATACTGTGACCCCAAAGGGCATCTTGCACACAAGCACAGTGTAGGCTTAGCTAGTGGCCACTTCACAGTACGGATGCCAGCAGGGCCCACTCGTCTGTGGCGTGCACATGGGTTGGCACACTAAGACCATCCCATGTACCTGCCTGGGGTGGGCCTCATTTTCGTTCCCTGGGTGGACACAAGACCCAGGTAAGCTGTTTCTTACACAAATGTGTTCAAAAACTGGCCCGACACCCACACTACACAGTCTGCTGGGGATTTCCCTAGAGAACCGAGAGAGAACTACAGTCTGCTCCTCACTGGGTCTGTGTAGGGGCGATGGTGGCCTAGAGCCGCAGTTCTAGAGGGAAGCGTTTCTCCTGCCGGTGGAACGCAGGGCCACGGGACCAGGAAGGAGAGGGGACGGCCTGAAGACATCAAGTCCATCTCTGGTCTGTCTGAGCCCGATACCTGAGGGTCACATTTAAATCTCTCAGTTACGCGCAAGCAGTGTCCTTTTCCTCTGGGCAACTTTAGCTGGAATTTTCACTTTCAACCACACCGACTGAACTGGATCGGCTAGTATTGCCCCAACCCCAAAGGCAGTCCAACCGGAAGCTCATACGGTGACCTCATTTGGAAGAAGGGTCTCCTTTAAGAATCTTGCAAAGAAATCACCTGGATTTAAGGTGGTCACGAGTCTGTGTATCAATAGAGTACACGGGGAGACGCAAGCAATGCGGCCCTGGAAGAGCAGGCGGAAACTGGAGCTTCACTAACTGCTGCCAAGGGATGCCTGTAACCTGGAAACTAGAACAGCCAGAGAGGACCGCGCTGTACAGAGACTACCGCTTCCCTGCCCTATAGTGGGTCTATCTCCAGTCCCCCTGCAGGACAAGGCAGACCTGAGCTGGTTCTCTTGAGCTTTTGTGTAGCCGGAGCCCTCAGGGACTCCAGGAACTGTGTGTTCTTCCATCTCTGAAGGGAAATTTCTACTCATGAGCAGAGCAAGTAGCTTCCCAAAAACCGCAGAGAAGAGGGAGCTGAGGGGGGCATGTTCTAGAACCCGACTCACCCACCCACTGGCCTAGGATTCCCGATACGGTTCAGCTGGGCCAACCTTTCAAGCCAGCCTCAGCAGTTAATAGTTTACATTTGCTGACACCAAGTTTGTCACAGTCTGTGGTCTGGGAGCCCCATGGAGGGGCATAGGATATGGTCTGGGAGCCCCGTGGAGGGACACAGGATATGGTCTGGGAGCCCCGTGGAGGGACACAGGATATGGTCTGGGAGCCCCGAGGAGGGGCAAGGGACAGAAGGGTTTTTGATAGATGACACAAGCCAGCTCTTCTGGGCTCGGTTCCATTCCCAAATTCTACTCAGCTTGATGGGGACCTGCAGGCTTGTTCTGTAAAAGGCCAGATGGTAATCACAGCAATCTCATGGGGCTGCCCAAAGGTGGGTTCTTCAGACTGGTTGGATTAAGCAGTAGAAATCTTCACCTTGCAGTTCTGGAGGTTATAACTCAGAGTCAAGGTGCTGTCAGTGCTGGGTCCTGAGGGCTGCCAGGGAGACTGTTTCAAGCCCGAATCTCTCTTCTGGCAGTTTGTTAGCCATCTTCAAGGTTCCTTGGCTGATAGCTGCGTCCTCTGCTCCCCACGTCTCCTCATGTGGTACTCTTCATCATGCAAACTCATACTCGAATTTTTATTTCTCCTAAGGACACCGGTCACGCTGGGCTGGGGGACTGTCTATTCTCTTATGGCCTCAAATTAGCAAGTGCCACCGGAAAAGACCTGTTCGAGGACGGCCGAGGTACTAGAGGTTAGACCTTCCACCTGTGAACCGAGGGGTTAGAGAGGCGCTTCCAGACATGTGGACAATGCCGTCTCTCTTGCAGCTAGTCAACTCTGCTAGGAGGGAGTAGCCACAGCAAGAGTGACATGTTCTCTGTTAGAAGGAAATTTTGGGATGTGTGAATTTGAATTGCAAACGATCTTCCGATAACGAAGATTATTCTTTTGAGTTTTTTCAGTCATATAAAAATGTACAGCCATTCCAGCCAGTGGGACGCAGAGAAACGGGCGCCGGGCTGGGCGTGTACCGCGGCTCTGCTCTGTCCGCAGCTAGTGTCACAGCTGCGAGCTGCTGGGACGCACCCCCTCTCAGCTAGAGGCCGAGGTCATGCAGAAGCCACCCAGAAAGCTATGGCAAGTATGACCAAGCACCTCTGAAGAAGACAGGGGATCCAGAGTCCCCACCCTGCGGGAGCTCTGGGCACCACAATGAGCAATCACTGACAGAGGGCTGACGACAAAGGCAGTAATTAGAGGCCTGCAGGGCCAGGGCAATTTGTCACCTGCCCACAATGGGCTTCGCCTGGAGTGACCTGGAGCAAGCTACTCCATGACACCCCAGTTTCAGTTTCTTCCTAAACAGTGTCAATCAGCTCATCAGCCATGCAGGAATAAGAGGATCAGCCCATTAAAGATTTTTAAGTACTTTGAGGGGTAAAGCCCTTTGACGTATGTGCAGCTGGCAAATAATTCTGTAAAGGGAGGTGCCATTTCAGTTGTCAGAGACTGGAAAGCTGCCTGGGGAACTTCCAGGGGCTGCTGGGGAAGCAGAGACAGGTGAGGAAGCTGCCTGCTCAGCTCGCCAGGCTGTGGTTCCCACAGGTTGCTATCTAGTGGGGCCCCGTGTTGACAGTCTCTCCAGCAGGGCTGAGCCTCATCTCCAAGGTAAGAGCATCAACATCAAAAGGGAAGGGAGGCCGCCCCATTGGCTGGCTCGGGCATCCCTCCCCAGTCCGGGAAAGCAGCCAACAAGTACCTGTCAGACACAACTGATAAGTCCAAGGGGTTTTGATCAGTGATGTGTAGCTACATGGGCTCTGCATTGCCAAATGTGTACATAAGATTGCAGCCTGGGTGCCACGACCACTGCCATTCTTAAACGTGGACTTGGTGACAGCAGGAGGCCTGGAGAGCGGCTTTGCTGGCTACCGGTTCCACATAGGATCAAGGCAGCTTGCTTCCATCAAAGGATTTGGAAAGGACTCGAAGAGAATTTAATAATGATGCTCCAGAAACGCAAGGTGTGTGCAGTCCCTTCCAGGCTTGCAGACTGCTGGAGTTGACAAAGGTCTCCGGGCCTCGGCCTGGATTCTTCATGTGAGAGGAGAGGACAGGGAAGTCCCTGAGAGGTCTAAGGATGCGTCCAAGTGTATACTCTTTAGGTCTTGTTTCATGGGGACACCCCTCATCCGAGTGGCCGGTACTAGTCACTCTGTGTATTAGGTACTCACAGAAGAGTCCGTCTGGGCTTACAGTCCCAGGGAAATGGAGTCTGCGAAGGCAGAGCAGAGGCAGCAGGTATGGCGGCTGGAGCAGTGAGCTGCCAACTCACATCGTGAACCACGAGCAAGAAGCAGAGACTGTGAGCTGGGAATGGCGAAAGGTTCTGAACCTCAAAGCCAGTCCCCAGCGATGTCATTCCTTTGACAAGGCGACATCTCCCATATCTCCCTAAACAGCGCCATCAGCTGAGAGACAAGTCTTCAAACACAGAGCCTATGGGGACATTCTCTTTCAAAATACCACATCCATGTCTACGGATAACAGCAACCTGAATCTCCTCAGCAGTCCCTAGCTCTCATTGAGCCTAACCCAATCCTGCCTCTGTATTCCATGACGAGGGCCATGGGGTGACTGGAAACAGTGGGGTCCCAAACTCCAGGCTGAGGCTGAGAGAGAAAAGCAGAGGTACGCAGAAGGTGCCTTTTTCACGAAACACAGACTGCTCAGTTTTTAAGATGTCCTGTCTCTGAGATAGATCCTCCATTCAGACCAGGCTGGTCTTGAACTCACAGAGCTCTGCCTGCCTCTGTCCTCCCTAGTGCTGGAATTAAAGGTATGTGACACTGTACCATGTTGCCTCCTGGTCTTTCTCAATCTAGTCTCCCCTTTGGTTCTTTAAAGGACGAGGTCTGCGGTCTCTGTCTTCACATTCTCGGACATGTGAGTTTATTTCTGCTAAAGTATTGCTTGTGGCCAGAAGCTGTCCAGATTTTGGAATACTTATTCAGCTCTTACCCGTTGAGTGTCTTTAATATGAAAATCTGACACATTCTGGGATGTGAACCTTTCTGAGTACCGACACTGGAGTTTCACTGGGTTATGGATGCTAAGCCTATAGTCATATAGTATGGCCATGAACCAAAGTCAATTCTTTCCTCAGTGTTAATGTAAATACTCAGTAAATTAAGATGCCAGTCAGTGATCTGCCGTTATCCAGGCATGCTTTGCCAGCTTTTACTTTTTCTCCCACCAACATGCTGGGGTGTCCTTCGAGCCTTTTAAGGAATGCGTGTGTCCTGTTGGTTCATCTGTTTCAGGCCCAGGCGCGGTCACCTGACGGATGAGGACGGAGGGAATGGCGGTCGTCCTCGGGGCCAGCTCACTAATGTCTTCTCACAAGGGTCTGCTATTGCCCTTGTAACATACACTGTAAAGAATTCTGCCTAGCTTTTATAGGTGAGCAGCCACGACTCAGGAGAAGCCTTCCCGAGACATCCGCTGAAGATGTAATCCGGTGTGGCTGCAGGAACTACGGTGGGAAGAAACCGCTGGGGTCACGGTTGGCCTCACGCATGCCCGTGGGACAGGACAGAAGGGCTGCAGGAAAGGGCTCTCTCGTACCTCAGTGTCCTCAAGAAGGCCTCTTCTGATGTGGGATGCTGACTGCATTCAGGATGTCATTTCATCTTCCCAGTGACTCCCACTGGATGGCTTATGGACGCCTGGGAGGAAGGTGACACCCACTCTTGGGGTGGCCCTGGTAAGTCTGTCAGCCTAGAGCGGACTGTCACCAGCCTCTGAGCCGGCACGAGTTTCTCCACACCCACAGGCCTGGTGCTGCTCAGCCCTCCGCTCCTGTTCAGTGTCTCCAGGGGTGTCCCAGCCACACTTGGCCCTTGAGAAGCAAACTTCCCGCTCTCCTGGCTGGCAACCCGAGGCTCATGACATCTGTTTGGAGGGTGCGCACCACCCTCATTTTGGGAGCCAGTCTACCTAATCTTCAAAATGTCATGTTTTCAATACTGGCAACTAAGTCAACACTTTCTTAAGCTGGGCAGCAGTGTGCGGCCTTGTTGAGACTCCTAATTATGACGGAGAGCAGACTGAGACGAAGGCGGGAGGCTGTGTAACCTTCGCCTCTCGGAGACTGGGAGCCCAGCCCTGCTGACCCTGTGGCTCTCAGAAGCCAGAGGGCCAGCCTACGTGTGAGCGTCAATAACCCGGTCCTGAACTGAAAGTACACAAACTTAGCCTATAACCACTTCTTAACTACCATACCAAAGGCCAGGGAGAGGTCTGCGGCTCTCATGAAGCAGCCCGTGCATCCTTTATAGACTCTCACAAGGCCATGAGAAGCACAGGCAGAGGTCAGGCCCGGACTGCACATCTGCAGCCCCTTCGACCTTCACAGAGTCTTGGCTTGGAGAAGCCCAGCTGGTGATTTCTAACAGCAGGCCGCTCACCTTCTAACAATGTGTTAAAAGGGGTCTCTGCTGGCATTGAATGGCAAGGAAAGTTTGCAGGATTGCCTCTGCCCACAGTCTGTTGGGAAATCTATGTCCTCGTCTCTCCATCTCTGAAGTAACCATAAATATAACAGAGACCCAGGCAGCCTTGAGGACTGGTACCTAGGACCAAGACCACGCCCTTGACACAACTGAAGAAACTAAGCTGACAGGAGCCCAGTGGCTTCTGAACACTCCGGGGTCCCCGATTCGTTGCATTAAGTCGAAAGTGCAGTGATGAGTCAGAAGGGCCCCTTGTGGGCTGAGCTGAAGGCAGGCTGCTGTTTGCAAAGGCCAAGCCTTTACTGCTGCTCTTCGGGGCCTCTGCCCTCCAGCTCGCCAGCCTCCATTTTCACAGCTGAGGGGGGGGATCTGAGTCCCTGTTGGCTAGCAGATGACTAGATAGGCTCTGATAAACACTAGTGGCCTTGCCAAAGGCCCAGCTGAGAGAACGGGCTTGCTGAGAAGACTGAGGACTGGGGGGGTGGGAGTGTTCAGGGGTGGGGTCCATCTTGCCTCCTGGAAACAGTAGAGTCTCCTTGGGAGCAGCCAGCTCTAGGTGTCCACTTCAGTGCTTGTGTGGACACGGACCCAGTTCACACACCTGCTCTCACTTGCCTTGGCTCACAGAGGAGCCAGGAGCACTAAGACATTATCTGGAAGGACCCATTGCGTTTCCTCTAAGGACAATCAGAGTCACCGTTTATTATCCAGCTCAGCATTTGTCCTGATGGCAAAGACTCATGGGAATTCATCCTCTCTAGTCAGGGTAGGAGGAAGCTCTGGGTTCTATCTTGCAGGATATTGACTAATGTAGTCAATAATGAATTTCTCTCTCTGAGTTAGCTGCCCGTTGCCCGGGGATAAACTTGTGGTTCATTACTTACACGTGCACAGTGTAGGTACTGAACTCAGTCCTGGCTTCATTTTCTGTATCCACGCTTTCGTTGTGGTGTATATATTTAGGCAAACAGCTATAAATTCTTCTAGGACGAAGATACGCCAAAGGTAAGAAAATGGAAAGAATCCCCATCATTGTAGCCTGTCTGCTTTAATGCGTCAGGCCTCAGTTTCCCTCATATCCTTAATAGTTCTGCACCATGGGTTACATGGAGAGCCAGTGTTCACGCTCACCAAGCGGTAAGATCTTCCTACCTTTTCCTTGAAAAACCGTTGGAGGTCTGCATGAGGCAGTTTCTAGAATCTACCCCAAACCTGGGATTGGTGGGTAGGGGCGGGAGGCCCTGTGTTCATGTCACAGCCGACTGCGGTAGATGTGGGGCCCCTTCTGTTTGGGGGTGTTCACAGTGGTTGTCTTAACAGTGAGGACCCCTTTGTGGAAGCCGAAGGGTCCCTTGCCGGCTGCAAGTATATTCCCTGAGACGTTAGTGAGGTAGCGGCCCTGCCTTGAACAATCTGAGGTATACGTCTCTTTTGTGGATGCTTTAAGACCCAGGAAACAACCAAGCTGAGGCCATCTCGGAGACAGACAAAAATAATGAGAACCTTTCTGTCAGGAAAGATTTAGAAAACATCACGGGCATTATTAAAATTTAATTTCTTACTCGGCTTTTTGGTTCCCCTTTCCCGTGGTAATGAGGACGGTGCACCTCCGACTGGATAGCACTTGTTTTGTGCAATAAATTCAGCCTTGCAGTCTGAAGACATTTCAGACAACAGTTCTGACGGCGATCGGCTCAGCTTTTACCCTGTGCTGTGTTTTGAGTCTTCTTATAAAAACCAGCTCAGGAGATAATTTTCCACAAGGCCGGTGATCTAATAAAAATCAATTTTGCCCAACTGGTTCAGAGAAATCTTGGGTCTAGCCAAGGCAGAACCTCAAAATGGGAAGGAAGTTAAAAAAAAAAAAATCAATGTATTCATTGATGGTTCAGCTGACAGAGAGGTGCTTGGCTGTGGGAACCTCCCGGCGGCCCCGAAGGAACGTCTCTAAGGGTCCAGGAGGACCGTGTTTGCTCCGGTGGTGGGAGCTACTCGGTGACAGTCCTTCCAAGGAGCTGCCTGTGCTGGGGCAGCGGAAGGACCTGGGTCCTGGCAGAAAACTGATTCGGTGAAAGCTGGGCTGGGTTTTCCTGGAAGGGTTCACTGGTCACAGAAATGTGAGTCAAGGGTCCGTCACCAACTGCATGCGACACCTAAGTTCTCGCTCTGCCTTCTCTGTGGGCGCCTGAGCACTTTTTGGGGTGCTTTCTATTATCCTAAGCACTTCACAAGAACTCGCTTAGTTATCATAATCACTACGGTAAGAGCCATCAACTGCTCCTATTTTTAGATGGGAAGACTGAGGCTCAGGGAGCTAGCGCGCTCCACGTCGCCCAGCCAGTCAGTGGCAGAGTTGGAACGCGCCTAGAACCGGATCTGACCGCAAAGGCCACTTCCAGCTCTCAGCTCCAAGTGGCTGCCGTAGCAGGTGGGTCACTTTGCATTTATGAATAAAGTCCGGGATGACAATGTCTGTCCTCTCCCCCACCTCATGGCTTCTGAGGGTGTCTGTGCACAAACAGAGCAAATGCAGCTGCTGCTCAAAGAGACACGGCGGTAATGACGATGTAAGATCAGCACCCGGAGAATCGCGGCGAACGCCACCCGGGGACCTGGGGTCCTCAGAGAGAGAAGTGTTCAAGTCCGTACTCAGGCCGAGCAAGTCCACGCCCGAGGGTTCTGAGAGCAAACGAGGTTTAGAGCCCAGTCACCGAGCGCCTTGCCCACCACGCGTTAAGCAAAAAGCTGAGGTGGCACTTGTTAGCATGTATTTTAAGAGCCCACTTTCAGCAAGAGAAGACACATGCATAGACATTAAACAGAAACTGGGAAGACATACTTGAGACGCGAGGTGACCAGGTCCAGGCGATGGTTCTACAATTCACTGTGGTTTGCAGGGTTTTGGGTAATGAATGAACACGTACTGTTTTTATAATCAGGAAGATTAATTTCCTCCTCAATCGACTCTTTTTAAGATAAGAACGAAAACTAGGGAAGGGTGGGGCTGGGGATGTGGGCCAGTGATAAAGGGTTTGTCTAGTATTCAAGGAGGCCTAGGCTGGATCCCCAGGACTGCTAGGAACCAAACAGATACATTAAAAAATAAAATAAAATAAAATAAAAACACTACAGAGGAGATTCTGACCATGGTTGTTTGAGATCTATGGAAATAGAAATGTATTTGAAATACATTTCAGGTGTTAAAAAATGAAGGATGATGATATCAGATCTTCTTAGCAGAGGTTGGCAGGGTCTGCCCAGGGCTTTCACCCTGCAATCCTAGACTGCAAACAGCAGAGGTCAAGAAGCGGAGAAAACAGAGTGGGCTTGGCAGAAAGTCACAGGCTCGTGGCTCGTGGCCACGGCAGTTCTGGAGGGCACCGATGGTCTGGGTGCCCACAAAGTGGCCTTGGAGGCAAAGCCATGCCTCTTGTTGGAGAACAATCCGTAACTTAGCAGAGAAACGCCACCCTGTTTGTGAGAACAAGGCCGGGTGGACTTCAGGCGGTGCCGTCAGGGAGAGGTTTCTAACTCTCTGATGATATTTGCGGCACCTGGCATTTTGCTTGCTTCGTTTTTGTGACTTCTGCGTGACACGGGTTACCCGTGACAAACAAACGGGGGAGATTAAGTGTGGTGTGTTGGAATCATGTCGAACACCCCCAGCACAGAAACATTATAATATGCCCTAGAGATTATTCCAGGGCCAAGAGAAGTCACTGCCCGCTGTACTGTGCCTCAGAACGGGGGAGTCGGTGGCGAGGGCAGCCGTTGACTTCATTTGTGAGGCTGTACACAGCTTCAGATGCTAACGCGCGCTGATAGGGAATGCCAACATTTCAACTTAAATCAAGACTGCAGCCCATAACACGGACACTTTCCCTCTCAGCCGAAGATCATAAACAGCACAAACCCGGGTCTCTTCTCCTAATTGGGAGCTTTTCTAATTTGCTTATGATAGCTGCCTTGTGTCGAACTGATCTTCCTCCGGTTACCTCCTGACGCTGTCGGAAGTAATCTGCTTACCCCTGCTCTGTCTGCAGCACTTTGTATCAAACCAAGCTCCCTTCCTTCACCCAGCTCTGCCAGGTCTCCCTCGTTACGGGGTGTGACGACGGCGTAAGCTCTAGACGGAACCCAGGCAAGGAAAGGATGCTCTAAGTCCAGATGCTGAGACGCATGCCACACAGCACAGACTCACGGCTGAAGGCCTCGAGGAGTAACTGCTACAACAGACGAACCCAGGTGAGCGCTGTTCCCTCAGATGAGCTGGTCAGGTATTTAATACACGACCTCTGTGAACGGTTCAAAGACACCTTTCTGTCTATATAGGGGCCCCTCCTCCAATTTCAGAGACTCATAGAAACACTCCTGAGTTAGCCAGGAGGCTTAATTGGTACCCGTGGGCAACAGCGCTTTAGTTGTGATCACTGACAGTACTGATCACTTTTAACGTGTTGGATTTTTGCAGAGTTTTAGAGACACAAATGTTATCGTTTTTAGAAAGAGCCAGGAATTCCAATACTCATAAAAGACGCCGTGAGTGTCACGAGGGTGTGTGTGTGTGTGTCTGTGTGTTACGAACCAACAAAACACATGCTGAATTGCAAAGGGAGGCACTGCGGTACCCGATGACAGCTGGGCTTTGGTCCCAGGAGGGCTCCAGTGTGAGCCGGTGACCTTGGGGAGAATGTCTTCTGCTCCACGGCTCCTAACTCTTTACCTGTGAGGAGGCTGGGGTTTGCGTGGACCGGGGCACGCTAAGGTTCACCGTGCGGAGAAGACTCCGCTTCGTTTTTATGCAAGTGTTTACTCTCAACAAGCAGTTGCTGTGCCTCCCTCCCCTCCTCGGAAACACATTCCATCTGAAGCTGCTGCCTCGGTTTCAGAGGTTACTGAAGGCGAAGAAAGTTATATTGTTTAATCCTACTTTATAAGAGTTTGCTCTTTTATTGGAGAACAGGCTCGGAACAGTGATCAGTGAGGTTTACGCACCCAACGTGTATGTGGAGGACTTCGGGGGGAAGGAAAAAAGAGGCTGCCTTCAAATGCCTCGTGGAAATACAGAGAACAAGCAGCGAGATCGTCCTTTGCCAAACACTGTCATAAATTTTTTATTTGGCAGCTAACATTCTCACTAGTTTTCTTGGCAGCAATTGGGACCTTTAGCAAGAAAGGTGCAGAAGAAAAATACCTTGTTTAGAGATGTTTTCAACACTTTCTGGGGTTTTTCAGAACTTCTGCCTGCAGCACATTTTTACAGCTAGAGTCTCCAATCACCTGATGAGTGGGTGGTGGGGTTCAAACTTTTTCCTTTATATATATATAGAGAGAGAGGGGGGGGAGGGGGGAAGAACACGAGCCTGTGAATGTGGAGTACTAACCCTCTGGCTTTGCATCAAGCACTTCTCTCTTATTTTTCCTGGTAGGTATTTTTGATATCCAAGCACTTAGTCTTCTCTGCGTGGACAAAAACCTGAAAATAGTATCGGAATGGACCTTTTGTTGGGCCTGATACTATCTCTTATGTATTCCCAGATGACAGAGGCAAATGAAAGATAAACACTCTGATTATTGGAGCATTTTTTTACATAAGGAGTTCTGCTAGAATCAGGTCCTGTCGATTGCTGTTGGGTGAGCCTAATGAGCAAGGTGTGGGCCCGGACGGAAGCTGGAGGGTGCAGATGGGTGCGGCGGGTGAGTGGGCAAGGCGCCTCAGGCACCAGGGGGTTGCCTTGGAACACAAGGATCCCAAATCCATAAGGAGCCGAGGACGAGGTTTTTCATGACAAGCCCGTCATCAACACTACACGAACTGGCACAGATCGGCAAGAACCCCTCTATCAGGGAGAGTTCTGTTACGACTGGAGAGGTTGGTAAAGTCACTGCTTATGACAGGTGTGGACTGGCCACTTGTCAAGACCACGCCTAGGGCTCCGGACAGTGACCGAAGGCGAACACAAAACTGCAAACGCAAGAGTGCATGCTCAGAAGCATTTTGCAGAACTCTGGGTGAGACCACCCCATCTTGCCCCTCCAGCTTAGCGGGCTAGCATGGCGGTTGTCTGGGGAGGAGCTTCCATTGGAGGTTCTGGTGAGGAGCCCAGGGTGGGGGGGATCCCACAGCCAGCAGCAGCGGCACTGCAAGTGGTGAGCTCTGTGGGAGAACGGACAGGGAGGGCCACAGCCCCGATACCCGAGGCTGCAGCGTCAGCGGCTGTGAGTGACAGGCCATGAAGCCCGCCGGGAGATGCCGGAGACGCGAGTCTCTGCAAGAGCTGGAAAGGCTCTCCGCATGCCCAGTGATGAGAAAATACAATGTATGTGGAGACCTGAGAAAGGCCAACGAGGAGCCACGGCCATGGCAGGCTATGGATGGGATGGACATTCCACGTGCTCTTTAGCATGAAGGCCATCTGGCAGAGGGTGGGAGCCTTACCAGGCAGAAGATTTTGAGCATGACTTTTGCCTAATTACTGGCTAACTACTAACCCATAGACACAAAGGAGGTAACCCTAGGAAGACAAAGATAAAAAATAAAAAAGCTCAAAAATAAAGAATGGAAGCAAGGTAGGGGAGACAGCTTATTGGCCATATTTGCTGCTCATGCAGAAGATGGGGTGCAGCAGCTAAAATCTTTTACCCTTAATTTAGGGAAAGAGGAAGGAAGGATAGAGAGAAATCTTCACGGCTTTTGCAAGCGGCCTTGATATAGAATGAGAGAAAGGTAGAATCTTCACAGCCTCTTTTAGGCTGTCCTAAGCTTGGAGAGGACTAGCTGACAGCGAGTCAGACTAGCGTCTCAGCTCACGGTCTGTGAACTCAGTCTCTCCAACCTTCGTTCTCTTAGGAATTATCACACTAACGATGGCAACCCAACCAACGACTACCAACCAATACCTGCCTCAACTTTCAGGGCTTCAGACCTTTTATACCCCAGGCCAAAAGTTCCCATAAACCCTTGCAGCACACCATCCCCAAACAAGCTAAAGGTGCCAGAATGACTGCACCTAACCATATTCTAGGCACCTGCACCAAGCACTCCAAATCCAACTCATCAACAACTCTATCACAGCTGGGGTGGGAGCACAAAACCTAATCCACATGCCATTTTGCGTCTTTAAAGAAACCAAAATGACAAAAACTTCCTCCAAGTGTCCCACTACATTGGGGTTCAGTTCCCAGCACCCACACAGTAGCCTGCCACTTGTTACTCCTGCTCCAGGGACTCCAATGCCCTCTTCTGGCCTCCTTGGGAACCTGCACACACGTGGTAAACCTGCATACTTGTAGGCACAACATTTAAACACATAAAAATAAATCTTGAGAATAGAAACAAACACCCCCCCCCCCAAGATACTGTCTGACAGAGAGGGACTCTGTGCATCATGTCTGGGTAAGTTATTTAACAGTACACGGTCCAGAGAGGCATGAGAGCGGTGTTGGGCCCTCCAAAGCTGGATACAGCAGCTCACGTCTACAGCCTCAGCACCAGTGAAGGGAAAAGCAGAACCCAAGGCTCTCTGGCAGCTAGCCAAAGTGGTGAGCTCTGGGGTCCATGAAAGACCCTGTCTCAAAAGTTGGAGAGAAACAGGAAGGCACCCAGCGACAACTCTGGCCTCCACATACAGTCGAACTCACGTGCATGCAGATGGAGATGTTCTCACACACATACACACACACACACACATTCTCACAAAATACATGAGTATTCAGTTGTTTTAATATATCATCTAAAATATCTCATTTTCAAAAAAAAATTTGAAACGTCATTCCCCAGAAAGCCAAAATAAAAATAAAAACAAAAATAATGGAAGACAAAGAAGAGAAAGAGAAGAGAAGGAAAGCCTGGCTCGGATCAGGGGAGAGGAGTCGGCAGACACTGACCCGGGGTCTACTACGCTGGATTAACGGGCAGCGACTTTAAAGCGGCTCCTAGATGTGTGCTCAGAGAACTAAGGGGACTATGCTCAAAATACAGAAAGATCCCGATGACACTCAACAAACAGAACTGCAACAGAGAAGGGGGAGCCGTTGTGCATGAGCTCAGTGGGAATCCCAGAGCTGAAAAATGCAGCGAATGAAATGAAGAGCAATTAGAGAGGTCAACAGAAAGTATTCGATCTGCAGGAAACAACGGGTTGATAAAAGATAAAGACAGCTGTGTTCGAATCAGGCAACCAGGAGGGCAGGGGGCGGGGCAAGAAGTCTACTTATAGAAATAATGGGGGGGGGGACTAGAGAGAGAGGGGCTCTTGAAATCAGCAAAGCTATCATGTGGGGGCAAACCACAGGGTTATTCCTCAGCAACAACAGAGAAGCCAGATGTGGGTACAGGCTCGTGATCCCAAGTGTGGCTCACCACACTTGTGAACCCAGGCGTGGCTGCACACTTCTGACCCCAGGTATGGCTGCATATCTTTGACCTCACTCCCGTAAGAAGAGGCAGGAGGAACATGAGTTCCCTACACAATGAGATGATGCCTCAAAACAAAACTCCAAACAAAGAAAAATGGAAGCGAAATGGAAACAAACACAAACAACAGAGCCACGTTTAAATGTGGAGAGCTGAGGGGCAGCTCTTACCAAACAGGGGTTGCATGGCCATTGACAGTGAGGGCGCAAAGACCTTTCTAGATAACTAGGGATTAGAAGATGTTGGGGGTCGGGGTGACTATGCTTACTTTATAAGAAACATTAAACAAAGTTCTTAGGCTGGAAAGAAATGAAATCAGATCGTAATGCAAAGCCACAGCAGACCGCTCAGGCACGGGGACCGTACGCGCAGCACACGCAGAATTGCATGAGCATTTTCTCCCCCCATCCCTGGAACTCCCTTAGAAACCATTAGATTGTAAAAGAAATGGCTACGATCCCGAGGGAGGTATTTATAACCTATAGATAAGACAATCGGTACAAAGAAGGGAGGAAATTGGTCCTGTTGAAATAAAACGGCTACATTTTATCAGAATTAAGTCAATGTTCTCCTAAGGTGCATTGTAAAAATTTAGATGCCCACTGTGATACCTGGAGCAAAGATTGAAAATTACAACAAAAATGGCAGTTAAGGAAATTGCAGACCAATTAAATGACACATACACATCATTTAAAAAATAAAAATAAATCTTCAAAGAAATGCACATGGGTTTTAAGGTAGGAAATAATCCTAGAAACAAAAACACACTAAATGCTGTGTGTGCATGCGTGTGTGCGTGTGTATACGTGTGTGTATGAGTGTGTGTGCGCACGCATGTGCGTATCAGTGCATATCAGGAAGACGTGGCAACTATGAACATGTGTACATTTAACAATCAAGTCTCAAGGTTTATAAAGCAGAAACTAGATAGAAGAGAAATAAAATTCAACAGCTACACTCACAGATTTCATTATCTTATTCTCAATAGCTGAATAACGAGGCAAAAATCTAGCAATAAAGCTACATGCTCAACACTCTCAGCTTACTCACTAGCGAATATCTGTAGAACATGTCCCCACTGGCAGCAGAGCACAAGAACACATCCTCAGTGCAGACCATTTATAGCTGAGAGGAGATGTTTCAATAAATTAAAAAAGGCAGAATACACACACACACACACACATATATATCTATATACACACATCTACATGTATATATTCATGTGTATATGTACATATATTCATTCTAATCAAACAGGAATATTAGAATACACGCACACACACATACACAGTCTAATCACAACGGGAGTAAATTAGAAAACAATATTAAAGAGAAATTAGAAAAATCACCAAATATTAGAAATTCAAGTAACATATTTCGAAAGAGTCCATTATTTTAAAAATTGACAATGCAAATCAGAAAATAGATTTTTGAAATGAATGAAAATGAAATCATAATTATAAATATTTATAGGATGCAATAAGAGTAGAGCTCAGAGGAAAACTTACTGGCTAATTAGGAAGTTTCAAATCAATAATTTAGGCTATCGTATTAGGAAATTAGAAAAAGAGAAAACTAAGCCAAATAGAAGTAGGAAGAAAATAAAAAGAGTAAACATTAAAGCAGAAGTCAATTAACTGGAAAACCCGAAAGCAACGGACGGGGGAAAGTAATAAAACCGGAAGCGGGGGCCTCTGAAAATATCAACAAAATTCATGAATTCATTTTGCCTAGAACGGCCGGGAAGGAAGACGACAGAGCGACTGAGTTCACGAGTGAGAGAGAACAACTGTGCCGAGTTAAAACTGAAGAATCACCAGCGAATATTCTGAACAACCTCATTAAAAACAAAACAACAACAAAACAACACCACCATCCCCCAAAAAAACAAAAAAAAACAGGCAATTTCGGTGAAAAGGACTAGCTCCTAAATACACACATTACTAAAAATTAGTCATGGTAACAAAAAATCTGGACGGATTTATAAAATAAGATTAGTAATTGAACTTCTTCCCATAAAGAAAATGCCAGGATCACATGGAGTAAATGCAGGATCCCATCATGCATTTTGAGACGCGCCACGGGTGACGTGAATGAAGAGCAGACCGCAGGAGACGTGGAGTGCAGACACAGAAGAGGAGGAACCCTAACAAGGGTCATCTGAAAAGCGTGTTTGCACGGCTGAGGGCAGGGCGCAGCTCAGAGGTTCAGTGGTGGTTCGGGCGCCTACGTCCTTTGGTTTGTTTCCCTATCCCTGAAAAACAAACCAACAACCCACATCACACTTAATGGTGAAAGAAGGAAGCTTTGTCTCAGGAATTAGTGAAGAATGTCTGTTCTTGCTGCTTCCGGTGACACTGGACCTGAGGTTCCCGCCAATGCAATGTGACATGAAAAAGAAAAGACGCTGCATCTTTTGGGGAGGGAGCAGAACAGTCCCCATTCCTGGGCGACAGAATCCTGTGTGTACAGAGTCCTAGGGCGCCTGAGATGAAGTCACAGGATGCAAGGACAGACAGACACCAACTGCACTTCCTTGTGCTGTCAAGGACTGACCTGTACATTAATAAAGAATCACAAGTCACGGTAGCAATAAAAAAGAGTAAGAACTTAGGAATGGCTTTAACAAAATAAGTATAAGGCTTAAATACTCAAACCTATAATATATTTCTTAGAAAAGTTAAGATTCAAACAAGTAAAAAAAAAAAAAAAAAAAGTCCATGTTCATGGATTGAAGGACTCAGTATTGTAAGGGTGGCACCTGACTGCAATCCTCAACAGAACTGTAGCGCCAATTAAACGTGGGCCTGGAAAGGCAGGGCCATAAATTTAATAGGTCACAGGTGCCAGGGCAGGGATAAAGACGCACAGGACAGGGTCTTCAGGGTCAATTACTTCTCGACACAGAACCTACGCAATCCAGTGGTTCAGTAACATCCATGTTTTCAGAAGTAAACTTAAGCTGTCATAGCACACTGCAAACAAAGTTCCAGGCGGCGAAGGGAACACTGACGCTTCTAGAAGGAGATCCTTCAGACTCGGGACAGGCAAGCATTTCTTAAGGAAGATACGAAAAGCATGATTTATAAGGTAGGAAATAAGCTGACTTCATTAAAATAAAAAAAAAAAAATCCAAACTTTATCACTGAGAAAATAAAAAGACAAGTCCCAGACAAGGAAAAAAAAATCATATACCCAAAAAAGATTTGTATTTGGAGGTATAAAAATCAACACTCTTAACACCCAGTATCAAGGATACAAACAACTCAATTAAAAATTAGAAAACCAGAAAAAAGTGGACTAGGCATTTCCTTAAAGATGCTACAGAAATGGCCAAGAGACACATGATAACCTCACCAGCCTCAGTCAGTCCTTAGGAAGCAGCACATTAAAATGAGAAAGCGTGACACACGGCTGTAACTAGACTGGTAATTCCGGCTCAGGGAGGACTTGCACATTACCACAGCAGAGACTGGCACAGCGGCTTGGCCGTTCCTCAAGGTAAATATGTATTCACACACGTGTAAAGGTGTGCATGTGTGTGTGCGTGCACTGCACGTCTTGACGATTCTACCCTTAGGTAGAAGTTGGCAGATACCCAAGAGAGATGAGAACATGACCCTCTACGAAACCTTGTATGCGAATGTTCACATAGCATAACAGCCCCAACTGGAAACAGTTCAAGCATCCGTAACTATCGAGCACATGAGTAAGATGTGGTACACCCATCCAGGGGAGTACTGCTGAGCGACAGAAAGCAGTGCGTGCTGCAACACAGATGGATCCTAAAAACATTACCGTAAGCAAAAGATTGATTGTGAAAGACAAAACGAGGCTTTTTAAAATTAGATCATGGTGACAGGCGTGTCACTAGAAGCTCACAGTGGCCACTGAGCTGCGTGTTCACAGTGGGTCAATTCTGTGGTGTACACATATTCCCATTCAGCTGTTCAACAGGGAGCTGGTAGCTGGCAACTTGCCTCCAGTAAGATGTCTGGGCCCTGCAGCTTGAAGTAGCCCCATCCCTGCTTCTCTGCACGTGCTAATGGTGCCTGTTTATTTCCTTCAATCTGTAAATGTTTTAACTTGCTTCCTTTTTTGATTTTCTGTGAGATGGAGTTGTGTAAGAGGAAGGTTCGAGTCCACCCTGGCCTCTGATGTGTTCCAGTGCTTGGCACATGAGGACTGTTAACGAACACTTGGATGACAAGAAATGACCTAAAGACAGGAGAAATGCATTTAGATTTTCACTAAAGCTAATACACCCTGATGCTCTGATTATCCATAAGCATCTTTGTTCTGGACAAAGATGTCTTCAGAGCAGCAGGATCCATCGACCATGTGCCAGGCGTCACGTGCCTAACAAAGAGAGAGAGATTAACATGGAAGTTGAGATGGTTCTCATTTCCCATCTCAGACTGGGGAGTCTGGAGGGAAGGGGGTGGGAGCCCAGCAGCACAGGAGCTGCCGGGCAACCTGAGCGTTGCCTAAGCGCTCGGCCCTTGCCCGCTGAGATCAGTCTGTGTAGCATCCGTAGCTTAGGGGACGGCTCTCAAAATGCAGCCCAGGCCATCTGGGGCCCCCAAGTGCTTTCGGATGATGGGGAAAGGGAAATGGTTTCTGCGTTTAGACTGAGACGGCCCTGTCTTCTCCTTCCCCTCCAGAGTCACCTCCATCTGTGACATCACAGTGGAAGTTAACAGAAGCAGGGACAAGAGTCTGGCTCTGAGATGTGCAGTTGGGAGTGCTGCCTCTTCACTGATTCTGTTTTGGAAAATGAAAGATTGGGTTTTTATTTATTTATTTAAAATTTTATTTTCTGAGAACTTAGACACGAGTACTGTATCTACATCACTCTCATCTCCCCTTCACCCCAGATTCCTTCTGTTTCCCCCTCAGATCCACAGCCTGTTCTTCAGTTATTATTGTTGTGCGCGCATGTGTGTCCAGGACTGAACACTTGCATGGGACTGGACAGGAAGCTTGTCCCTGGAGGAGACTAATTCTGTCTCAGCAGCCACTGACCACCTGTCACTCTTCGTCTAGGGGCGGGACCATGTGGAATTTTTCCGGTCCATGTTGACCTGTCAACCATGGTTTTATGCAGGCAACCTTACTGTTGAGATTCACTGGTGTATTGTCCCTGTCATGCAGAGGGGATACCAGCAACAGGAGTCCCGAGTGTCTAGCTGTAAGCATTTTCTGAATAACGAAATTTGTTAATGTAGAATAGATCTACTTATGATTTTAAAGTGACTTAATAAATGTTTACGTTTTGTGTTTAGGTTTCTAGTACGATAAATACCGACAGGAGTAATCTTCATTGGCAGAAAGAAGCCTTTGGGGTTCTCTCCCTTCCTCCCTGACCTCTCTCCTTCTCTTTTTGTCTTTTCTCTTGTCAAGGATAAAGCCCCCTGCATACTAAACAGATGTACCATCATCAATGGCTGTACCAGTTGGATGGAGGTGGGCTCATGAGGTCCCACCCACTTCCTTAGGAGCTATGGGCAGTGAAGCCGCTGGGGGAGGCGGATTCATATTCCCTAGTGGTATAGCCACTGGTAAGTTGTCTGTGTTCCAGAAGACAACCCAGACCCATGCTCCTGCGAGTAGCACTAATTAAATGCAGACACACACACATACGTGTGTGCGTGTGTGTGTATATGAGAGAGAGACAGACAGAAAGAGGGAGAAGGAGAGTGTGTGTAACAAAAAAGGAGACGTTGGGAACAAGAGGGGTGGGCAAGGGGTAAGAGGATAACTGGGGGTGAATATAATTGAGGTATTTTGTCTAGAAGTATGAAGTTGTGAAATAACAAAGAGCTCAAATTAGCCTGAGATGCAAAGATCTGATATCTGTTCTTTGTTCCAGAGGGAGGCGGAGGGTGGGGTTTGGAGCACACTGCCAAGGTCCTCAAGATGCTGGAGGGTGCTGATGGAAGCACCAAGCGCCATGCAGGTCCGCAGACAGCAAAACGAGGCAACGGGAGGCGGTGAGACCTAGGGATGCTTGGACCTCACCCGGCAGGCAGCAGGTGTGACCTCGCCGGGACAAGCTAGCTGAGCTGTCCACTGTGTCTACTGGCCCAAGGATCGCGGCTGCACCAGGAACTGTAGAACAACTGCTTTGGCACTTTCTGAGCACAATGGATGGGAAGGACAGTGAGTTGCTTGAGGTCGGTTATTAATAATAAGCTCTTATGCCCATTTCTAAGATACTGAGAGGAGAATGAGCTGTGACAAGAAAGAGGATTCAGACCCGGTTACAGTGAGAGCCAAGAGTAGGTGGACCACGACCTGGCATGAGGTCAGAGTGTGAGTCTTGTCTGAAGCCAGTGACAGGCAAAGAGCTACAACTGAAGCCACCTTCCGAATCTCGGGCAAACTGCACCCTCTCAGAGCCTCAGATAAAGATGCTATCTGTCTTACAGGGGTTAGGACAGGTGCGGTGAGTGAGCTGAAACCCTCAGCAGCCCTGGTGCTGCAGGAGAAAACGCTGTTTGGCCAGGAACCATCCCTTGCGTGGATCTGAAGCAGGGCCTCTGGTCCTTCAGCTGCCTTTGTGGGGAAGGGGCCTCTGGGCCTCAGCCAGGTTAGGGACTGCCTCTGGGAAGGGGTCCAGGTGATCCCCAACCTACTGCCCCAGGGTCCTCTGCCCTTCTCTCTTCCTTTCCCCTTGCTGGGATCTTGCTTAGTCACAGTGCGGGCATTTGTGGAGAAACATGACTGGCTGTGCTTACATTCAGGGGTACAGAGGGCTTTTTCTGTCTCGGTTTACAGTGGAGCACAATGAAAAGACTGAAGGCCAAAGCCAACAGGGGCCGAGGGAGCTGCCTGCATGTTGGGCTTTGCCATGACGTGTAAACACACGGCTGTGCAGTGTAACGTGAGCAGCCCCGAGGTCGCTCCAGGGTGGAATCTAGGTTCCCAGCTAGGCAGAAATCCTTACCAAGGGCCTTTAAGAAAGTCAGTGGGAGGGTTTGCTAAACGAAAACCAAGATAACCTCTCTTAGCATGCTTTCCCCCGCACACTCTCAAACTTTCTGTGTTGAGGGCAAAGGCTGAAGCAAGGCCTGACCACAGGGGACGAGTGTACTTTTCTCTAGCCTCACTTAGGCTGGGCACTCGGGGAATAAAGGGGAGGCCCGCCGTTCGTAGACAAGAATGGAGCCTTTTGTGAGCAGTTTCAGCGTACCACCGACTCCCTTTAGAAAGTGTGAAAAGCTATGTCTAGAGACCATGCGGTTGCCTGCCACATGGACGCACACAGCCCCACGCCATCGAGTCGCCACGGCTTACGACCGGGACTACTCTGTTTACCCTGAGTGAGTTTGTCAACACATTCAAACACGTTTATGTGATGATAGTGAAAGCAAGAAACAGAAGTCGCCGTTGGCGGCGGCTCCTCACGGCAGAAGGCCACATCGGCTGAAATCTGAGCAGCCCCGAGACTCAGACAACTACGGCCCCCCCACCACCGCAAAGAGCCCGCTCTTGTTGAAGCTGGGTTCGTGTATAAGGGGTTTATTCTCATCCGCAAATACAGGGATGATTTTATGGCTTCAGAGTAAAACTAGAGCAAGAAATCTACTGGTAGGCTTGCTACGGATGTGGTCTCTGACACGTACGCGTGGGGAATTGGCTATTAATCATGGTAAGACTGGAGTATTACAAAGCACAAGGCAGACAAGCCTTAAGTTCAAGGTCTGAACTGATAAAAACGAGAAGAGAAAAACATTTTTTTGTCTTGTGTGCTACTCCCGCCATTGTGCGTCAGCTGTGTGTGCTACGTCTGCCATTGTGCTTCAGTGCGTTGCTTTAAAGGATACCACTGATCCCTTTCCCTGCTTCAAGGTCGGTCTGCCTTTTGTTTGGTCCTCTCCCTGTGACACAGGTGAGGGCTCTGGGGGAAGGGCAGCTCACTGCGCTAGGACCGGAATGTGCTTGTTCGGCGTTTGTTCGCGAGGACCCAGACTCCGGGGACCAGGAGAGCAAGGGACGCATGCTGGAACGCACTGCACCTAGGCCCTGCGGGCCTTTGTCAGCTCCCGCCTCCAGGCTTGAGGCGGCCACGGTAATTATGCCAAGGCCGTGCATTAACTCTGACAAAGTAATCCATCAAATTATTTCTCACAATTTCAATTCGTCCCTTGAATTTCCCTTCCTTCCAGAGCCAGCTGGATATTATATTACCGGAGCTGTTGAAAAGGTGGAACACTAGCCATGAAGCCAAAGGCCACGACAGCTATGCAAAGCATCAGTTTTTATTGTTTGCTTAGTACTGAAATCTCATTAGGGTCCATAATTCATCGGAACACCGCGGACACTTACGTCTGTTGATCATGAGAACCTGGAAGGAATGTACACCTTTGGCTAGCTTGTTTTCAGAGGAGATTGTGTGTGTGTGCGTGTGTATACAAGCACACGCACACTCTATGTTTTCAGCCCTTGAACAGCTGTGGTTTAACCATCTCTTACACAAGCCAATTTCCAACCTGAGTTTAAATACCCCAAAGTTGTTTTCCCTCGGCAGTTTTCAGACAAAGGCCCTCTTCTCTACGAGTCCAGCTTAATCTATGGTGGAAAATTCCACTCCGTGCATGCTGGCCTCCGTGCAGCTCGCTGTGCTAATTATACCAGTTATCTCAGAGATCCCACGCCTTTCGTTCAACCTATGTATGTTTTGGTCTTCACTTAATTATGGCTTTGGAATCTGCTTGAGAGAGGAGATGCAGCCACGACAGTGTCTCCAGGACATCCAGACTTGAGTTCGGGCCCATCTCTCTCCCTCTCTCTCCCCTACCCTCTCTGCGTATTTACCACCATCATTCCCAGTATGTTCTACCCTTTGGATCCTTGGTTACATCTCAATTTACAGGGCTTTTAGCCGTTTTGTGCAAGCTGTAGTTTGAGGGTGACAAGCTGGGAGTCACAGAACCAGAGGAGCCTTGGGAAGCATCTAGCCGGACCAGGCCTGTTCCAAGCAGAAATCCTGACAACAGCCCCTGACAAGTGGCCCTTCAGGAATGCATCCATTACTGGAATGAACTATGGCGGCAGCTGAAAGGCTCTTTGCAAACACTTGCTAGCAGCTCGGGGCAGATACGAAGAGAACTGTATGCGATGAGGGGTCCAGAGGGAATTTATGTAGACCAAATGTAATTACCCCAGCATCCAGCTGGGGCAGCGGCTCTGACGCCCCGCCGTAATTCCGGCCGATGGCAGTGACACCTGCTGATGAGAGCGCTGTCAACTCTCAGCTGCTCTTCACTGGGACTCCACTGACACGCTGCGACGGGAACACACCGGACACAGACGCTCTCGCTCGGAAGCCTCAGGAATGGCGAAGGGGCTCTCTGCCTCTCAAGGAAAGGGGGCCCGCAGTCGCATGCAGGCAGAGGAAGCCACAGGCCCTTCGCGCAGGCCAGCGTGTCCCGCAGGAGGGCTCCGGCCTGGCCTCCAGGTCACAAGGCTTCGGTGCTGAATTCCCAGTGTAGCTCGGAAGAGCGCGGTGTGCAAGGGGTGCGAGCCAGCAAAGCGGCCCGGGACCCACGGGGCCAGGAGAACCTCAGAGATGGGCAGTGAGGGGGGCAACTTGGTTCCCGTCAGGAACATGGCGAGAGGCAGAGTCAGGTGGGCCCCTGCCCTTGGGGAGCTTCCAGACCCCAAAAGAAGCCAACCACACACATGATGGCTTCCAGCTTGGGAGACATGGATATCTTTCTGTCAGAGTCCAGGAGAGACAATGGGAGGACCAGGCCTCATACCGCAGGGTCTGCCCTTGCTGGTTGCCCAAGGGTGGGACTCACCCGGAGCCCAGCCAGGGCTTCCAGCGCAGGGGTGCTGCTGACTGGTGCCCACAAGCATGCCCAGTTGTTAGGAAGGAGGGTGGGTGACTAGGTACGTGGTACGGCACGTGCTAAGGCCCTGTGCCCAGAGTGGCATGGGTGGGAGGAGAGAAAGGAAACCTAGGAAAATGACTGGGGACCTGGAGTGGGGGGGGCGGACAGAGGGGCAGAGGACGTGGAGATCACGTGGTGCTGGCCCGGTGGGCCACTGTAGGGATTTTGTCTTCTACTTATCAGCTCTGTGGCTTTGAGTAAATCATCAACTTTACTGATATTTACCTTCCCAATCTGTAAAATGGGCACCACAATGCACGTCTGATAAGGCAGCCCGGGAGCTGGGACAGCCCACGTGGGGCTATCACCCTGTCACCTGGGGGCTTAGCAACACGGGCCTCACCCAGGTTTTGAGCCTCCATGGGACAGATGTTGCCTCCAGAACAGGGCAGGAGGGGAGGGTGGAAGAGAGGCAAAGGAGAAAAATGGGCTGACTTTTAAATTTTGCTTTCAAATGCTCGCAAGTTGGATTCCGATGTTACGTGCACCATCTAAGGAAGAATGTATGAAATTGCTAGGCTCTGGTTCCCAGGAGGACGGTGCTGCCCAAACCCTCAATTATCAACATCCCGGGCATCCAGGGAAGTGTGGAATTGCACCGTTAACACGAGATCAGGACAACAGCGACCAGAGAGACTGCAGGGCAGGAACGAAAGTGCTACACACACACACATACACACACACACACACACACACACACATACACACACATGCACGTACACACACATACACGCACGTACACACATGCACACACATGCACACACACCCACACACATGCACACACGCACACCACACTCATGCGTGCACACTTGTGAATGAGAAAAACTCCATAAAGAATGGAAACCACCTACTGGCTGGAATGGCCGAAGTTGATCCAGCGTCAGAGCAAATGTTTAACGCACTGGCCATTTTTCTGAACTGTGGATGAGCACACGCTAACAGACTAATGGGACATTCTCAAACTCCTGCTTATTCTGAAATGGCCAGGAATAGGTCTGGCTCCCACGTGTTGGCCTTGTAAATGTGAGGTGCCTAAGTTTCTAATAGGCTGTGCGGGCTGTGAAAAGACAGGGAGGTCTCTGCTGTGGAGATTGGTGCTTTTTTTTCTCTTCTTTTTTTTTTTAGGTCACCGATTGGTCCTGCTGAGCTTATCTGTGTGCCAAAATCTAGCCTCTGTAAAAAAGATAATCCTGGTGGCCACTGTTTCACCAGCTCACGTGCCACACCCTTTGACGTCTCAGCACCTGGTCATCACAAAGCTACTGTTCCCTCTGCCATGCCCTTGTCCACCCCACAGAAAGGAGGCTGACCCTCTGGACCCCACTGTGGAAATCTCTGGAAGAGCGGCTCTGGCTGTCTGCTCTGGTGCTGCTGTCTCCAGACACAAGTGAGGTTCCCTGCCCACAGCCGCCAAAATGAAAGGTCTTCTTTGCAAACTGGGTTGTGCTCAATGCTCGACTGAGATGATGATTATTTATTTATTTATTTATTTGATTATTCATTGATTCTTTTAGAAATGTACCACTAACTTCCTGAACTTTGTCTCTCTCTCTCCCTCTCTGTTTTTTTTTTTGAGACAGTATCTTAGTTGTAGCTCTGGCTGTCCTGGAACTCATTCTGTAGACCAGGCTGGCCTTGAACTCACAGAGATCCACCTGCCTCTGCCTCCCGAGTGCTGGGATTAAAGGTGCGAGCCTCCACTGCCTGGCTTTACTGAGGGCATCTTGCTGGCCCGCCACTGATTACATTCTTACGAACAGCCGGCGTGTTCTATTTTTCTGGAGGACAGACCCCTGGTAGAAAGGCACAGTGCTCCGGGACCTTTCATTAAAGTGACTCACACGGCAAGCAATTTTGAAACAGCTTCTAGGTTTCATATTTTGCTATAGATTTTGAAATGACAAATTAAAGTAGGAGAGAGTGGGAAATATTATCAGTCCTGTACAGAATAACTTTTAAAAACACAAAATCCTGTGAGAGATTTGCATTCAGTCCACCGAGTCACTGGAGAGTCTGTGGTTGTCTGTGGATAACCGGCTCGCATGTTCACGCTTGGGTCTGACTCACTGTGGCAAAGTCCCTCAGCAGGAAGCCATGGAAGACAGACAGCAGCTGAGAGGCATTCTTCCTGCTCACAACCATTTTGGTTCAGGACACACAGCGGACAGGCCATCCAGGGCTCAGGCGCCAGAGCCTGCCCTCCCTCGCATTGGCGCTGCTCCTGAACCCCCCCACCCCCACCCCTGGGCTTGCAGCAGATGTTAAAACCTAAAGTTGAAACCTTTAAGCTGTAATGAAGGAGTTCACGGGGTTCGTAATCCCAGTACCCCACCCGGTCCTCCAGCGATCCCGCTGAAAGCTTTCAAACGGTCCTCAGCACTAACACGGCCCAGCTCGTGTCGAGCACACTGATCTGCCCGTGATTACCCTCAGCTGCTGTAAAACAATCTCACCCCTCCAGCGAGTGCGGGCTGTAGCAACAATGCGGTTATTGACTTGTTGCTCTGGCTCTATTTAGTTATTACCCTTGGGGCCACAATCAATAGACTTTGCACCAAGTCCGCCTAATAAATCCCAGCCTCTCACTGGAGGCTTGCCAAGGAATGGCAAGAAAAATCTATGGCAGGGAAACGCTTAGAGAGCAGAGACAGAGAGAGCCGCACTGACAGCTGTATAAATTAATTAACAAGGCACTGTTTATTCTCCTCGATGATCACATGACACGTTTGCCACCAGTGAAGAAGGCACAGACAGAGTCACAAAGTTAGCCGGTGATATTTAAAACCCACGGATTGAGATGCACGCGCAGGGAGACTCGCGCGCTGGGAGACTGTCTCTGCCTTGACGGTGTTTTAATTGCCCACTGTTCGAATTTGCCTCCTTTGTGCTAGTCCTGGACGCCTATTGTTCCCAGTTTATCTGGACTAATGTGGTTTGCTAGATAACGCCCTAAGCTTGGGGCTGAAACAGTCAACACGGTGAAAAAAAGATGTTGATCATTAACATAGCTGGGCTCCGAGAGCCCCCCCCCAACCTCCTGGGCTCCAAGGGCCCTCCCCCCACCTCCTGGGCTCTGAGAGCCCCCCTTATCTCAGGTTGAGTCCTGCTTTTAGTGCAATGGGGAGCAATTCTGCAGAAGTGCTACGGGGCTGAATGAAATGGTTGTTGAGAGCGTTGTGGAGTATTCAAGGGCAGCTCTGCATTAAGCAGACGGCAGCGCCAAGGGCCCCACTGCCTTATGTCACCGTATACTAAGCTTGGGTAGACCATATAGAAAACCACTCCCCACCCACACACACACTGGAAAAAGATCAAGAGGACCCTTAGAGTCCATTTGCTACTGTGGTGGTACCACCTGGAATCTGCATGCAAAACTCTTTATTCCAACTCTTCCCATGATGGCTCAAGTCTACACCTTGATGAGCTGTTCCTTTTAAATGCTAAGACATTCAGTTCTTAAGTCTGAGGGTGGGGCAGACAAGGTGGCTCATGCCCATAATCCTAACACTCAGAGGCCAAGAGGCAGGAGAATTACCATGAGTTTGTCACCTGCCTGAACTACAAAATGGGTTCCAGACCATCTTGGACTGTATAACGAGATCCTGTCTCAACACACACACACACACACACACACACACATGAAAAATAACATTAAAGGTAGTAATGTTAGAAAAAAAAATCTTTAAATAAAACTGTAGGTGCCCGTCTATGCCGTTCAGCCAGATGACCAGGATTTGTGAGCCCTTGTCAAGGGCAAGGACCCCAACAGTCCTGCTGACTGACGGAGACAGCGTCTTTCCCAGGTGTGGGAAGCTCATTGCCTTGTTTTGTTCTAGCCTGGGACACATCAGTCTTGCTGCATGTTCACACGTTTCTGTGAGCACAGAAGGGTACCACAATGCCCTTGAACACATACTCTTCCACTTGCTGGGTCCTTGGGGTGGGCTGGGGGTCCTACACACAACACATGAACCTCATTTGATTGTGGGACTTCTAATTGTGTTGTTCCGATAATTTATTACCTCTTATAAAAGGTTTCCAGGCAATAAGAGTTAATTGACTCAAGACACTCTCATCTCCTGTAATGACCTCCTAACAGTCTGCACTAGGCCGGGGTACTTCCCATCAGGTCAGACGTGTCACCTGGAAAACGGCAGAACTTAGCATGAGCACCCCACACTCATTTCTAAATACGCTCACTGCTCACCCTTAGACGGACTTACGCTGGGCCTGTCTTGTCTTTGGCAACAAAGTCAATTCTCTCTTCTACCCGACTTCCACCTAAAGGGGAGGAGACGGCCGGGAGGTAGGAAGACTGGTGAGTTAGAGCTATACTGCCTCACAGGTTATTAGCTAATCTACTGAACACACTGGAGAGCTGCAGAATCACATGCCGTGAGCTCCCAACACATGGGGATGATCAACGCTGGAGGGGCGGAGCGCTTACTAGCCTGAATTCATCATTACACACTGTACATGCAATGAATGGTCACACTACACCCCACGGAGATGCTCAAATGTTATGCCTTGGTTGAGAAAGAGGGGAAAAAGTATCTTATCCTATGGGTTACAGCTGGAAGCCTCCGTGAGCGTGCGACTGACCAGTTCTGCTCTTCCTGCTCTTGAGCTCTGGAGGGGCACGGTGCTCAAGGACTTGGTAGATGAGGACCTCATCAACCCGAACGGTGGCATTGCCAGTAGGTATCTGCATGAACCATTACCTCACACCATATCCACACACTAACTCTAAACGTAACACAGGCCAATAACCCTAACCCTAACCCTAACCCCAATGGGAGAGACACATGAGGCTAAACCTCAGGAGAAAACAACGGAATGGATTTTCGTGACACTGGGTTTAGCAACGGGCCCTTCCACAGGGCACCCAAAGCAGAAGCAGCAAGACAAAAGAACTCGGTCCCTTTTATGCTTCCAAGTATACCACCACCAAGAAACAAGAGAGACGCAGAGTAGGAGAATACCGGCACACCGTACATCTGAGGCATCTGGGTTATAGAGCTGAGGTAACTTCTCCAAGGCCCGGGCTTGAGAAGCGTGGTGCCTGCAGAACGGGAGGCCACCTGCACGGTCTGCACGGTGGCCACTCGCCTGTGCCACCCGGTGGATGTGGCTCCTCTGGCTTCCATGTTGTGGTTTCCTGATAAAGCCAGACATGGAGAGAGAGAGGTAGGGGCAGAGAATACAGAAACTTCTCTGTAGCCACGCCCCACCTGTCTGGCTAATTTCTGGAGCTAGTTACTGGACACTGGGAGCAGGCAGTGCCCCCCGCAGCTCTGTGGCGGACACTCTGAAGCCCACTAAAGACAACTTGTGATTAGGCAAGAAACTGGATGGTGACTTTTAAACTGTGGCAGAACTGTGGAACCGCGCTTCTTTTTAAGTAACATTTGGGCTAATTCTTCCTCTTCAGAAAGCTGCCACCTTTTAGCCAAATTTTTTTGTTTATATGTCAAACAAAACACTAGCTGAGGCTGATATTTTTTAAACGTGTTCATCTGTGTGTGGGTATGTGCACATGCATGTAGTACCCTTGGAAGCCACAAGAGGGCACTGGGTCCCTAGACTGGAGTAACAGAGTTGCGAGCCACCGCGTGGGTTCTGGGAGTTGAGCTAGAGCCCTCCGCAAGCCTGGAAAGTGCTCTTAACCACCGAGCCATCTCTCCGACCCCCCGGGGTAGATATTTTGATGCAGTTAACACACCGGTTTCTGTCACTAACTTGCTGTGTGATTTCAGGCCAGCCCCTAGCCCTCGCTAGGTGCCAGCACCCTGTTGAAATTCAGTACTATTGAGAGAATGAAACTGCCAACTGCATAAGATGAGTGGGTTGGGTCAGAACGAAGCTGCCAGCTGGCAGTCCATGGACAGGTGCTGTCTAAAGATATATTTTGCTATGGCCTGTTCAGTTTTAAATAATAATAATAATAATAATAATAATAATCATAATCATAAACCGCCAGCATTTGTAAACAGGGTATTTGTAAGATATACAGGAAGACGTGGTCATATCAGGCCCATGTTGCCCATAGTAACAACACCATCTAAGAGACTGCTTCAAGAGGCTCCCATGCCTTTTTCTTTCCCCTTTACTGTGGCACCGCCCTGGCTCCCTGGCTCCTGCCCGAGAATGCCACACTGCATGAGTCCCTGCCCAGGTTCCTGTGTGTTCTCTGAGACTGTGTCCTAGACTCCCGGTGCTCCATCAGGGAGGCCCAAGTGAGACATCGGGTCTGGCTGTGTATAAAGCACGTTCCCGTCCTCTGCATCAGATTCACGGCTGCTGCTTCGCTCCATAAGCTTCACCATGCTTGCTCTCTCTCTGCCTCCCTCTCTGCCTCTCCTTCTCTCTCATCTCTCTGCATAAGTGCACAGTTTTGCTCCACCCACAGCACCCAGCCATTTGCATGGAGCTCGCCTATACAAACCAGGAGGTGCAGGGATGCTGTATGGCCATAGGACCACGTGGACACCAGATCTGCACCCCCGCTGATCTGCTGGCTCTCACTGTGAATCTCTACCATCACCCTGCTCCGGGTCACAAACCACACGAGTGTTCTACTTTTGTATCTCTTCGGCGCCTTTTACTGTGAAATCCAAACTGGTCTGAGACGATGTTTTTGGACCACCCAGACAGGCAGAAGGCAGAAACGCGGGAGGGAAGGGCAGTGTGGCGAGCTGGTAGACGGCCACGGGCACCAATTCTTCCTGGACAACTCTGCAGTTGCTCCGAGCATTGCACCCTGTACTCTGAGGACTTGGAGCTGGCGGTCTCTTCGGTCTGCAGCTTTCTTCTGACACACTGCCTTGATTGCTGTCTGTGAGCTTTGTGGAGCCCTGACGACACTTCCAGGGTGACCTGCTTCCCCAGCTGGAAGCCATTCCACCACTTCCCAACAATGGGTTGTCACACTGGGCAAGCAATTTGTTTCAATTATGTAAATCGCTTCATTCTCTTTGCAAGTATCCATGAGGGAGCATCAAGGCATCACAGGTCAAACCGGAATATAGAATATGTCAGAGTTGTGACAGAGCTTCTCAGAAATGTTTTTGGCTTGTCCTTGAGGGGTTGAAGACACTGGGGCACAGAAGTCCTTTGAAGGGAGAGGATTACAAGAAGGAAGTCACATATTGCCTGGTGCTCTGACACAAACGTCCCCATCATAGGGCTCAAAGCTGGGGAGAGCACAGGCCAGAAGACTGGGTCCGCTTCTACTTTGCCTCTCCAGTTGTCCTTTCGGCTTTCTCTCTGGTATATCAGTAAAGGAGACCCCAAACCACGCAAGCACCCGCAAGCCACCTCTGTGAAGGTACCTGTCGACAGGACAGGAATCAGACATCAACAGGCCGTGAATGCAGTTTGTGTTTATGATCGTGTGCTTATAGACGGGTTTTAAAGTGACCACTGTTTTCATGGACCCCATAGGGCAGTCTTCCATTCCACTACGTGATCTACTCTTGTGGTATTGGTCAATACCACCATGTCTTAAGGTCAAGCACAGGTAGGTCTCCTATAACACTAGATTAGTTCCTCTACTTCTGTTCCCCCATCTTTTGGCGGGGAAAGGGGGGGCTGGGATAGAACTCAGGACCTTGCACATGCTGGGCAGGTACTCTACTGCTGGGCTACGTCCACAGCTCCTGGTTTTTTTTTTTTTTTTTTTTTTTAGGTAGATTCTCACTATGTAGCCCAGCCCAGGTTGGCCTTGAACTCACAAATCTCTTGGCCCCTGAGTGCTGGGATTACAAGTGTGTTTCACCATGGCCAGGCTTGCTTGTGTTTTAAATCTGTCAGACTTTACTTCATTTTAAACACTGAATAGGCCATTAACTTCCTTTATGCATTAAGCTTGCAATTACCTCCTGCCCCCAGGGGAAGAAGGGACCCTCAGGAAGCAAAATGGCCAGTTGATTAAGGTGAGAGTTAAAACAAGGCAGTAAAAGGAGGTAATGTACGGAGCTTAGCATTCACTAATCTTAGAGCCTGGCACCAGGGAAACGGCAGCTACCTATGGCTGCCTTTGTTACTACCTCACCAAAGTCTGAAAAGTCAGCTTATGCCAGGACTGGGAAGTGACGGACACCATTTCCCTGCTAGACAGGTTCCATGGCTAAGGAATCAGTAGCTTTTAAACTCTGCTTTGGAGGATATTTAAAATACATGGAGCAAGACTAAAGACCACATGGGGAGTGCAATACTGTTACATCTTCCGCACCACCGTGCAACTGTGAGGATCCTGTCTTCTCCTGTCCCTTCCGTGGCTTTAGAGAGACGTCATTGGCTTCCGCCTTGCCCAGTCCCACCTGCCACTAGACCAACCCACAGCTCCCTACAGTGCTGACGCAATCGGCATGCACCATGCCGGAGTATGCACACCCCTATGTGTGAATGTGAGGGACCCCCTTCAGGGCCCCAGCAGCAGCTATCAGGTGCACCTCAGATACCAAGTTCTTACAGCAACAGCTTTGTGATACCGAGAAAAACAAAGAAATTATATTTGAGCCTGTCTGTGGTATTTAATGAAGTTTGTAAACAGACATTTAAAGTTCTCTTGTCGTAACTGTCTTTATCAGAGAGAGTTTGGCCTTATCGGAGCCCTGCGGACACCTGTTGAGTCTTTCATTATTCCTGTGCGGTCCCCGCATCATTGCTAACAAGTCAGTTTTAAATCTCTGCTCTTGTTTCTGTCTACAAGAGATTGCCTTCACCCTGAGGTTTCCCTCCTGCCAGGCCGTGGTGAAATGCCTCTGCGTTCCTCCTCACTGCTGGGCCCAGATCTGGCCCTCGCCGCACACACACGCACACACACACACACACACACACACACACACGTGCACACACACACGCACACACACGCATACATGCAAGCACGCGCACCAGGTACAATGAGGTGATGTCATTTCCTCGCAGTCAGGTTAGTGAAGACGAAAGCGGATTCTAGGGCCCAGTAAGGACACTGGAGAAACGGCTGCGGGAGGAAGAGGGCAAGCGCAGTCCTCCAACAACTCGGCATTAGCTTGAAGATTTAAAATGACCCAGCAAACGCCAAACAAGTAAGGAGTGCATTAGTGCGTGTGCGCGCAGGAGTCTGTAAACACAAGAATGCACACCACACCGTCACTAGCTACAGTCTCAAAATAATGCAAATCACGCACACCAGAAACTGATGTCCAGATGCACTGCAGGATGTGGCACAATAACTATAGCATTTAATAACACGAAAAATTCACTTAGTTAAAGACTGTACATATATGTGCAAGTCCACAGAAAGATGCTTTTATATACATTCAGTCCAAGAACTAGTGCCCCCCATTTCTTATACGCTGATCTGTAAAATCTGAAAACCGGAAGTAACATTTTAAACACCGAGTTCAGCTTAAGCAGAACACTAAGTAAGAAGGCAAAGCACTTTTGTAAAAACAAAATCGACTGATGACAATTCTCAGAATCTGAGTCTTGCATTATCCACTGTTGAGGACGAGCTGTGCCGAGCTGCTCCGGAAGTCACCGCTGTTCCCAGACAGTCAGCATCGCCTGCAGCTGGCTACAACAACATGCCGAGTTTGGCGGGCGCTGACGGGGGTTAGGTAGCTGGCTCCTGAGAGCACACGCGCAAAAGGCATCAGAGAGTTACTGGCACAGCTAACAGTTTCAGAGGGTGCCGTGTGGGAGGGTGGGGAGGCTCCCCAGGGTGTGGGCTGGCACACCCGTGGGGAACTGCTCAGTCACCCCTAGGAATGCTGGGACGCCACTGTTGCAGCCATAGGCACGAGTGTTCACACTTCCCCTCTCTGTAATCCTCCGCTTCCCTGGCCCGGGGACGGCGGTGGCATGAACCAAACGAATAAACTTACAGAGATTGGGCAATGGCTGTACAGATCGCAGCGCCACGCCTGATTGGTGCCCAGTTCATCATGTGCTCTTGGGGTCACATGGCAGCAGGAGATAAAAGGCTGAAGGGGAAGGGGACGCAAAGGAGCACGTCAGCTGGAGCCCTGAGTTATGCCCGGCAGGAGGCTTGTGAGGAGGGCCAGAGGCATCCCCTCAGCTGGCCAAGAGGTCGCATGCTCAGTCACTCTCTCTGCTCAACAGAGTGGCACTGCTAATGGGTGTCTGAGCTCAGTGCTGAGTGGAGGGAGAGCAGTATGGCTGGTGAGTTTCCAGGGCTGAAAGTCAGGAACTGAGGCTGTGTAAAACCACCTTCTAGCTAGGTGTGTGTGCGCCTGCATGTGGGTTTGCGCATGTGAGTGCAAGAGGCCGCGGGGACCAGGATTACAGATGGCTGAACATTGGTGATGGGACTCAAACTCAGGTCCTCTAGAAGAACAAGTGCTCTTAACGCTGAGCCATCTCCCACCATCACCACCATCATCATCATCATCATCACCATCATCACCATCACCTCATCACCATCATCATCATCACCATCATCATCACCATCATCATCATCACCATCATCATCATCATCATCACCACCATCATCATCATCACCATCATCATCACCATCATCACCATCATCACCACCATCACCACCACCACCAACATCATCACCACCACCATCATCACCATCATCACCATCATCACCACCATCACCACCACCACCAACATCATCATCACCACCATCACCACCACCACCAACATCATCATCATCACCATCACCATCATCACCATCATCATCATCATCATCACCACCATCATCATCACCACCACCATCATCATCACCACCACCATCACCAACATCATCATCATCAGACTAACCTTGCCACACATTTTGGTGGGGCTGAGTTGGATCATTGAGATTTAAATGCTTGGCTCACTCATACATGTGGGAGACGTACGTGGTCCTGACACCTAAGGGGTCTGTTGTCGGGGCCAGTACTACCTCAGTTTACCTCAGTTCTGGAGGCAGCAAAGAGAGAATATAAGCCTCAACTTCAAGTAAAACAACAACAACATAAACAAGCCCAAACCATTCATTTTCCAGCAATGGTGACAGAATCTCATTCATGCAGCTCTTTCCGGGGGAGCTATTAACGAGAACGTGGAATAGTGAAGCTACTGACCGCGCATCCTGTGCATAATTGCGATGACCTATAGTTCTAGCTAAATGCCAAATTAGCTGATTTAATTGAAGCCTGTTGAAGTTATAACATCTTAATTCAAATCTCCTACCCAACAGTACTTGCAGAAACTAGCTGCATTGAAAGTGAGATTTGGCAAACTGAAGGAGCACTCAGTTCCCAGTACAGGGACAGTAACTGCAGATTTGCCGTGGGTCTTACTGACGCCCAAGAAGCTGCTGTCCAGTCTTTCCAGGCTCAGCCTTGAGCCCTGTGGCTATAGAGGTGCATGTGGTCCAGTAGAGCCAGCAGCCTGAGAGCCCACCACACACATGGCTGTGGCCCCCGAAGCCACAGGAAATCAGAGCTGTAGCAGCCTCGGGACTTAGAAACTGCTCTGTTGGAAACACTTAGCCACCAGCATGGAAACCTTGCAACCATGGTACGTAAAGGACTAAATGTTGAAGGAAGAGATGGCTCAGTGGGCAACACTGGCCACCAAGTCTGAAGACCTGAATTCAATCCCTGGCACCCACAGGGTGGACAGAGAGGACCAACTCTTGCAAGTTGTCCTCTGACCTGCAAATGTATGTCTTAGCAAGCCCCTTCCCACAAATAACTAAATGTAAGAAACTTTACATTATAACGTGCCTAATGTAACTGTCCTCAAAGAACAACCACCGGCCTTCTTTGAAGAGGAAGGAAGGAGACTGTAGAATTCTGTCAGACTGATGAGAGTCTATGATGATGCTCACTCTGCAACTACTGAACTCATAGGGCAGATGTTTAGAAAACCAAGTCCTTACAGCAACAAACCTGCCCATGTGTATAGATGCATGTAGTTATCCTCCGTTCCCATCCATCCATCCACCCATCCATCCATCCACCCATCCATCCACCCCCCCGTCCATCTATCTATCCACCCTCCATCCACCCATCCATCCATCCATCCACCCATCCATCCACCCACCCACCCGTCCATCTATCTATCCACCATCCATCCACCCATCCATCCATCCATCTTCCATCTACCTACCTGCCTGCCTATCACCTATTTGCCTATCTAGTGTCTGTCTCTCTCCACCTAGTTAAGGACAAAGTACTTAATGGTAAGAAACACAACAGAATTTAAACTCAGTTGTGTGGAACCGAACTTACTTGTCTAGCTCATAGGATTAAAAACACATTTCAACTCAGAGACAGTGCACTACACTGACAGAAAGAATGTCAGGCTGTGTAAATATTGTTTTAAGAGAAAACGAGGCATTATTAGTGACAGCAAGACATAACTGTTATGTTTAAGAAAGAAAGAGAGCTTTTATTTGTTCCCCCACACAATCATAACTTAATCAACCAAACAGCCTCCCCCCTCCAGCCACCGTTATAATGGGAGTTTTGTGTAAAGCTTGTTTGTACAAAAGCCTCGCCATAGAGTCCTGAAGGGTAATCCTAAAGCGATTAGACTGAAATTAAAACACATCTACCAGTAGATCTGTGTGTTTAGGACAGCTGTGTAAGAGGCCAAAGCTGATCACCCCAGAAGATAAGCCCGCACAACCTCAGGGAGGTCACTTGAGAAAACACAGGCATGGCACTGTGATTTTCTAGCTTTTCACCTTACAGGAAAGCAAAGATCTCCTAATCGGCTGCTGAAATGCAGCCGAGTCCTCAGTTCTGACGACTGTGGCATGCACGCGCCCAAGGAAGCGGCAGACTTCGGCGTGTTCTCTCACTTATGTCTTCTCTATGCCCCTCTTTGTCTGTGGCTCTCTGTGGCCCGGGATGAGGGTGGCTCGAGCTCGGCCACGTTTTGCTCATCCAAAGTCTCCTGGCTTGTCAGGTCTGCTAGATTATAGTGTCAGCAGCCAATCGCTCAGCGCTCGGAGCTCTGAGGTCGGCCTGGCCTCATGCAGCGCAGCGTTCTGACGCAGGAATGCTGGGATTGCAGGGAGACTGAGGACGCTGGACAGACAGACCGCTATTTGCATCATGGGGGCCTGGGGACTTGGGGTGGGCAGGGGCAGGTGGGAGCACGGAGGCGGGGTGGAGAAGCACACAGTTCCTTTGAATCTGTTTCCTGACAATCAAGCACAATTCGCCCACGCTCCGAGGAGGAAGACACTGTTGGCTGGGAGGAGCCCCTGAATGCAAAGGGCTTACTGCAAGCTTGAGACAGACAAGGATGGAGCCGTTTTGGGAAGTGTTCCCCAGCGGAACTGTCTGTCTTACGTTTCTAAGGAAGCTAGTTTCTATACGGTGTCCCCAGGCGTCAGTGCCTGTGATCAGACTTAAGCCGCGGGGAAATGAGAAATGGGTTCGACAAAGTTTATTAGCTGCTTAAAATAAGTGGTGCTGATAAGTGAGACTAAAACCGACTTCGCCTGAGCACCTCTGGGGTCCATCTTACCTTGATCACGCCAGGCATGCAGGTTCAAGCGGCTTCCTTCCGCAGTCAGGGACCTGGACTTCGTCCACTCACACTTCGCCACATCAGCCTGACTCAGGCTTCTCTTCCCTTCTGGCTTATCTGAAGTTGACTTCCGACCACGGATGCACTTCTACCCATTAGATGCTACCCCGAAGCTCCCCTCCCAGCCAGCCAGGGTCAGGAATAGGGAGGCACCAGGCAGGAGACTCATCTTGGAGGCCACTTCTGCAAGGTGGGACTCTCGCTGGTGAGCTCAGCGCAGCCCAGATGACAGGCTGTGGCGATGCTTCTTGCGCTGGTGTTTCATGTATGCATGAGCCGGACTAGCTACCCCAGACGAGGTGAGACCGGCACCTCCTTCTGCCCTCGAGACCCCTCTTCAGAAGGTTCTTCTCTTACGATCTGGCTTTAGAGGAAGCAGACTCAGTAAGCGCGCCACAGGTCACACAGGGGAGTGTGGCTGGCCCAGATGTGGGCCAGGCCTCTCTGCAGTGCCCTGCTGCGTACCACCTCTCCCCCAGCACCAAGGCTGCGGCCAGGGTGTCCCCTGCCATGCTGGTCTTGTACTTCTTGCCCTGGAATTGCCTTGAGGTGCCACTTTAAAATGCAGATTGCTGGATTCCCCCCAACAGGTTCTGACCGAGTGAGTCTGGGACAGGGGCCAGGAGCCTGCCTTTTCAGTCTGCATGCAGGTGAAACCGCCGAGGGTCACTGAACTTGAACTTGAGATGTACAGTAGAGAGGAGCGAGGCTGGCGTGGTTGAGCTGCCGGAGGAACTGTGGCCCCTAACGGACAGGTGCTCGGGGGACAAGCTGGAGTTCTGGGACAAGCTACAGGGACCTAAAGACCTGACCACTCCGTCTGTGCCCTGCCTCATCTGTGAGACTCGCACTCTGCTAGGCCCCAGGGAACTACTTGCTCTCCGCATTTGCCCGGCGGCAATAGGGTTGTTTAGTTCTCCTCCACCCTGAGCCACGCTTCTTTCCTTTGTTTTACCGGTAGACACGGCAGACGTTACTACTGGCCGATAACTCAGGGATGCGAAGTTAAGTGACCGTTCCTGCAGACACAGATGCTGGGGCCACGTTATTTTTTAGTGGTGAAGACTGTAAGCAGACAAGGTGCCCAGCAGTAAAGGGTTAAACCCAGGCTGGTGGTGCAGCCCGGTGAATGACACATGCCTAAGCACGTGCAGAGCCCTAGGCGTCCGGCCTCAGCGCCAGAAAGCGGAGGCTGGTTACACTGTGCACACATTCCTAACGATGGTTTGACGCGTATTTAATGACATGGAAAGTGTTCGCGTTATAGGGAACAAGTAAACTATAATTCTGTTTATACAGCTTTGCATAAACCAGAAAACAGAAGATTGGAATAAAATATATCTAAGTGCTGGGGTGGGTCTTTGGGGCAGGCTAGACCACATAACTTTCTCTTTTCCTATTCTTTCGTATGTGACTAATTTTCGGCAAGAAACACAGTTTCCATATTAAAAAAAAATCCCAAGTGGGGGAGGGGGAGTCACGAGCAGAAAGCCAGAACAAAAGCAAGAGCTACAGTCAGACAGCGCCTGCCTCCACGGGCAGGCTGGCAAGTAGGCACGCAAGGCTAGACTTTGTCCTCCCTGATGTTCCTGGAGTGCCTCGACCTCCCCGGAGAGCCTGAGGCACGGAGCAATCCTATATCGCTGAAGGACGCCTGGCCAACGCCTCCCTGCTAGCAGGTCTGTGGAGGCTGCGTCCCCACGGGTCACCCGTGTACCCACAGTGCCGATGGGAAACCCGCACTCGGGATGTCTCAGGGAACATTCCTGGCACTAAAGGGTTCCACACAAGCGTGAGGACCTGAGCTCAGATTCCCAGGCCACGGAGGCACAGCAGCCCCAGCACTCTGTAGACAGAAACAGGAGGATCCTGGGCCTTGTTGGCCAGCTAGTGTTGCTGAATTTGTGAGCCCCAGGTTTAGTGAGGGAGCCTGCCTTTAGAAACTCATTGACTTCTGATCTCCACGTGTACGCTCAACACGCACAAGAACACACGAGCATGCATGCACACACACTAAACATTTGCTTAACTGAGAATGAATGAACATCTACGTTCTGCCTCTTCAACTAGGCTAATGGTGTGGAGCAGGCTGGCGCCATGCTACGTGTAGGATTCCGGAATGTCCTTGGACACCAGCGTGGAGCAGATCTAGGGGGTTCTAGAAAGGCCTGCTTTTCTGATGAGGATCCCACTGGAAAGAAGCATGGCCAAGGAGCAGAGCCATGCTCCCAGATGCTTCTCTCCTGTTCACTGGAGCCGGCCTGCCTGACTGTAAACGCTGTGTGGAACTGAATGGCTGATTTTGTTTGCCCCGGATCTTTATCTGCAGAGCCGTCACGCTGTGACACACTGCTCCACCCCACCTCTTTTGGAGAAAGATTGATAAGCATAATGATGATGCTTTAATGAGCTTAATTGCACATTCCTTATGTTCTCGCCGAGTTGCCAGCCAGCTCCTTCAGCATCCAGCAGTTTACCTGTAATAACTCCCCCCTTTCGCTGGGCCAAGGGGTGTAATTATTGTGGTAACCCTGCAGCTCAGCTACTTCTCCCTCCCTTCCTCTTCCCTTCCCCCTCCCTCTCTCTGTTTCTCGCTGTTTTTTCCCTTTCTGAGAATTACTCTAAATGGGTATCTTTGAAAGGAGGGTGGCAGGCTGCTTTTGGTACAGTACTTAACCAAGAACCCTTTCATCAAAGAGGCCCTTGTGAGCATGCTCTGGATGCCAGCCAATCAGATCATCCCACAGTCTGTCTCTGAAGAAACTCAGGCCCTGGTATGCGAGGGAAGCCAGTCTGCAGACAAGCTGACTGCTCTCCCTGCCCAACCTGTCTACGCTGACTGAAAAAGGCTGAAGGGAAAATTACCTGTTTGGCTCCAGACGGAATTAGCATTTTTTAAAATATACACGCACGAGGATGTTTATTATTTTTCGTTTAAAAGCGTTTGCCTATCTAATATAGTCATTAATGCTATCTGGTCAGTACTTGAAACATTTTGAAATATGTGCAAATGCAATAAGACTGCAGGGCCTGGAGGCAAAATTAGATGAATTTTCTAATTAAACGACAGAAAACGGTTTGGGAGTAACGGATGGCAGTTCTGTAATTCGTTTACGGGCACTGCTCTGTGCACGACGTTTGGTCTATGTGCAGGCCTGGTGGGCTAGGAGGACTAAGAACTCCTGGGCCTCCCTAGCCTCCTTCCCACAGACCTGAGTCAAGTCCTGAAGGCAGACAGTGTGGCCCTGGCCTTGGGAGTAGGCTCGTCTTCTAGCACATTCCGGGAGACTTCTTGGAATCCTGGCCGCATTTCAAGTCAACGGTCTCATTGAGAAATGTGTTGCATTGTTTCTATTCGAGAAAGCTGCGACAGACTTCCTCTTGCTGGAGCCACCCTACACGGCCGCCCCGCCTCCTGTGCAGCCCAGGCTCGCGGGCGCTGCCCACAGGGTGCCGAGCCGGCTGTCGGGGGAACGTGACAAAGAGGTGGCCATGGTTCTGGGGAGAGGTCTGCACGCTTGAGACACTTACTTGTAGCCTTTGGTGTCTACAGGATGCGTGGTAGATGACAACAGCTTAGTAACAGCAGTGTCTTAGCACAGCACAGCACACAGCGCGTGGAATTACTGTGCCACATAGTTGTTGTTTTGTTTTCCTCATTATACTTTTTGGAATTCTCCAAAATGTCTAAAATGAACTTTTACTTTTGTAGATAAACACTATGCTATTACAGAAGTGCCTTTCTGAAGTCAGGCGTGGTGGCTCATGCCTATAATCCCAGTGTTCAGGAGGACTGCTTTAAGTTCAAGGCCAGCCTGGTCTACATAGCATGCTTCGGGCCAGTGGGGGCTACCACATACTGAGACCCCAGCTAAAGAAGAAAAGAACTTCTGTGGAAGGACTGAACAGGCACATTCCAGAGTCACGTAGACAACCGAGGGACAATAGGCAGGCAACAGTCAGCAATGGTAGAGGGGGCCGGATGGAAAGAGGAGAATTTTAATGAGCAGGGGGCCCTGGGGCTCACAGCTGGCGTGGGCTAAATTCCTGGACTGTTAAATCAAGTAATAACAAAAATATGACTATGCTTCGCAGAGGAGATTTCAGGACTTCCTGAGAGGCCACTCGGCCCTCTCCGCTTGTTTGTCCCTCCCAAGGAATGCCTGCTGCTCTGGGCTCACCGCTTTCCCAACGAGCCCTTGTTTATGCAGAAGCTCAAAGTCCCAAACATGCCAAGCTGATTTTCTTCGTGGTCCCTCTGACACATTCCTGTAGAATCGGGGCCATGTCCAGTTGCAGGACTGTGTGTGCCAGGTTTTTCCTGCCTCCTAGATCCTACCTGGGTGGTTAGAGCTCTTACAGTTTTAGACTTGACCCTGGAAGGGATGCCCAGAAACTCTCTGATGGTTTGCTGTGCTCTGACCTAACGGGTTTCTTCCTGGGAGGGTTTGCTTTCTGTTTCATAAGCCCTACAAAGTCATGGATATAGGCTGAAATCGAGGCTTTCCCATCCGTGGAGAGAAAGAAATATAAAATTCTTTTCATATAAATATATTCACAGAGAACAATCTTATTCTGCTCCTGGCTACCTCCACTCTGGGTCGGCAGGACATAAATCTGAGTGTGTATGAGTCTATATTTGCCTTTGCATGGTCTCTTTTCCCAGACTAGGAGAAAATAGCTAATTTTCATCACCAAATTGATTTGTGAGTGGCCACTGGAAAAATGATGGAAAAATTCTTATCAAATACTGCAGAATATGCTATCAAACTCTTGATTAGATTGCAGATAGTATAGGTTTTGTCTCAAGAGTAAGAGTTTATCCTAGTGGGAAACCACTTACTATTTTATTATTATTGTTGCTGTTTTGAGACAAGTCTGCATCGCCCAGACTGGTCTCGGAACTCAGCTCCTGCCTTCACCTCCACGCAGCCCGGCCGCAGGCCTGTGGACCACGACCCCAGGCTGGGACGCTCATTTCCTAGCATCTGCTCACAGTCTATCCATCTGCGAGCAGCGGCTTTGGGTAAGCGGAAAAAAATCTCATAAAGCAAACTGAAACAAAAGTCTAAACTCCACCCCTTTACAGAGCTGAGAACAGTGATACGCCCCCCCCCCCCGCCCCGTTTCTTCTGGCTGGGGACTGCGGTTTCTGTTACTATAATTCAAAATAGAGAGGTTTCTTGGCTATTTCTTTCGGATAGTAAAACCTTAACTTGTTAAGTCCGACAGTTGGTAATTTATCGCACTTACGCTCCGTGGCTGTGTGTCACAGGTACAGTGACCGCGGGCCACCAGATTTTATGTAAATCCCACGCACATGTCAGGTCATGCCTTACTTGATCCGAAGAATACTTTTCAGAATGTATGAACTACAGACCTCTCCACCATGAAAAAGCATAGCTAGAAAAAAAATGTTTATGCAAGTGAGCTGAAGGTTCTAAACTGAGCTGAACCTCCAAAGTGAGAGAGCTGAGCTGCCAAATCCCAATGTGATCTGTTCTACAGAGGGAAAGGTGACACGGGGGTAGAGTCTGACCAGCATCTCAAGTACTTCTTACCTAGCACAGGGTTAGAAAGTGCTAGAGCCACAGGCGTGCAGGGGTTGAGACCCAAGGGTTCCCCTTCAGCAGCGGCAGCTGCTGAGACGAAGACTGCCCCGGAACACCGCGTCAGCTCGGCTCCTGAGCTGTCAGCAGCAGAGTCAAAAAGCTGGAGGCCAGGGAGGGGCCTGGGACATGAGAGGGCAACGCAGCCTGCAGACCATGAGGGAGGGGTCTAGCTGGAGCTGCGTGGGACTCGGTGACGCTGGCCCCCGACAGCAGGGTTCCCAGAGCACAGCGGGAAGAACTAGTCACTGACACTCATGTCCGCATGTTCCCAGGCTCCTCTCCATCTCTGTCGGTTTATAGCTCCTGGTCACCTGTGTGCAGTTATTGTGACACTCTGACTTGGGCTGTTCTTGACTTAGAAAGAGACACTTAGCTGGGCGCTGGTGGCACACGCCTTTAATTCCAGCACTCGGGAGGCAGAGGCAAACTTTATTGTTACAGAGGTAGACTTGAACACTTGTAACCTCTTCTGGGTCCCTGACTAGATAAGACCAGGTACGTTGGAGAACGCGCCCAACTGCAGCCCAGTCCACTGTCATGGGAACTCACCAGTGAGCACAGGGCCTGCTCTTGTAGGGATGGACGCACTCCACGTGATACATAAGCAAGAGCAGGTGGAGAGCAATGCCATTCCTTTCTAGGGCCAGGGTATGAAACCTACCCGTAGTTATGGCTGGCTTTCTGACATTTTACAATGCACAGGCTCTAGTGTCCGCAGGGAGCCCAGACTCTCTTTGTTTCTGTGCCGGGGGGACAGTGTCCATCCTTTTACTGGCCCTATGTAAAAAGGTGACTACACTTGCTTCTAAAGAAACTCTCTGCTTTAGAGGGAACAGACATTTCACATGTGTCTCACAGGGCACGTGCTGGGTACTCTGGAGCCATGCGGTTGCTCCTCCGCACCTATGGAGGGCCACACGTGGGTAAGACAATGCCTCCAACTGCCTCTTGGGTAATTTAGAAGAAAATGTCCTATAGGTCTGAGGAGCGGCGAGACTTCTGCCTACAAGCACGCTCACGGCAGGCACAGGAGTGACTAGCCCGCGTTACCAGCCTCTCTCACACCAGCATCTTTCGTCTCCTTTTAAAATGCTTTTTAATATTCTCTCAAGGTGCACACCTTACTGCCACATAAAAAAATTACCTAATGTTATTAAATGGCACGGCTTTGCCTAACAATTGCAACCATACTATTAAGTGTAATTAACGGGATGGGTGAGACGCTGCTCCCCGGGGTTGGCCTCAGTGAGTCTCAGGCCGGGCATCTACACGCTGGAGGCCACGCGCTCCAACGGGAGGCGGCTGTGCTGGAGTTCTCAGAGCCGCAGTCTGTGGATTCTGTGCCACGGATCAGACTTTGGGGTCACTCCACGGAGGCAGCAATGGACAGAGGGGTGGCTGGGGGGCAGCTGTTTAAAACGCCTCTCAGCAGGTCACTGGCCCACAGGTTTGCCTTCATCTCCAAGTGTGAGCTACACTGCTGAGTTTTTGTTTCCCTCCCCAGGCCACCTTTGATGGACACCATGGAGGTCTTCAACTAGAGACCAGTCTTTTGAAATGAGGAGTGAGATGCTTCTAGTGTCCCACACAGACTAAGAAACAATTTCCCTGCACCGGTGCCAGCTTAAGACTGGTACTTGGTAGGATTAGTTCTTCATCTGCTTGGGGCTGGGCCCTCTCTCACTGGAAGAAAAAAATAGGTTTCAATTAGCTTTCCTGGTAGGCCAAGCAGAAACGCAGAATAATGGGCTTTGTTTGGCTTATCTGGCATTTCTTAAAAGCTGGGACTCAACACTTTATGATAGGCCATGTACAGTTTGGTTCAGCCAAAGCCCTCTACTTCCTGCTGTGTGACATCTGGCTAGCCTTGTCCCTGCATGCTTCCATGTCTCCTCTACTTCTGCAGGCATCTGGTTTCTGATCTAGAAATACAGGTACCTCATAGGTCTTCTCATAGTTAACTATTGGGCATTGCCATTCCTACTAGCTGATTACAAGCACCTACTGTGTGCCTGACAACAGTGGATGAGGGGTCTCAGAGACGACTGAGGCCACCTCTGCCCTCTAGGAGCTTATTTTCTGTCTGCATTCATACATATGTGTTCCCTCTGAAGAAACACAATCCAGATTCTCAGCAGACTCTTCAGCTACTGAACAGGAGGAGCCGATGGCACGAATTCTTCCTCAGATGGCAAGCATTTTCACCAAACTCCAGCCAGAGCACCAATATTAATGCGCAGGACCACACAACCGCCAACACCCACATGTGCAGCTTTCCACAGACGAGAAAGGGGAAGCCGAGCTAGATCCAGGGAGAACAGGACAGGGCGGATGTTCCTTTGGAGAGATGGAAAGCCGCATGGGAAGCGTTCATTCTCTTCTTGGACGTGTGTGTGAGCAAACCCACATGTCACGTGCAGTATGGAAACCTTGGCTATCTCAAAGACAGCAAGGAGCTGAAGGGCCGCTCTGCCATGGCCTGGGCAGCGAGCACTCTTCATCCTATTGCACAGTATCTAATTACGAGGATGCTGATACAATTATGCATTCCTAAGCACAAATTAAGGCCATTCCACGGGAGCCTTCATGGGCACACTGGGTCAGATCTCATTAAAAACCAAACGGCTATGGATGACTCTGCTCAGACTTGGGAGTGACCGGATGCAGTGTTTCCCGAGTTGGAATTCTCCTGAATCCTGGGTTAGGGTTGGCAAAGAACCCTTGGTGAAAGGAGTGTCACCCTTCGTCTATCCCAACCTTGCTCTAGAGCGGAACTCTCTTTTTGGGACAGGGTTTCTCTATTGTAACCCTGGCTGTCCTGGAACTCACTCCGTAGACCAGGAACTCACAGAGATCCTCTTGTCTCTGCCTCCAGAGCGCTGGGATTAAGGGCGTGCACCACCACTGCCTGGCTAAATAAAGTGCAACCCCTGACCAGACTCTCCACTGGGCTGCTGCTCAAGACATGAATGTAAAAGTCTTCTGGATACTGAGGCCAACCTGCTTCTGGAAAAGGGAACGTGTTGTGACTGCGGTTGGTATCTCCTCTCCTTGCCTCTCTATCCCTCGGTAACCACTAGCTGGAAACGGAGTGCTTCTGCTCCCGTTTCTGTGAATCTGTAAACATGTATCGTAGTCTACATGCAGACGGTGAGCGGTCTGGAGTCAGGGGGCAGTTTTAGGATGGACCCACTTATTCTGACAGGTATATAGTATTCTAGTAGGTGGGCCCTTCTTGCAGCTGATGACTGTTTAAGTTACTACTGAATTTCTGTAATTTCAGTGTTGCTGAGAATGTCAGCACCTCGAAGGGATCTCTTGAGTTCTGCGGACCGCAGTACAGCTGAAGGTGGGGAGTATCGGTACCCGGGCCCCTTGCTTCTTAATGTGTTATTTGTCAAGTGCATCTTTGGGGTGCACGTCTGTGAGCAGGCTCGGTATAGCCTTCCAGCACCTCAGTCCTTAGGCACCGTCTCGCTTGACTGCGGTCTCAGCACCGAGGCACAGGAATGCCCACAGAGTGACAGGAGAGACGACACGGACTCTGCCGAGCGCTGGTCGGGCACGCGGGGTCAGCCTCCGCTCCCGTCCCTCTCCCGAGACTTCTGCAGAAGCCCGTCAAGGAGTAAGCGGTGTTCAGTGCATGGGCTGGATCCGGATTCAGAGGTGGTCGCCGCTCTGTGGCGGTTCCGCTTACAATCTTCCTGATGTGACAACACTAAGACAGAGACGCACTGCCCCAGAAACAGACTCTTACGTCTGGTCCTTTCCTGGGCCACCAGTTCTCAGCGGTAAGCGGAGTCAGCGCTGTGTAGCGTGAGGGAAGTACCAAGTCACAGTGCGTCAGGCGCTAGGCGAGGAGGCTCCCTGGACAGGCTGGGTGTGTTAAGCACATTCTGATCTGTGGCAATATTTTCGATTTACGACGGGCCTCAGCCGAGGAGCACTTACGCTGTGGAATGCTGTGCGAGTTTTGACAGGCCTTGCTCCCTCCATCTTCAATAAACTTTCTAAAGAATGCAGCTTTTCTGAGTCATGTGACCACAGAGCAAACTGCGTCAGTGAGAAGCTGCAGGGGTGGCAGCGCCTTGCGTCCCCTGTGAGAAATCTGCAGACAGGCCTGCGGGTCCCCGCCTGTACATCTGCCTGAGACCGCCTTGCTTGCTTCTCACCCATCTTAGAACTTGGGCGGAAGTGACATTGCTGCTCTTGGGCAGGCAATCAGCGCTGTTTAATTTAAAGAACGAAGCCAGGTCTACTCCATCAGAAAATGAGACGGCGGGGACTGGGCTCAGTAATAACTGGGTCGCATGGTGTCTGCTCCCACAAGTTGAAGGAGTTAACTCTAGTGACATATTTAAAGCGGTGAGATAAAAGCATTTCCTAAAAATACATTCCACTGGCAAAGACGGATTGGCGTGAACAATGGTTCCGTCTTTCCAGCCCTCCCTGAGGACGTTCACTTCGACAGGTGCCCAGAAGTAGAGGGAAGGGGGCAACAGGTGCCCTGGCGGGTGGGTATCTGCGCGAGTGTGTGCTCACCAGGACGCTTGCTCTCAGGACAAGAAACAAAGAGCTTGTTGAGCAATGAGAGGTCTCCCTGCGTCTCTGCTGTGGACCGTGAGTCTGAAGACACCCAACTTGGCTCGGAGAACACGTGAGCCAGTGCTACTGTAGGGTGAGTCACCGAGTCACAAGTGAAATAGAATGAATTTAAAGAGCTTTTTCTTGCTCGCCGCTGAGACAAAAGGGCTCAGGCTCTCTGGCAGTCAGTCCTCGCCAACCTTGGAATTACTGGACGGCTAGGCGGAAGCGTGTGGCCTGCCACGGGAAGGACCCTGTGTGGTGCTGTCGCTTGAGGCGGGCGTGTCAGCTGTCTATGGCGGAACGGGGTCTTGGAACGGATCCTGGTGTAGGTCCCACCACAGTTAGCGGAGTGGCCTTCTCCCCCACCCTCAGTTTCTCAATGTATGAAATGAGGGGGAGCGGCAGGCACTCACCCTAGGCCCCTCCCACTGTCCTGGCCTATCGTTTCCTCTGGAGGCACTGTCCCTGGAACCTGTGGTCTGGGTCGCACCAGTGTGTGCGCTTCTCCTGCAAACTTTTCAAAAGCAGCCTGGTGGAACTAGTAGGTATGGGTGGGTGACCCGTGGGGAAGCCTGTATGTGACTGTCAAGGTGGTGGGGCCTGACCTCAGATGCTGTACGGGAAGCTACGTTTTCGCGTTACGTTCTCTTCCTGAAGGACTTCCTCTCAGCTAAACCAAGCCTCTAAGGAGGAACAAAGAAGAATCAAGCACAACCAAGGCTCTCATGACCAATATTAATTTTGACTCCTTCCTAATACTCTTATGTTTCACTCTAGGTATCCTGAGACAAAAGGAAAACCACTCAGCTAAAGCGAGTAACAGCTTTTGTGGTAAATGACAGAAAGTAGCTCTTAGGTGTTTCACACGCAACACAGAGGACCTTTCTGAGGGCATTTCTGAGCATTCCTCCTTTTAGGGGAACTTTTGGAGGCGAGGTAGAGTCCCCAGGAAGTAGACTGGAGGAGGACGCAGACGGACTTCTCTGTATTTCTGGGTCAAGTGCAAACTGTCCATCTTGATTCAAGCCTGGGCTCTGCCCCTTAGTGGCTGTGTAGCCAGGCAGGGCGAATGACTATGAAGCTCTCGGAGTCTTATTGTCTTAACTATAAATGAAACATCCCCAGAGGGTTCTTGTGGGGGTCAAATAAGATACGTAATGTAAACATACTTGGCCAGAGACTCAGCCTTGCTGAGAATGGAACTGTTATGATTAATGCATTTCTACCATGCAACCTTCTATTTTCGGCCTATGAGAAAGTGACTCCCTTGGTTTTAGTAGAAAAGCCAGCAGATAAGAAGTCAGATCCATCATTCATGATAGCAGTGACTGCTGACTTTTCTCTTTCCCCAGGATATTTTTCCATTATAAAATGAGAAGCTAAGTCACATTTGCTCAGTTAACTTTGGCCGGGAGGTGCTCTTGTGACCCTGTGAGGGCTGGGCTTATCAGTTCACGCTTGTTAGCGTGAAAAACTCCTTCCCTATCATGGCTTCTGCCACTTCCCTTATCCTGTCTTTCTTCTGGAACAAGGGGCCTTGCAAGATGCTCCACTCCCTGTTTGGCAAACACTCTTGTTCCGTGCGCGAGAGAGTTCCGCCCCTGTGTACAGCAGGGGCGTACAGATATGGAGGGCTTGTCAGACAGAAAGCCATTCTTCTGCAGGTGTCGGCACAGTGGAAGCAGAGCCCCGGCTGGCTGTCCCCCATCTTGTTAAGAGTCCCGCTATTTCCAAGCCGTGGCTCTTAGCCATTCCAGAATAAAGCCAGGTGGCCTTTACCGTATTTGCTAGTTACCAGGGACAGCAGAGACCTAGTCCCAACTGCATGGCGTACAGGAAGACTTCCAGGACAGGCTGAGTGGGAGCCCTGAGTTTCATTTATTATAGTTATCTGAGATGCTATGCCATGCTTAATGAATTTGAGACAGACATTAAATCCTAGCCTCCACCTTGGCTCACGGGTGTCTAGGAACACAGAACATTCATTTTGAGATTTCTTTGATGTCCATTTTGTGTGTGCATGCATGCATGTACGTGTGCTTGTATGCATGCATGTGTGTACAGTAAATGTTGATCAACAGTCATGTGCTGAACACTGAACTTGAACAGGTGAAGAAATGAATGCAGTGAAGTTTCTAAGGCAGACAGAAGTTATAGACACTTACATGACTTAAGAGCACGGCTGACAGAGGAGTTCATTACAACTCTGTCACTTGCTGAGTGGCCTTCTCGTGAGTCTGTGCTGCCAAGATTGGGGTGGCTGTGGTCTTTCTGGGGACCCGGTGAAGGGGAAATGGAGTTAGGGTAGTCAGCTTCGAATATAGTGGACACAGCTACTCCTGGCTCTGGATAAACCAGTGCTGATCACCTTGGGCTGGAGGTGGCCACCTCTTCTATTGCTGGACACACAGGCACAGGGACAGATGCTCTGCTGTGATGGCTGCACGGCTGGGGACCAGGCACTGGAGGTGTGTGGGTATTGGAGGCAAACATAAAGTAGCCTGTGAATAAAATCCCAAACCCCATGCTTAGACATGGGAAGGGAGTCCAAGAAGTTTCACTCGATAACAAAAATCATAGAAGTTCCCTCTCTGCAGTTCCAGTTATGTCACAGTCTGAAAATACGAGATGGAAGATTCCAGAAGTAAACAATTTGTGAGCTTCAAGCACTGTGGTAATATAACGTGACTGCCTGTTTTTAAATGTGCTGCTAATCTCCTACTGTGTCCGGTTTATAAATTAAGCTGTTATCATAGGATTATAGGGAAAAAAACCCCAGAGTACTTGGAGTTTGATTTTATTGGCATGTTGGAACATGTTCCCTTATGGACTAGGGTAGACTGTTGTAGCCTGGGAGTGCTGATGTGAAAGAAGCCATTAGAATCTCTCTCTCTCTCTCTGCCTGAGAAAAAGTGAAGTATTACCCTTTTCTGTTAAAAAGACAGTATCACATTATAGTTATATGATAAAAAAAAAAACAGGCAAAAACCACACAGTAAAAACACAGAGGAAAACAACTATAAACGTGTCCCCAGCAGCTAATTAATAAAACCACGTCGTTTTCCGAATGCTGTGGTGTTTGTAACAATTATTTCTTCCCAGTACTTTATTTCTTGATGTAAACAAACATTAACGTCCACAATTGACTTTGAACTTAACCTTTTTTCTAAAAGGGACCCTAAACTGTCTAGTGTCAGATCCTTCAGAACTCAGACTGGGGATGAGGAGGCCTGAGCATGCAGAGTGCCCAGTGGCTCCCTCCGTGTGGCTGATTTACAGGAAGAATCTTAGGGGAGGAGCCAGTGCACAGGTGTGTGGCCACAGTGGCGAAGGGCACAGGACAGGCAGTAAGCAAGGCCAGGAGGCCAGACAAGGAGGGTGTTGAAGGGTAAGGACAAGGAAGAGCACAGGAGCACAGGAGCCCTGGGCTCCCTGCCAGAGAGAGAGGGCTCACCCTACGGCTCTATCATGCCCGCCCCAAACATCTGAAATTAAGAACTTGGGAGGGATTCCTTCCTTCCTTCCTTCCTTCCTTCCTTCCTTCCTTCCTTCCTTCTTTCCTTCCTTCCCTCTCTCCCTCTTTCCTTCTTTCCTTCCTTCCTTCCCTCCCTCCCTCTTTCCTTCTTTCCTTCCTTCCCTCCCTCCCTCTTTCCTTCCTTCCCTCCCTCCCTCACTCCTGTTCTTTCTACTAGCCCAGGCTAGCTTTGAACTCATGGCAACCTTCTTGCTGGGATGACAGGCGTGAGCAGCCACACCCGACTGCTGAATTTATGGGATTTTCAGAAGCACATGTCGTGAATTCCGTGCTGGCAGCGGGAACATGGACAGCAGTCTCTGCCCAACACTAATATTTCTACAGGAAATAAACATGTTACTTTGAAGATTGCTACTTAGATTTAACTTTACTCATATTTATCTAATTTATTTGGCTGTGGCGAGAGGGTGGGTGAGGTATAAATTTCAAAGAGTGAAGACTCAGGGTAGGGAAGCCAATTCTGCTCTGAGTGAATGACCTAGATGTAAGCTGACTTTAGTTCCTGTAATGTGCAGGACCATTTGTCTCCCTGGTATGAGGCTGGGTCACACAACACCGCCATTTTGTAGGTTAACTGACCGAATACTGGCCATTTCCTGGAAGTAAATTTGGAAGAAGAAAAATAAACTGAGGGGAAGCATCTCCCTCCAAGAACGGCAGCCCCCTGCCCTCTCTCCTCACACAGGGCAGCCTTGGCTCAGTCCTGGGTTTCTTCAGGAAACCCACGCACTTGGTCTTTTGAATGTCCACAGGTTGGACCAGGGGCTTCATGTGGTAAAATATTAATCCTTAAGCTTTTGGTGGGAAGGGGTTGCTCATTATACAATGTCTGAAGGTTTCACTGCTGAAATACTTCATTCAGAAATATTTCAGTCCAAGAAGGTCCCTCATAAGGGAGAAAATTAAGAGTTAGCAGAATCTTATCTGATTATTCCACAGGGGCAGGAAGTTCATGAAACTTGAGTTTTTCATGTGGAGTTTAAATCCAAACCTCAGGAGACTGTAACCTTCTCCCAGGCAAGAGGGTGGACAGCCATTTCACCCACACACATCTAGCAGGGCGCTGGAGAGCTCAGAAAGAAGGGGGAGTGGAATGCTGTTAGCGGTCAGTGCTTGCAGCTTTACATGAAGCCACATGGCGGGAGGCTTGGCTCTGGCCCTCATTCATGCCCACAGCCAGCCAGAGAGCAAAAGGCTTCAGGCCTGAGGAAGATAACGACATCCAGAAAACGGTCACTGTGTGACTCAACGCCGCGGGGTAGCAAGCATTTCAGGTGGGCGAGAACCATCTTATGTAAGACTCAGTGGGCGAGGACGGTCTGTGAAGGCTCTACACAGTATCTCTGGGCAGCACCACGGAGCCCAGTGGTGAGGTGCACAGTTAACCTCTGAGCCCTGACAACGAGCTGCTTTCCAGGCGAGCCCAAGGCTTGTCACATTCTAGACCTGGAGAGCATAAATGGCATTATCTGTGTATGTACACATAAAAACCAATTCATTCTCCAATTGGTTAACTCATTCAGGAAGAGACACATACAGATCCCAGCAAATCTCTTTCTGCTTATCAAATCAGGATATATCAGGCTTGGGAAAGGTGCTCGCCCGGCTTATAAATCTACAAATAAACAGCTGTTTTCTGAAATAGCAGTTTGATTTATTACCCAAGGCTGCATTTCCTGCTCATTTATAATGGCATGATCTAACTTCTCCCCTAGGTACAAGGAAGCAGCACATCTGTAAAACAAAACTGTCCCCCAAATGGCATTCTCTAGACCTCCTAAGGGGACACTATTTTCCTGGGAAAATGCTTACGGCCCAGAAATGCTCCCTGGAAATTTTTCTCCATCTTACTTTGGAAGAAAAATGAAAGTTTTTTTTTTAATGGACTGACATCCTGAAAAGAAGAGCTGCAAGAAACATTCCAGTTAAACCTACCTGTCATTTACTGCAAACCATTTAGCAGCCTCTACTCCTGGAATATCTCAAGCCACTTATGGAACACATTTCCAACCCTCTATACTGAGTGAGGAGAACGGCCTGGGGTTTGCTGTTCTGTGTGAGTCCAGCCGCCTCTCGCCCTCCCAGGGACTTGACAGTCTGACCTGGCTTCTGGGGTTAGGAAGCCAGGGCTGCAGATCAGGCTGTTTACATAACACATGCCACATCTAAAATAAGGATTGCTTTGGCTCAAAAAGCAAGCCATTTATAAATGTGCATTTATAAGGGCAAAGGTCAAGGCAACTGTGCAAACCACTTGTCAACATATTTAGAGGAAATTGTGTAATCAACTTAACATACCAGTTAGCTTTACCTGCGAGGTCAAGCTCAGAGTTCCTGTATGTCACCGCACCAGCCAATTAATCACTCGGCAGGATATTCCACGTTTTTCTTTAGATTAAACTATAGAGTGGAGAGCGGACAGAATCTGGAGAGGATTTCCTATCTGTCTTTGTCGCTATGACTGGCTTGAAGTTTCACTGTTTAATTTTTTAAAACTTGCCTGATACAGAATTTGAAACAGGTTCAAAATTATATATTTCGAGATGCACTGCTAACGAGCATGTTACCACACAAAGATAAGTGTAGCTATTTGATGGCTGGGTGCCTGCTTACTGCTGTAGATTCCAACGAAACAGACAAGCACTGACGTCATCAGACAGATCTTCCCAGAGAAGGAAGGGAGAGGGGGATGAGCTGCTAAGCTTGAAACCATTTCCCTGCTCTTACCTGCTGCCAGCATTCAGCTATGTGACTGAAGACATTCCCATTTATGTACAGTTAAAAAAAAAAAAACCCTCCGTTTGCAACACAACACCACCGTCATCATCACCATCACCATCACCATCGCCTGAAAAATGTCTTTGCTTTGCTTTCAGTTTTCAAGAGTGTTATTGAGATATAGTTCACGTCCCATGCAATCCAGTCACTCAAGGTTTAAATTCAAAAGGTTGAAGTGTGTTTACTAAGTCGTACATCCAGCATCACAGCCTACTTCATAACATTTTCATTAGTCCAGAAAGAAACCCAAAGGGCAGGGGTGTCGCTCAGAGGTAGGGCGCTCTTACCATGTGCTAGGCTCAGGTTTGGTTCCCCGCGACACCGCAGCTGAAGAAAGCCCATAGCCGCCCTCTCTCCTGAAGCCCCCTGCTGCAGTTGACTGTGTGCTGCTTTGTCTCTGTCGATCTGCCTGTTTTAGATATTTCTGACCAGTGCATTCATGTAACGCGGACTTCTGTGTCTGTCTTATTTCACTGAGCTCATTTCCAAGGTTCGTTCATTCCGGATCAGCGCTCCACTCTGTTACAGCTGTGTAATTTGCCACATCTGTCAATTCAACAGTTGACGGACTTTTGTGTATCATGCACACTGATGTTATGACTATTGATCCACAAGTTTTTTGCGAGGACAAATGTTTCTTTTGTCTTAGATACAGACACCTAGGCACGAGAACGCTGGGCCATGCAGCAACACCACGTCACGTATTCTAAGCAACTGCCCATTTTCCAGAGCAATTATTCTATTTTGCATTCCTCCCCCCCGCCCCCCTCTGTGCTGCAGAGGTGAGAGGACAACTTTGGGTGCTGGTTCTCACCTTCCCACCTGTTTGGGACAAGGTCTCCTCTGTTGTTCACTGTACACACCCCAGGCTAGCTTGCTCAGAAGCTTTGGGGGAGTCTCTTGTCCCATTTCCCAGCTGTCACAGGGGTTCTGAGACTGCAGCCATGAGCGCTAACATCTGACCGTACACGGGTACCAGAGATTCAAACTCGGGTCCTCGGATTGCTCGGCAAGCACTTTTCACATGGTCCTCATTCTGTATGTATTCTCTCCGGTAACTAAAGGGATCCCAATTCCCTAGGCCCTTCTCAGTACTTAGGGTCTGCCTTTTCTGACTTTCCCACCCCAGTATACAAGGCCTCACACTGAGACTCAAGTATTTTTCCAGACACTGTTCACGGGGTGGGTTACTGCTTTCCTATGCCCAGGATTGTGGTTACATGGTGGTCACACGCGGCAGGAAGGTCAGGAGTGAAGGAGAAGCCTGGGATTACTGGAGTCTTATCTTGAATCCAGAGTCTTCTGAATTTCTAGATATTTAAAAAACAAAACCCAAAACGTTTTTAAGACATTCAGATTGCAGTAACTTTGCTGCCGTTTAGCATTTTTCTTTGCATGACTGACTTTTAGAAGGAACCCAGGCTTAATTAGAATGAATCCTTTTTTTAAAAAACGAGGATTGGTTTTCCTGCTTAAGAGTCATTTGGAACTACTGTGGAGTAGCTTCCCCGCTCATGTCTCCACTCTCTGGGGGGCTGGCCCCAGCGGCAGGAAAGATAATCCTCCTCTGTGGACATTCCCACAGTTAACTGCACGCACATCTGGATGGCGATTCAATAGTCCCCTGTTAGTCAAACAATTTGTAATCACAAGTTCTGTGTATCAACTAACAAGCCAGGGTGTGTGGCTTCTCGGTATTCCGTAGCACGCAGCACGCACGATTTACAAATAAAACAAGAATCTACAGCAGAGACAACGGCACATTCTTCCCTGAGCGAGTGAAAGAGGGTCTCTGTTGAGGTACAGAACGCTGCTTGTTATCTCGACGGTCGGCGAGGAGAGGTTTGGAAAACCATATTTCATCTGCTAAGTCCCTTAGCATGGGAGAGGTCCCTCTCTGTGGCGTCGAAGCATCTGGGGCATATGTTTCTTTAAGCTGAGCCTGAAGCAGAGACGGCACGGCCGACAGTTGGAGCCACAGACGGCGAAACTCAAACGAAAGCCTCGTGCTTGCGAGTCCTGCCTTGCTGAAAACGGAAGGCGGCCCGCCATCTTCTCGCCCGAGGCCTTCAGTGAGGAGGGTGGAGGGACAGCGAAGCTGAGATGACACCCCCTCCCTGCCCCCCACGGCTGCTCAGCAGTTTTGGAAACAAAGAGTTTGATAAGGCAGAGGAAGTGAAGTTGAGCATGTCCTGAGAAAAAGGGGCTGGGGCAGGCTCTCCACGGTGTCCTAGAGGGTCATGACAAGGTGACAGGCGGTGGTGTCAAGAGACGTAACCAGGCCGGGCTGTGTGACACCTCGCCGGCCTTGTTTAGCTGGTGGTGCAGTCACCGCGGACCCGGAGGAGGGCCGCAGGCAGCGCAGGGCACTGGAGCCCGCTCTGGGCAGGCTCAGGCCTCGGGACGGCTCGCTCGCTCAAATGGGACACTGCGGGATTGTGGAAAATCCAGGGTCCGGTAACGCAGCACATCTCTGGGAGGGATTCCCCAGGCTGCCCTTGCTGGCTTGCTGCCGCAGCACAAAACTGACTCTCTGGCCTTGCTGGGGAGCTAAGGCAGGACAGCTCTCACCCCAAGGCAAACAGTGCTGTCGTACTGCACATGCGATAACCTTGTAAGGAAATAACCACTGCGATCCAGGTGGCTGTCACTGTGTGATCGGGGGCAAGGCCAGCCTCCCCGTCCCCTCCAGGCCTTGCCTGCTCCTCCGCTCACAAGACGTTAACACGCAACGCTGAAGGTGTGTGGTCATGCTCCCCACCTGGGGTTTCCACTTTCCTTTGAGGCAGGGTTTTATGTAGCCCAGGCTAGCTTCAATCCACTGTGTGGTTAGGATGGCTCCTGACTCTCTCGCCTCTGTCTCCTGAGTGTTAGGGCTACGGTTCTGCGCTGCCTGCCCTCCCAACTCCGCGATTCCTCCGGAGTCCTGTTCTGTGCCGACTGTGCTAACTGTGCGCTAACTCCTGGAGACAAAAAGAAGAGAGGAAACACAATCCCGCCCTCAAGGCTTGGAGGACAGCCAAGTCCGCATGGAATGATCTAGAACACAGACTGATAACCGGGGTCTAGGGGAGAGTAAGGAAGATCGGGCGCTCTGCCCGAGGCCTGGTGGAGACAGTGGGCCCTACCCTAAGGGCAAGGGAGCTCCTCAGCAGAACTACAATCCTGGCTCACAGAACCACCAGAGGAATCCTAACTCCCGCCCTGCCCTCCATCCACAGTGTGCTGTTGATCTCGAGTGTTGGCAGAGACGGGAACTGGGTTATGGCGCGGTAACAGTCCATGTGTCATTAACCAGACAAAGCATGACTCTTGGGCCTGCGTGGGCTTGCTAGTCATGTGTGGCCATGCTAGGAGCTGCCTGCAGGGGGCGGAGCTCCTCCTGAACTCTAGTTCCCACCCAACCCCAAGCCCACTGGAAGGCTAGGGCTCAGGTTGCAAGCTGACCATTACAGGAAAGTCACACCGCGGCGGCAGATTATCCACTCAGATATGTATTTGATCTCCAGAAGTATGTCCTGAAAAGAAAAGGCTACAATTTGCCAAGATCACTGTGGGCCTCAGTGACCCCGACAGCCATCTTCTCTCGGATGAAGTGCTCTTGTTCTATTTTTGAGGTACCACTGCGCTTCACACACAGAGGCTTTGCCTTAAGATCACAGGGCTGGATTAGGACCTTCAGTGCCGTCCCCGGCACCCCCTGGAAATGCAGGCTCCTTCCCCACAGTGCGCCTAAAATACTACACACCCCTATCTAAGGCTTCCCAGGGAACAGACAGCAGAAAAGAATCCTTTACAAATTCAGCCTGGTTATTCTGCTAGAACACTTGTCATCTTTACCATCTTCTGAATGATAATGAATCTCACGGGAATCTCCAAGTATCCAGTGAGTGTCTTGCCTGCTTGATCAGGAAGGGACCATGACGCCATTTGGAACCACAGCATATTTGATGCCCGCGCCCCTGTGGGCATATCCTTACAGTTACAGCTATTCTGTACTTACGAATGCACCCACAAACATCATCCTACTACCCGCTTTCTAGTCGGGGCTGCCCTGTCAATGAGGAGGCGTCTCACCGTAAGCCCCAGCGTGCGTCAGGGAATTTCTAGACTTTGCGGGTTACAAAGGAGGGTCTCACTGTGCTCCTACAGAGCAAGCTTTGGGAGGTTGGAGACGACTTGGGCAGCACTGCTCACCACCTCCTGGAATGCACAGATCTCTCCAGTTTTGCAACTTAGATCAGATTTTGGTTTCTTATCAAAAGCGACAGCCATAAACAGACCCGTTTCCCTAGGCTTTGGTTTTCGCGTTGACTCTGCTGCTCGTCCCAATAAACACAACTTTATTCCTTCTGCCACCCAGCCTCCATCCACCCACCCATCAGCCCATCCACCCCCCCGACAGGTGCTGAGCTAGAGTACTGGGCACGGCACCGTTCTTTGGAACTGGGCTAGGAAAGAGCCCACGATTTTGGCCAGGTGTCTGTCTGTATGACTTACACCCCAGTTACAGGAACACAGGATGACCAAATAACTACACAGAGTCAGAGAAGGAGATAAACACTACTAAGAAAGGTGGAAAAAGTCTTCCTTCAGAGGAGGAAGTAAAAACGGAAGGAAAAGAAAAAGCCAGACAAATGAAGAAGAGAAAGGAATAGCATTTCAGAAAAAAAAATTTCGTCTCCACCCTTTTCAGTTTTCAATATGTATGTTTTAGGTGTGACTGTCCCGAATAAAGCCATTTGTAGATTCTGTGTCTTCCACTTGTAGCACCTCAAAGCTACTTCTTGACCCCATTTCTCTGTGATCCATGAACAGGCCAGTTTTTGCTAAAATTTCAATTAAGGAAGGTCTGGTGGCCCTTGGATTGCCACAGGGGCTCAAAGGCCAGACTGACAGAATATTAGTTTCAACTGAGTAGAGAACAGGGTATTTAAGGGAAACGCCAACTCACAGACTCCATGAACGGGCTTTGTGTATTCTGACCAATTAAACCTCCTCTCATTTTTAACAGCTTTGTTTATGAAGCCCATATTGAAAATTAAATGTTTATGACGATTTTGGGGAGGTGAGGTCCAGGACTTGGGGCAGCACTGATTAATAACTCGTGGATGGCTGGTGCGAGGAAACCAGTTTTGAACCCAGCGGTAAACAATACATCTGTAGAGGGTTCAGCTATTTGGGGGCTCGAGGCTTGCCAATTCGTAATTAGTTGCAGATTTTCAATTTTGTCTCTGCAAGAAAAATAGTTTTATTTTCATTGTTTACTTGGCATTTAATTAAAAAAGAATGCCATTGAGTGTTTTTAAAGGCATGCATTTGGAGGGTTAGGAAACAACGACCAGGGACATTTCCAAGTAGGCCACACATCCGCACTTTTGTACAGAGCGGGGCGAGTGCACACAGCCCCGCCCGGAGTCAGTCAACCTTACCTCACAATCTCAAAATGCCTCCTGTGCAATTTGTCAAAAAGAAGATTTTTGGCAACTGAATATAAAACGCTCGAGATGTGTAATGAACATAATCGGGGGCCTGGGGGGGCCGAGAGACACGTACAGTTGCATTTTCTACTAATTGAGACTGGTAAACCACTGTGGTAACCTAAATTCAACAAAAGACCAACATAATTAGGATTTTGAATGTCAGCCCTTGTGTACCTTATGGTGGTTTTATCCGGGACTTGGGGTCCTTGTGAGCTTTTTCTTTGGAGAAGAAAATTTAAATCCTGCAACTAAGTACTTATTGAGGGCTTACATAGTAGTTGGGACTAGAGACATGGAGATGGGGGAGGCAGGAACTGGTGGGAACGGGCAGAGATATGCGGATTCCTAGTTACAGACTAATTCGAGTTCGATGCCATCTTGGACACTGGGGCTACAGAGAGGAGCTCATTCTGACCAGCAGTTTGGTGCGTGTGCGTGTGCGTGTGCGTGAGCGTGTGAGTGAACTGCAGCAGGCTGCCAAGGTCCAGCGGATTCTCGCAGGAAAAGCATTGCTGGAGGGGGCAGGCTTCATGACAGGGTGTAGGAGCGAGCAAGTGAGCATCCTGTGTCAGCAACCAGAGTGTACCAGGAGAGGCCCCGAGTGAGGGCTAGGAGTGGAGGGAGCTGCTGGAGAGGATGGAGCAGGGCAGTGACATGGTCAGATGTGTCTTCGCTTGAGAAAGAGCAGCTGGAGAGGAATGGCGTCTGAGTCAGGGCAGCAGCAGGCAGAATGCAAATCCCAACTGACTGGAGCTATTTCAGAGCTGGACTCCACAGACCTTAAGGAAAAATTAGGCAACAGCAGAGGAAGGAGCCTGGTGATGACATTATCCAAGCTGGAGAAAGAGCCGACTGAAGGCTAAACACACGCACGTGCACGCGTGTCCGTGCATTTCCCCCGCCCCCCAAATGTCACGGGAAAACTAAAAACAAAAAACAAAACAAAAGAAGCCAGGGGCAAAGGTCACATACTGTTATGACTTCAGTCTATGCATTACCCAGGATAGGGAAATCCATAGAGACAGCAGCTGGTAGGGATGGAGAGGCCCCTTGCGGGTACAGGGGTTCCTTCTGGGGAGAAGGGTGTCTGGAATTAGAGGGAAGTGATGGCTCAACTCTGCAACGTACTGAATAGCTCACTTTTAAATTGTTAACTTAAATTCTTTTATTAAAAAGCTTTTTTTTTATATAACACATTTTGACCATATCTGTCCCCCTTCCTCAACTCCTCCGGGTCCTTCCCCCTCCTATCCACCTGACTTCACGTTCCAGTTCTCTCTCTCTCTCAGAAAGAAAAAACAAACAAACCATAAAACAAAAAACAAAGTTCAAAACAAGCAAAAACTAGAAAAAAAAACCAGTAAGACAAAGATAAAATGATTAATTTTTTGCGGTTTTATTTAATTTGTGAATTTTTAAATAAAAAAAAAGATAAAAGCAAAATCAAATTAAAACAGAATAACTGGTGGTGCTTTGTAGTCCAGGGTTGTGTTGGCTTAGATGCTCCTCTTAAACCCAGAAGACAGCAAAGCAGAGATCTACAGGAGGCAGGCCGCGCCCACGCTGGTGCCCATCCAGTGAGCTTAAAGCCTGCAGGTCCCCGGTGGGCGTGGCTTTCTCCTTGCTATCACCCACACTTTCCTTGGGGGCAGGTATATCTTGTTCCCTGTAGGCACACCCTCTGCTTGGCGACCTCCACCTTTGCTATGTCAAACCCTGGCTGACCTGGTCATGTGAGCAGTCCATCTGTCATGTGGTGACATGTTAGGGGGTGGAGAAGGCACAGGGCATGCACAGAGAGGGGCGCAGGGTCAGGGAACAGTAAGCAGAACTTTCCAGCATTCGTATTGGTCATCAGCAGCCCGGGGAGAATAAAGGGCTCCCTGATGCTCGGGGCATCCATGGGAAGATTAATTAACATGTGCAAAGGCCACACAGAATGTGAGAGGCCCAGTAATGGATCTCCAAAAGCTGGAGTCCCTCTTTTCCAGAAGGGTCATGAAACAAGGAGTGGAAAATATTCCCTAGAAGACAGAGCTGGATGACCTCGGCCATGAAGAGCACAGGAAGAAAGGACTGGGCTTGTCTGGGTTCTCTTCATTCTCAAGCTAAGTCTGATCTGGCGGACGTGGTGAGTAATTAGACCCTCGTCCATTCATAGCCTGAATGCTTGCCCTGCGCAGAATGGGGCAGGGATAACAAGAGGCGCAGCCCCGTGGGACTGTTCAGGAGTGCTCAAATTTGCATGGTCACATGAACCCGAAGGAAGTGGATTACGCTGGCCTGGCCAGGAAGTGGAGACTGCCAAAGTGTTCTCATTTGCATAAATCATAGGGTTGGAGGCATGGAGGCTGGAGCTCTCCACGGAGCCCGGCTGCAGCGGCTTCTCCTGAGCACCTCTGCGGCCCTGGTCTGCTCAGAGAGGGCTCAGGTGATTTTGCCTGTTACGTCACTTCATCCTAAGTTCTGCCACCGTGTGTGCATCTTTACGCTTGCAGAAAGGTGATTTTTCTTTTTAAAGCGAGTGAGGTTGCTGCACAGTCTCCTAGTGAAGGGATTTCTTTAATCACTCTGGAAGAAGAGGTGATTTGGTGAGGGGTAACGCCTTTCATTATGACGGCTGCTGCCGTCTCGTTTCTAATTGTGCAACAAGGTACTTAACGAAGAATTGTTTATGGCTTTAAAAAATAGTTAATGCCTCTCAAAAAGGATTACTTTCATTTTAAGCTTCAAATGAAGGCTACCAATTAATTAGTCCATTTACATAAAAATGTCTTGGATCGGTTACTTGCAAAGATAAAGGGTGAAATCTACCCTCTAATTGGAAAAAAAAAATGCCACGTGGAGTAAACACATAGGAGTCCTGGGCCAGAAGCAAGTGAAGTTATTAATTATAAACACATGTCAGAAGCTCATTTTATTCTGTGCAATACGGTGATATCAAGCTGTTCATGGAATAACCATTCCTGATGTGTTTACTTCTACACCGTGTCACAGGATTCCCTCGCTGCCATGCAGCTGGAGGGATGCACACCTGCAACTTCAGCAACAGGCAGGCCAAGGCAGGACCTCACGTTTGAGGCTAGCCTGGGCTATAAGTCAGGTTCTAGACCAGTGTAGCTTACATAGTGAGGCTCAGGATGGCTCAAGAGATGCCATGGAAATGTCCCTCAGCCCCCACCCCGACACATGGTCGGTTGCATGCTATCTCCTGTTGTGACAGGCTTCAGTCCATCGTTCCTGGCTAAAGACTTAACAACTTTTACTTCCTTCGGTGCTATGTGAGTCCGTCACGGGCCCGGCACGGGCTTGGCAAGGGCTCAGCCATGACGGACTTCGACAGGCCTTTAAGGCAACAGGGAAGGCAGATATCTACCATTGAAAAGAAACAGGTTTCTTAATCACTTTAAAATATGCAATTGAGCAGAAAGTATGTATTACCCAGACTAATTATATCTAATTTCTTGGCATTAGGGATAAATTATTCAGACTGTCACAAGGGGGAAATATTAACAGACTCTTCTTTACAGTAGAATTTTCATTGTAAAACACACCTCACTGCAAGTCACATTTTCCTAATAGCCTGTCTTGTCTTTAATGACTGAAGCTCTGTGCACAGGTTGAGGTGGGGACATGAGGGAAACTGAGGTTTTCTCATCGGGTTTACTGTCATGAGTGGTCGGGTAAAATGCAGAGGAGAGGAATGGGGAGAGTAAAGATAAAGAGATGGAAATGGAAAGGAGGCGGGCGGGCTACAGCTCGGGTGGGAGGGTGTTGGCCTCCCGCACACCAAGCCCTGGTTATAACCAAAGCACGCCAGGAAGAGGGCGCAGTGCCACGCAGTGCCACGCAGCCTTGGTCCTAGCTCTCAGGTGAGGCAGGAATGTAAGGAGTTCAAAAATCCTTCTTGGCTACATAATGAGTTTGAGGTCAGCCTGGGCTACATGAGACCTGGTCCAAAGAGAAAGAGAGAGAGAGAACTAGGGAAAGAGAAGAGGAGTAGAAGGGGGAGGGAGAAGACAGGGAAAGAGGAGGGAGGAGAGAAGAGGAGAAAGGAGGGGAGGGGAGGAGAGGAGGGGATGTGAAAGGGGAGAGGAGAAGAGAAGAGAGAAGGAAAAAGGATTTTAAAAAATCCAATGAAACCAAACCCCTAAATTTATTAGAGGCACAAGTTGTACTGAGCAGGAAGACAAAACGCGCAGTCTTGGGGAAGGTAAGAGGTGAACCGGCAATGTCCACAGGTCCCTGTCAGAGGGTTCCATGCCAGCAAACTGGCAGGGAGTGACCCCAGGCTTGCTGGCCCTCACCACCCCCCACTTGTAGGAAGGAGCTGGGCATGTGCACAGTCCTCTTCTGGACTGACAGGTTCCTTCCGGTGTAGAGAAGCCAGGACGCCTCTTCCCAAAAAAGCCCGTTTTACCTCTGAAACCACCCAGACCACTCCTCTGCTTTCTCAACATCTCTGTGTCCTTCCTCCCTCCTGCCGAGGGGTATGCCTCTGAGACCCAGCTACGGAGACATCAGAGACTCAACCTGGTTACCCTGCTGGGGCAAGAGGAAGACATGTAGAGTTTGGATCTCAGGCCTTGGCCTCAGACGTGTGTGTGTGTGTGTGTGTGTGTGTGTGTGTGTGTGTGTGTGTGTGTAGGGGGAGTTTTCTATCCATGGAGAAGGCTGGAAGAACTCTCCAGAATCAGAGGCAGACATGTTTTCATCCATTAATGTGTGCACGTCCCAGAGCCACAGTGTGTGTGTGTTGGTCAGGGAAGTTGAGGCAGGCTCTCTCCTTCCGCCCTGTGGGTCCTGGGGATACAACTCAGACTGTCAGGCTTGCCAACAAGGGCCCTTCCCTGTTGAGCCGGACCCATGGATTCTAGCCGCTGCTCTGGAGCCCAGGACAGCGGGCTGTTCCGAGGCTGCTGTGCCGCCGAGGGGGCAGGAGTAGCTTGTCAGTCTCTCCGGAAGACTCCGGATGAGTTCTGACGCCGGGAGGGCAAGCCCTCCTCAGCTTCTATATGGGGATGTGACTTCTTAGCCTCACAGCTTCAGATTTTTCATCTGTAAACAAGGTGTATAATAATTTTCTATCTTTTGGGCTATGACACCTGACTTATTTTCTTATTTTCCTTCTTGAGGTCTGTTTGCACTTGTTTGTCTCTGCTGATACTAACACATTTAGGGTGTGTCAGAAGCGCTAATCCATGAGAAACACAGGCCCTGTGTCACTGGCCTTTTTTGGTGACTCCTTTCTGTTAATCATTACCTTCTGTGACTGTACAGTGGCCTTTCTATCCCTGCACATGGCCCCTGTGAGTTCTTGGGTAGGAGGTGGCTCAGAACCTTTCATCAGGTCTGTGTGAGCTCTTTTTAAACCATTGGGAAGGGACAAAACGAAAGCCAAGAGAAAGCCCTACCGTGGGCACATGGCTGTCAGGCTGAGAAGTTAGACCCACAGGCTTCTGGCGTCTGCACGGCCACCCTGAAGGGACATGATCTGAGCCTGCTGTTTCCTCATTTAAAAGGGGACAGCATAAACATCTTTCGCTCGGGGCCATTGTGAAGACTTTAAAAAGTCTACCAACATCAAGTGCCAGCCACATGGAATGGTGGCCACGATCAAGCACCTGTCTGAGGTATAAACTCTCATGCAGGAATCAGGATACTGGCCCGATGACCAGTCAGTGTTAGGCACTGTGGGGAACACTGGGGGACCTGGAGCCTCAGCTCATCCCTGGGTATGACTCTTTATTTTCTCCTGTTTCAGGAAATTTGTACTTGAAAATTATCATTAAGCTGAGCTCTTTGTGCTGCGTGTGTTTAAAAGGTGGTGACACCTAGGTTATCAGGTTTGTTTGTGAAGACAAAGGTCACCTCCGGCCAGTGACTGTGCATGTTCTGTCCTGTCTGACCAGGTCCCTTGCTATGGCCTCAGGGGCAATCGGGGCAACTTCCCTCTTTCTTTCCGTGAGCTACAGAAGCTGCCTGTGTGGATCACAGGAGATGCTAGCTCACAGAGTTATTTCTAGAAATTTCTTGTTCATTTATTAGCTACTGATGAATGCAAACTGGTTGTCACCCTGACACATACTCACAGAACCTACTGACAGCTTCACTGGTTATGTGACAATCTCAAGTTCTTTCCTCTCTTACTTTTAGCAGATGTTTCTGCTTTTATTTAATCAAAACATTAACAAATGCGCACAGGAAACCCGACTCTTCATGAAGGTTCAGGCTTTACAGAACGTGAGGCGGTGGGGCCGGAGAGATGGCTCACGATGGTGAGGAGTGTGTGTGCACTGGGCTTGCAGAAGACCTGAGTTCTAGTCCTGGCACTCACCTGAGGAGGCTCACAAGTGCCCTTAACTCCAGCTCCAGGAGGAATCTGACACCTCTGGCCTCTGAGGATACCTGTGCTCACACACATACATCCTTCATACTCTCCCCCGCCCCACACAATATTAAAAATAAAATAAACGTTTAAGAATGTGAGAAGTCCTGAGGTAAAAATCCCTCTCCATGGTGTCCGAGGCAGCTGGTGACTTTACCATGTCCCCTGAAGCCTGCTGTGTCGAGTGTTCTGCATACAGTCAGCCTCACCTGCCTCCAGGAGCAGGGCATGCTGGGAGTGCAGAATGAACTCTACTGGGGGTGGGAGAGGGAGATGGGAAGGCAAGAGTCCGACTCCATTCCTTATGCTAGCTGGCCCCCCGCCAGTCAGGACTCATGAGCTAAGGTGACTTTGCACGAGCCTGGGTTTTAGTGCCAGATTTTGGATTCCTTCAAAGAGCAGGTTTCATTAATCCCGAGTCTTCAGGGAAGACACAGGGAGATGACAGGAAGAAGTGAAGGGAGGTGAAACCACAGACAAGATAGGGCCGTGTCGGTTTCCATTTACAGTCTATCGATAGAGGGTGTGACCGAGGTACACTGCATGAAACTCACAGTATATTAATAAGTACTATAAAAAACAGCATTCTCTTCCCAGTAACCTAACGGTTACTGCCATTCGATCGGCAGTCACTGCCGCTCTTCGGCTCTAATAAGGGTCACAGCTGTTGCTCTGACCTGTTACTCCACACGCTGTGAACATGAACACCCACAGCACATGACACCCGTGGCATCACAGTGAGTTCAGCCAACGTCACTTATTCTGCGCTCTACGAGAACCTTCAGTGTTTCACGGCTTACAATTCTCTGTCACAACTTCTTTATGTAAAGCACCCCAACTCCCTACAGATTGTCAGACCCTGCCCCCACCAAGAACGAACGCAGCTTTACCTTACAGAGAGCGATTTCTCTGTTCAGCTCTGGTCCAGGTTACAGAGTGCCTGCCACAGGTCTTGCTCTCAGGTGTGCTTTGGAGGGGTCAACGGTGGAGGAAGACAGGCAGACCACATACAGTGGGGTGATTAAAGCAACCCCGGCTTCAGCGCTGCCGCTTCGCAGACAATCTGAGGTGACTGACCGGTCCTGCTTTGGTTTACAATTTCCAGACTGCTGAGCACTGGAGTCTTGGTCCTGCTTGCATGAGGGCAAGTGGAATCTTTAAAAGGTGACAAGAGGCGACCTGAAGGGTCCCCGTTGATCAAAGTAGGGGACTGGGGATCAAAAAGAGTAATGGACCCCCATATATGAAATAGAGAAAACACAAACGTGACAGACAAAACCAAGTGAGCCTCACTGGGCACTGTAGAGATGGCCGCTCTAATCCGTGTTCTAAGAACTGCTAGGTGAACAGACGGGTATTTGGCAGAGTACTTAAGAAGCTGGTCATATGTCCTTCCACACGGAAGAAAAACAGCCAGCAAAAGCAGGAAGACGCAGAGCCCAAGCCCAGTGATCTGTGCGGACATCAGCAAGAGCGTCTGCTTAAAGCCACGTGGTCACCAGGCTGACAGAGGGCATCACTAGAGACCGGCTCAGTGGGTAGAATCGAACCCACTGATATTTTTTTTAAACTCTGGCTGTCCTGGAACTCACTCTGTAGACCAGGCTGACCTTGAACTCACAGAGCGCCGCCTGCCTCTGCCTCCCGAGTGCTGGGATTAAAAGCGTGCACCACCACTGTCTGGCCTGATTAATCCTGAAATCGGCAAAGGTGATGCGACCGGATACCAGGTGCGACAACACCGCACCCGCACTGCACTGAGTGGTCCGTGCGCTGCGCGTCTCCACGCAGCGGCAGAGGGCCAGTGTGTCTCAAAGCCACGCAGCTTTGCTTCAGCCTCTGTCTTCCTGTGTTACTATGCGTTTTTTGGAACTGTAATCAACTTGGCCTTCGAGGGAGTCGGGTCAAAAGCTCTATCACCATATTTGACACAAAAATGACTTTCTTGGACCTTGAATATCCCCGTGCCAGCTTTTTTCAATTAAGTGACCACAACTAGCAGGCAACTATTACCACGAGCACGGTGTGGGGTACAGAGATAGGCAGTGTCTGCAGTGCTGAGCCATGGAACACTTGGGGGGGGGGAAGGAAAGTTTCTCATATGAGTTCTTAAGGTACGAATCAGCTTTACAGTCCTTCGAGCTCTTGCTAGGAATGGTCCGTAGGTTTCCACAACTGCAGGCAGAGCCCGTCCTGATACCATCTTGGGCTAAAACAGTTGAAAGGGCTATGTGATGACCACTCTGTCCTGAACGCCCGAGACTCTCGGTCACTACTGCACTCTCAGTGGTTACAGTAGATTCATCTCGTTCCTTGGTCAACTGAAAACTAAACAGAAACGACGCCTCACTGTGCTCTGCAGCTTTCTCTGAGGTTATCCCACATATCGAGACTGTATTTACTTTTTGTACAATTAGTCACTGCTTCCTAATCAACAGCAACCATGTTTTCAGAAACACAGGTCGAGTCATTCAGCAGGGTGGGCCACCTGAACTTGAGACTGTCCCGGCGATCCAGGAAGTCAAGCTGCCACACGTCCACACAGTGCACGCCTTTCCAGTTACTAAACAGAAAGCTGGCTCAAGCCTTCAATCCGGCCCTGGGTAAGCCATGGCCCAATCTTAATGCAGAACGAAGTTCTGGATGCAACGTCAGGTCCCAAGCTCCATACTCAGTTGTGGCCCCCCCATCCACCCCCTCCCCCCATTCATTCAAAGCGTTCAGTTTGTTGTGGAGTTCTGAACATGAAGAAGCAAGCTGCTACTGTTGCTAAAATTCCTTAGTTTTCAGTAAGGTGAGATCTCGTTTGGCCATTATTCTTCAACACTGCAGTAGAACAAGATTTATCGACCATCTTTCCCGATTGCTCCACTCCTGTCCCCCTGGCTTCTGGTAACCAAGGCCCTATTCTCAACTTCTGCAAGACAAAGCTTTTACCAAAAGATTTATTGTTATTATTATAGTATATCCATCTATCATCTATCTATCTATCTATCTACCTATTATCTGTCTGTCTGTCTATCTATTTATCCATCCATCTATCAAGACAGGGTTTCTCTTTGTCACCCTGGCTTTCCTGGAATTCACTTTGTAGATCAGGCTGGCCTCAAACTTGGGGATCAAGTTGCCTCTGCCTCCTGAGTGCTGGGATTACAGGCATGTGGCACCACATCCGGCTTTAAAGGTGGCTGGTGGCCATGGAGCCCAGGAGAGGTGCAGATCCCCTGGAACTGGGACACACAGACGGCTGTGAGCTGCCATGCTGTGGTGGACACAAACCAGGTGTGTTATTCCCTTGCATAGCCCACAGCATTAAGCCATTCTATATTTCGTCTAATAATTCAACGGTTTTGTGTCTTACTCATTCTCAGTTGACGTTTGGATATGGTGAGAGAGTCTAGCTCCATTCTTTTGCACGTGAACACCCAGTTTCCCCACGACCGTTTGCTGAAGAGGCTGTCCTTCACTCAACGTATGATCTTAGAATTTGACTAAAAATTAGTATCTGTATTTTTTTTAAAAGCTCCTCTGGAGATTTTTACCAGCTGACCTGTGTTTCAGGATTCTGTGAGAAAGGAAGGAACCTGGTAGTGCTGCGTGCTTCCTCTTCCTCTGACAGCCTCGGGACACGTGCCTTGAAGAATTCCTATTCACACGTATCTGAACATGAGACCCTTGTACAGAGTGTCTATAGATGGGAACTGTTTTTGCACCTACCTAGAAACTAGTAATGAAGGTTGACAGACTAGGTTACACTTACGCAGAAATCCCCACAATGAATCTGTGAAGGGTAAGATAAGATTAAGCCTTTTTTTTTCTCAAAAAGGATAAAGAAGCCCTCCAGTTACCCCATGCTCTTTGCTAGGGACAAAGATACATGACCTCATAGTTAGAAGGGATCTTACATGCTACCTAGTATGCCCACACCCACACCTTTGTACACACAAGCTCACAGATATACACACACGCACATACATGCATGCATATACACACATGCACACACATACACACACCCATATGCACGCACACACATGCACACATACACCCATATACATGCACACACATGCACGTACACACATGCATGCACACATGCACCCACGTGCTTGCCCAATGCACACATGCACACAGAGGAATCCCCTCAAATGGTCATTCAGCCAGACTAAATTGTTCAACCACAAACACAAAGGACCCATTCCTTCACGGGACAACACATTTCAGTGTTGGACAGATCAAGCACTCGGCCTCCCTCTAACGTCTACTGTTCACGGTTCGGTTGTTGTCTGGTACAGTAGCAGGAAGTCTCCCTTCTTTCCATGAGTATCCCGCTTCACATTTTTAAGGGGAACCGGAATACTGCGGTAAGCGCAGTTCTGCAACAGGAGCCAAGAGACTTAGATTTGAGTTGGGCTCTGCATCAGATTCTCTGACATGGCAACTAAAGCCCCTCAGGCTGGACTTTCATCATGAGTATAAAAACTGCATAAAAACAGAGACATTGGGAAATCAGCATACTTGTGAGCATCGAATTAAAAGTGTAAGTCAAGCGCTTTATAATTGCCACTCACGATACAAAGGAAGCTGCTGTGTTAGTAATATTTTAAGGCACAGTACTTGTCTGTTCGAACGATTCTGTGTTTTGTCAGTTGAATCCTGTGTTATCCTGGTCTTCAGAAGCTGGTATGTTCGGTGGCTGAAGAACCCTGAAGGTGGCAACGGGAGCTCCACAGCGCCCTCTGTCTGCCACCTGCTTCAGTGAGTCAGTGAATCCTAAGCACACTCCTTCCTGCAAGATGGCATGTGTGCTGACATCACCAAATTTGTGAGCAAACTAGAAAAAATAAAGAACAGTGGCCCCAGTCCCAGATGTGGGTCTAGAGTCTGCCATTGACTATGTAGGTGGCCATGGACAGATTTGCTCACCTCAGTTTTCCCCCAACACAAGGAGAGAATCCAGAGACTTTATGTGTAGACTGTTAAAACAGAACGGCACGTGGCAAGCCCCCAGCAGGGAGTCTCCTTCATTTCATTGCTGGATATTTTAACCAGGATAGTTTTTTTTTTTAAATCAATGAAAATCTCTTTGAAAAGCCTCCATATCATCTAAAGCAAGCAGAACTTTAGGACTTCCAACCGTAGGGGGCCCAGTTCCAGTTTACTCTCAGCTCTCCGTGGGACCGCCTACGTCAGCTCCTAGGCCTTCAGTGTCCTTTCTCTCTTTTCTTACTTTTTCCTCTTCCTCATTTCCTTGTCCTCCTCCTCTCCCTCTTCTCTCTCCTCTCTCCCTCCTCCTCCTCTTCCTCCTCTCCCTTCTCCTCCTCTCCCTCCTCTCCCTTCTCCTCCTCTCCCTCCTCTCTCTCTCCCTCCTCCTCCTCTTCCTCCTCTCCCTTCTCCTCCTCTCCCTCCCTCACCCTCCTCCTCCTCTTCCTCCTCTCCCTTCTCCTCCTCTCCCTCCCTCCCCCTCCTCCTCCTCCCCCTCCTCTTCTTTGATAGGCTCTCACTATGAAGTGCAGGCTGGCCACACCTCCGTAGTCCAGGCTGTCTGCTTTCCAGCTTGTGATCCTCCTGCCTCAGCATCCATGACTGCTCGGATTACAGGTGCATGCCCTGACGTTTGGCCAGATAAGCCAATTTTCCACCTTGTGTGATTTTGGGACCTCTAATACCCACACTGCTAACAAACTTGGCAAAAGAAAGTTTTAGAAGTAAATAGATTCCTGGGAACAACTTTGTTGTTCTGTAATCCCCAAATACTCCTACTGTTGAAACGTTTGCAGTGTATGTATTCATTCGAAAGTTCCTCCCTGTAAGGGACGCGCTGGTTCCTAACTCAGTTCTGCTAACCACATTCCTGAGGTCAGGGAACAGAGTTTGTAAACACTCATAGAAACAGGTATTCCTCCAAAGCAGAAATCCAAACGGCAGGGGAACGCCGACGTGTCCGCTGAGCAACTCTAACAAAGAAGACAGGTGGTAACGAGTGATGGGGAAGAGGTGAGGAAACGGAACCCTCATCTACAGCCGGTCGGATGTGAACCAGAACATTCTCTTCGTCACACACACACACGGCGAGTCTTCAAAAAGTGAGTGGGGAGTTACCGTGTTCCTTAAACTGTCTTCTGCGCACAGGATGGGAAGCAGAAACACTGTCCACGAGAGAGCTTTTAGCAGTGTTATTCATAACACTCAAAAGGCATAGGCAACCCAACAGTTCACCATTTGATAGAAAAACAGAGGGACGAGATCTGTGCGTGTATCTCTGTGTATAGATGTGTAACGGACAGCTATCTGCCGCCCAGATGACTCTCGGTTTTAACGCATGCCTCGACATGCATGAGCCTTGAACACATTATGCTAAGTGAAAGAAGCCAGACACAGGAGACCTCATAACGCACGGCTGCATTTATGTGAAATGTCCAAAGAGGTCAAATCTACAGAGACAGGAGGACGATTAGTGGCGTAATGAGATGGGGGAAAGACTACTAATGGGTTCCAGGTTTCTTTTTGGGGGTGATGGAAATGTCCCAGGATTCACTAGTCGTATCAATACATGGCATGGAGCTCATAGCTCAATAAAAGCTATTAAAAAACCCAATAGAGATACACAATCATTACACCGTAGGCTCAAGGACGACCAATTAAATGTAAACCAGAGTGCAGAGAACATGTGTTTCTGTAAGTGAGTTTTATGTGGATTATTGTTTTGTATGTTCAATTACCTTACCCCCCCCTTTTGCATTTGGATTTTTTTAGGAACAGCTGAATTTTGAGGAAGTAAATAATAAACAAGGCTATTGTGGCTCAAGAAACGAATTTCTTTTATTTTACTCTCTAGGATTGACTCAGTGGTGTAAATGCTATTAGGGAAAAGAATGGTGAAGTTTGAATGAGAAAATGTATTTCATCGTGGAAGATAAAAGTCTTTCTTCTCTCTAGTGAATACAGGTAATTTCAGAAGCGGCGACTCCTAATTATTCAGTGTTGAAAAGCTAAAAAAAAGGTTCACATTGAAAACAGTGACCTCCAGTTTGCTCTGTGAATGAAGGCAGACACAAATTCTCATTTTCCTGGAATCCTGGTTGATAAGTGAGTTGGGGAAATGCATGCATTTCTTCATTACAGTGCAGTCGACTGTTCATTTAAATGACAATAACTGGCATAAAAGCACAGAAGCATTATCTAGCAATTCCACTGTGTTGAAACGCATTGTTAGAGCGAACAATGCCAAGTGCCGTAAATAAATGACTGTCCCCCATTTTCAGCATTATCCCTGCTTACTTAGCTTCGTGAGAGGGTGCCGGCGCTGTGGCTGGTGCATTCAACACCATGGACGACACCATTTGCTTGGATAACTCTCGAGTTGGAAGGGGTTTTAAAATAGTTACGGTCTGTCCTAGTTCATGGGAAGAGAGGGAAAAGGCATCCAATCCAGTACTTATTTATCAGGTATTTTCCACAGAAAATAGTTGAAGAAGTCAATGTCTATTTACTATGTCTCTGTAAAAACAAAGCCTCCATGGAGGACAACACACACAACAGACTGGATTCCAGTGCTAAGCTGTGCAGCAGTAGGTTAACTTGGAGTCTGATGCTGAAGAATGTGCGAGCCGTTCTGCCTGTGAGGTTCCTGGTGCCCAGGAGAGAAGCCGTTCTTTGCTTTGTCTTTTTGTACCTGGATTACCGAGCATCCCAACTACAGCTCCTAGCAAACTTGGTTCTGGGCGCATCTTCTGTCTCCTGAGAAGGACAAACTAAAGAAGCTATTTGGAATCATCTGTTCTTGCACGCCTGCACACTTAGGGGTGATCTGGCACACAGTCCACGACAAAGGAAGAGGAGGAGTGAGCCCTGAGTGGAGGGTCACCCATCAAGAACCACAGAGGACTTGGAAAGTTTGAAGCCCGACCTTCAACCCATGCCCTCCAGACACGCGTGTGAAGTCACAGACAAGATTCCTCATAAATCAACAAGCAATATCCTAATCCAGTTCATAATTCATGATTCAGAGTTCATAATTCTCCAGTAGTGAGTCACTTTCTCCCCCAACCCCATGGAACCCCAAGATTCTCTACACAGCAAAGCTCAGGGCAAGAAGAGGCGCAGGAGTGTGGTTCTGAAGCTGTGTTCAGGCGGCAGGCCCAGTCCTGTTACCCCACTTGTTTGTGCACAGTGCCCACCCACGGCCCTGCGGGGCCCCTTGTGCTCCGGTTCATAGCCCTGAGCACTAAGTATCACTTTAATGCTTCCATCCAGGTCTTTCCTCTCAGGCCAGGTATCTGACTGCAGCAAGTGCAACACAGCTAAGAACACCTCGTGCATGCCTGCTGTTGTGTCACACCAAAATTATGTTACCTAGAGCGAAAGAAAGCCTTTTTATCCCATTGTTACGATCTGGAGTTAGTAACTATCTGGAGATCGGTGGCTGAGGGGGAGGGGAGCACCAAGACAAGATGGCCATGGAACGATGAGGACGAGAGTGTGTTTCCAATGTTTCTTGCTCTTCCTAATCCCGACTGGAACCTCTCTTACCCTGTGAACACGGTGCACCAGTTTCGTTCCCGGCATCTTCCCTTGGTCAGACCTTATGGGACCCGTACCTTCTTCCCGGGACCCCCTCCTCCCTTGGGATCCCCAGGTGGTCTGCTCCCAGCTGCCGGGTCCCTGTGCCATTCGCATCCTGACTGCTGAGACTGGCTCTTCACAGCTTTGCAGTACATTTGACAAAGCAGCGTGCTTTCCAGGCTCAGCATACTTACAAAGTAGTTAGTGGTTCCCAAATCTCTTCCCTGGGGTTAGCAGTCTGCCCCCAACAAGCCTACAACACACTGGCCTTAGATACGTGCAACAGGTGACATCAGAACGCACCGGAACGATGCAGGGTGACCTGCCAACGTCTTCAGAAGCTTACTGTGCCCTTGAAGCGGGTCATCCTCAGGAGCTGCTGCGTTTCATCTACCCAGCAGGTGTGTGTCATCAAATAAATATCACAAGGGAAAGAAGCGCACGGGCTTGCTGACTCTCGCTCCTCACGGAGGGACGCCTCCTGAGATGCCCTTTCTTAAATGCGTGAAAAGCAGTATTTTTATGAACAAAAGGGTCCCTTTCCCTAATATTTTGGTCTCCACTCCCGCTTGTCCATTCTCCTCAATTTTCCCAGCTAAGAAGTTTCCAAAATAAAGTAGCCTCAACTCCATAACTTCACCTACTACGTGTTTAACAAGGAGGTTTAAACCTTGATGCAGGCACCACAGAACTGTACTCCCCTCAAGGTCTTTGAGTCTAAAAGACAGCGATAGCAGGAAGCAGGGTACCTGGTTTCTTGAAGCTTCCTGTCTCGTTACCCAAGCTTAGTGTTTAGGTTCCTGACGCTTCCTTACGATGGAAGAGTTGGGAAGAGCAAAATGTTTATAATGTGCATAGTTCTGCAATACCAGGCAGGAAGGCAGGAAATGGTATATCCCAATTCTCATTGGATAGTCTGAAGCTTACCTCATCATTACATGACATCATCATGTACTGAATACCAGACATCATCAAGACAAAATACCTTCAAAAGGCAGTTAACCCTGACTTCAAAGTTATGAGAAAAACTTACAACAGAAGACACATCCGGATACTGATGTGTTCTGTCTTGTTTTCAGATTTACGTACGTGACTTCTAACTCATGGACCACAGACGACTCTCACAGAAGCATGAACGCTGCTGCGCACACTGTGCGAGAAGGCAAGTGGGGCCGACGGCAACCCCGGGCAAGCTACGTGGGCTACTGTAAGGCCTCCAAGTGCGTGGAGGTTCCCCACCACCTCCGCAGTAGTTCTGTTATTTTCTGGACACGAGCAGCAGTTGAACAGTCTGCCACGTACCTGCTTCGTTCATGCCAACTAAAAGGTGGCTTCTTATAGGAAACGGTCGCTTCCTCCTGGATAATAACATCAGCAAGTGTGTGAGGTTGGTGACTCCTTCATGCTGCTCTTTTAGAAAAAAATGCTGGGTTTACAAAGCTATCTAGCTCAGAAAGGGCACGGGACAGACTGACACTTGCGTTGGGTGCTTTTTATTAAGTAGACACTCGCAGACACTGGGCTTGGAGCAGCAAAGGAAGACGAGTTCCTTCTCCCATGGAACCCACATTTTAAGAATGAGGTGACAGTAAACGGACAACCGTCTACTGGCTCAGTATGCCTTGTCCAAAGTGCTCAGAACTGGAAGTGTTTCAGGCTGTGGAACTGGGGGATATTCTGGGAACAGGACTTAAGTCTACATGTGAAATGCATTTGTGTTTTACACACATGGTGCTTCATACACCTCATACTCACAGTAAGATGGTGATTTTACACAGCATGTTAATTTGGTGGATAAACAAAGTTTCATGGTGTGAACTTTTCCCTGCAGGGTGTCAAGTTATGCTCAAAAGTTTTCTCGTTTATATCATATTGGGTTTTAACTTTTAGGGTTTGGGATGCTCCAGCTGAAATATAATTCCAGATCGTGACTTGTGCAGGAGAGGAAGCCAAGCAGGAGGAGCGCATAGAGCACAGACAAAACACGACACAGGAAGCAGCGAAGTGTTAGAAGGAGGGCAGACTGTCCACTTCGTCCCTTTGAGCAATTCCTAAAAAGCTCAGCTATGGCCAAGATTCAGTCTTCACGTGGTTGCACTTCTTCAGATTACAGTCTCTCAAGAGTTTTCACTGGGGGCTGCATTTCTGGGTACAGCGGTAGGTGGGAAGAATGGCAGGAAGAAGAGAGGCCAAAGACATGGGAAGGACCAAGCCCTCTTTTGAGAATGCCTAGGGTCTCAGGGACATCATAGACTATGCCATAAGAAAATGATTCTATACCCAAAATTGGCACGCCCACAGGACAGCGAGGCATCCTCTCCCTTACTGAAGATCAGACTTGGCGAATATACTCCAGATGGTTTGTCTCAAAGACTACGGCACAGACTGAAACTCACTGGCAATCCAAGGAAAGCACGCTGCAGAAGCAGTCTGACTTCTGAACACTCCTGCTTCGACTGCATGGACTCCTGTCCCTGGAGGCTGACCAGGATGAGAACACAGATGCCCAGGAGGAGCTGCAAGGCTAACTATGACACTCAGAGGTTGTGCCACTGAGCACATTGTGAACTTTTCTAATCCTTATCCATAAAGGAAAATCATGCCTCCCTTATGAGTGTGCTCTGAGTGTTAAATGAGACCAAATGAGACCACGATTACATAGCAATTAGTGTTTAAGTGCTCTTAAAATACATGGCAATTAAGAGGACAGTAATCAATGATAATGATGACTCAGAAGTGATTTGCTTCATTCTTTGGTTAGGAAACTAGGAGGAAAGCCTTGGAGTCTAAAAGCTGAGTGTAGAGGGGTAAGCAATCGGTTCACAAGAGAGCCTGCGTGTGCTGCACGGTGGAGACAGACAGGAATTGGGGGGAGGGAAGGACCCTCCTACCTGGACCATTAGCCAAGCCTTAAACTCCAGCAGGTTTAGTGTGGGACAGGCACTGGGGGCCATTCCAAGCAGTCTCAGTGCACACAGAAACACAGACAAGGGCTCCTGAAGCTGTGCTGGGGTCTGATGCCAGGAACTGCAGATCCGAGAGGAATCCAGAAGCAGGAGATCAGCAGCATGTGTGGCTTTTTGGGGCTCTTTTAGAGGCTCCCCCACACTTGCAACAGCTTCCACTCCTTGTAGTTTTAAAGCTGCCTGGTATCTGCCACCCTGAATTTAAAAACAACAGCAGCAGAGTACACCCTGACAGTCCGCATCCATTAAATCTGCATACAACACAATGAGGTGTTACATAATCAAAATCCCTCAACTGCACCAGTCTCCACTGGCAACAGAGGCAGACAAGCTCACGTGTTTCGAAGGAGTGGTGGACAGCAGGCTGGAAGTGGAAAACTGGGGTGGGCATGCGTGTCCTGATGCATGATTTCCATAATCAGACCCACTGCTCGTCAGCACACGCCTGCCAGCCAGGCTCTGTAGGGAGGAGAAGTCCCTTTGCACCCCCTCCATTCATTCTGTCGTTTTTCCTTTCCTCCCCTTAGGAGTACACCTTTAGCTGGATCTAGGGAAGGAGGGAGCGGGGAAGGAGGGAGGGAAGGAGGGAGGGAAGGAGGGAGGGAGGGAGGAGGAAGGAGAGAAGGAGGGAGGGAGGAGGAAGGAGAGAAGGAGGGACGGAGAAGGAGGGAGGGAGGAGGAAGGAGAGAAGGAGGGAGGGAGGGAGGAGGAAGGAGAGAAGGAGGGAGGGAGGGAGGAGGAAGGAGAGAAGGAGGGAGGGAGGGAGGAGGAAGGAAAGGAGGAGGGAGGGAGGGAGGAAGAAAGGAGGGAGGGTGGGTTCTAATGATTTACATCATGGAGCCAGATTGTATCCTGTAGCTCACATAGATCTTAAGTACAAATGTGGTTGAGTGGAGAAACAAATTCTTAGGAAGAGAGCCCTTCAAGAGAAATGTAGATTTTCCTATCCACAATCATGAGGTTTTACTGACTACACATGTGAAGTATCCACCTTTCTTCTGCCGTGGTCCAACAAACAGAAATTTCAAAAGTGGAACTTCAGGTCAGCCTCTGGCCAGCCCAGTACAAAGTGACTCCTCCTCTTCTGCAGGGATGGGAGATGGGGGGGGGGGGATGGGGGCGGGGGCGGGGGGGGGACACGGGGACACCCAGGGAGAAAGGCGGTGTCTGAGTGAGACAGAGCTCTGCAGAGGTCATGATCAGAAAAGCAGACTGGGAAGAGGAGACCTAGGCTTCACATGAAACCTGGCTATCCTTCCAAGCACTGAAGGAGTCGGAGGGCAGACCTGGACTTAGCTAACTGGGCAGCTGCAGGGAGCCTCCAAGCAATGCTTCCCAGTTCTCTTTCCCTGAGGTTACACATGTGACAAGTATCTGGCTGGAGGGACAGAGAAGTGGTGTGAGGGTTAAACCATACACAGGTGCTCCACTGTGGGAAGAAGAACACAGGTGATCGGCTGTGGGGAGACTCAGATGATGCCTGCTGTTGTCCAAGGAGGCCGGATGAGCTATGGACCGCACAGCGCAAAGTGACCCAGTCATCACTCTGCTGGCATGTTCTCCGCCAGTCCTTCCGGTCACGTGTGCCGTCAGTCCTTCCAGTCACGTGTGGAAGGTCACTGGACTAGGACTTAGCCACCCCCGGAGCCTGGGCTGGCTTTGCCATTAACTTTATTACATGGCCAGGGAGTGACCTTGAAGCTCACCAGGCCTGGGGACAGTGCCGTGTGGGAGCAGTTTGCCAGTGAGAGTCTGATGCACAATAGCAGGGGTGGTTATTAGTACTGGGGATGTGTGTGTTTAATAAATAAACACGCACGCTAACAAACACAGCTAGGATTAAAGCATGAAGTCCAACCTACACCGACAGGGCCCCCAAACTCTAACGTCTTAGTGAGCAAGGCTCTGGCCCTAAAACCGGTAGGTAAACTTGTTAAACTGCAAATGTTTTAAATGACTTCTGGAAAGGGCTTTCTGCACAATCTGATGATTTGGGATTTTGTCAAATTAATGTCACCAGATATGCCCTATAATTAGGATAAAATATTTTAAAAGTTTCAAAATGAAGCTATTCATTAATTCATTGATTTTTCTACAGATTGGCAATCTGAATTTAAATGATACCCAAGAATATAACTAGGTACACTCACAAAGAGAAGAATGGGCTATGAGTCTTTAAATGGAATGCAGAAATTTAAAATGCTATTACTGTTCAGATTCTCTGAGAACATTAAAACTGCCCATTAAATAAAAATCTAATAATTGGCCCTACTGAATTGTGACATTCTGTAACCTGTACAGGAATGTAGGAAATTGTGGAAGAAAAGTTCTTTTGAGGCAGAATTTGATTTGCAGTGTAATATTATTCTAGAAGCCAAGGTCTCACACACACAATCACAAAGGAACAACAATGCAGACCGCCTAATGAAGCCGAAGAAGACTCTGGAAATCAGAGCACGGGCATATGGCTCAGACTCCCCAGGTGAGTGATAGTGCTGTTTAAGAAAAAAAGCAAATGCGTGAGCTTGCAATAAACCCCAACTTGAAGCTGTTTCCTCATTAGACACTGCTTATGAACATAACCGAGTCAGCTCGACCTTCAATCTACAACTTCACTCTGCAATACCATTAAGTTAGTCAGATGCAGAGGCATCAGCCAGGACGGACACCTGAGGCTATCCAGCGCCCTCTATGTGCAGGGGACTGTGTCGTGTGATTCTCCAGTATGGAAGACACAGTCCTGGGCCTCGAGCGGCTGGCCATGTAGACAGTGCACAGGACAGACTCTGAAAGGACTAAGTTCAAGGAGCACTGATGCGTCCGACGGGGGCAGGAAGTCACGGCAGTGTGGATTCCAGCTTGTTATAAAGTTCTGGAGCTGATGAGAATGGCTTTTTGATGGGAAAAATGAGGTCAGAGGGTGTTCTGGCCAGAGGACCAGCAAGGGTGAGATAGGAGCCATAGGCATATCTCAGGAACGAGATGGAGATCAGTCTGGGCAGGAAGTAGGAGAGGGAGGGGAGGCGTTGTAGGGAAAGACCGCTCACAGAGGGGATGGGGAGCAGCGGCGGCTGCCCACACACAGACATTGCTACGGCCACTTTAAACTCCACACTTTTTAAAATTCCCAGAGGGGAGGACACAGAGACTTTCTTTATAGCCTTGATCCTGGAGTCATGATCCTTCCGCTTTAGCCTTTCACGTGCTTGGATTACAGGGGTGCACCACCACCCCGGGCCTTCACGCAGGCTTATCAGTTAAAAGCACAGGCTGATTTCCCATAAGGACCCTGGTTTAATTCCCAGCACCCACGTGGTGACTAACAACCAACAACCATCTATGCCTCTAGTTCCAGGAGACCTGACACTCACCTCTGTTTTCTGTGGGCACTGTATGCAAGTGACACACAGACACACATGCAGGCAAAACACCAATAAGCACAAAATAAAAATAAGTAAATCATATATATATATGTATGTATGTATGTATATCTCCAACTCTCTATTCCTTTCTGGAAGTTTCTGTCAGCAAACCCACCAGACACTGACAGAAGAGGGGACACAAGAAAGATCAATGACCACCAGGGACAGGGTAAATGGAAATGAAGGCAGGGAATAAGCAGAGCTGGAGGAGGCAGGTGAGCAAGAGGAAGCGAGACAGATGAAGGACCACCCTGGAGAGCTGGTGCCCGGAAGAAAGGGCTCCTTCCCACCCTCCCAGGCCTAGTTCTAGGGAAGTTCCTACAGACATTAACCACTAGCCACCATGATGATGACACAAGCTTGCTAGCCATGGGCTGTCTGCCCATGAGCCAACTGCTCTTTGCATTCCCAGGTGAAACTGTAACCACTGCACGGTTTTGCATCAGGACACTGAATGCCGAGGAGAAATGCTCACAACAAACAGGTGGGAGTGCTGGGAGCTCCGTGCACAAACAACGTGATTCATCTTACTTCAGTTCTTACTTGGGATATTTGGTGACTCTTTTCTGTCAAAACGCTGTTTAACGCATCTGTGAGTGCGTGGGATGCATCTCTTTGGAAATGCCTCCGGTAAGAACGAAAACCAAGACTCTGGTCAAGGAGGCAGTCGGCCCACTATGAAACATGTAAGCAGATGTTTCCACTTTGAGGGGACAGTCCTCTATGTAAGGATATACGAGACCTCAGGTGATAAAATGACAGACAGACACAATCCCTGAATCAGGAACTACCCACACAGACATCCCAAGCTTATACTAGCATCTGCCATCGGGATACCCTGCTCACACAAACCTGCCACTCAACTTCCTACGGCATGCCAGGTACAGACTCCGGCAAGGCGTGCCAGTGCACGGTGGAGGCCACCCTCCAAGTGTAAATTTTAAGCTTGCTTTATATTTCAACCAACCCTAGGTAACACAAATGCCCGATTACCCTCACAGAGCGATTCCACTGCCTGCTGGACGGCACATTTGGAAACCTGGCTAGCCCGGCGAGAGGGCCTTTGTGAGGAGTGGAGCGATGAGTCTTCATGGGTCACTTCTTGAATGTTATCAGGACAAAACTTTAACAAAAGACAAGGTAAAGAAACATGCTTTTGTTCTTTCTCTGCACTGAAAAATGTTATCAACTCCTTACTTAAATAAATGTCACTAGGAACAAGGGTAAAAAAAAAGTTTAAGGCTAGGCAGGTAGCACACCCTCCTTTAATCCCAGCACTCAGGAGACGGAGGCAGGTGGCTCTCTGAATTCGAGGCCAGTCTGCTCTACAGAAGCAATTTCAGGACAGCCAGGGCTGCACAGGGAAACCCTGTCTCCGGTAAAAAGTTTGGCTACACACTCTGAAGAGTGCAATCAGGGATACGGCCACTGATTCTGGTCTGATGCTTCACAACTGACAGCAGTGAAACAAGCAAGAGGCACTGTGTGATACAGCCAGACTTTTACAGCTCACGGGCAATCTCAACTAAACGAGCAGGGGTTAAAATATATCAGTTTCCAAGCTACAACAGTTTCAAAGTTATTAAGAGTAAATTATAGACAGGTTCCACAACTTGAAAGCCAATGAAATGTTTAACTATTTACATGTAAAATATGCACAGCAAAAAGGAAAAATATAAACAAAATTGTTAACAATGATTCAACAAGAGGTGAGTCAAAAAGAGAATTTTATTTTTTATGGCTTTTCTGTATTTTCAAGACACTCAATACGAAGAGAGTAATATATTTTCAATGCTTTTTAGAATTTCTTTTTTATTACAAGTACTTCAATATACCTGTCACACTTCTGAGTAAGACCATGACAGAGTGGTGAGAATGCAGTTCAGTAGTCTGCGGTTTGCCTACCCACACTAGGCCTTATGTTCAATCCCTACATTATAAAACCAACAGCACCAAGGACAAAGCAAAACCCAAGCCAGTCAACCAACTAACCGACTGATCAACTGACCAACTTAACAGACTGACCAACTGACCAACTTAACAAACTGACCAACTGACCAACCAACCAACCAATGAACTAACCAGCCAGCCAGCCAACCAAACAACTGACTAACCAATGAACCAACTGACCAACAGACCAACCAACTGACCAACCGACCAATAAACCAATAAACCAGCCAGCCAGCCAGCCAGCCAGCCAAATAAGTGACCAACAGACAGACCAACCAACCAACACAAGAAGCAAACACACAAAATCCCATTGAAACTTAACACAAATTAAATATTACATATTTATTATTAATATTAATCAATAAGTTAATATTATTATAGTCAGGTTTCTGAACTTGAAAGCCAATAAAATGTTTAACTTTACATGTAAAATATGCATAGATAAAAGGAAAACTCTAAACAAAACTGTTAACAATGATTCAACAGGGGATGAGTCAAAAAGGGAATTTTATTTTATTTTTTATGGCTTCCTGTATTAAAACTTAACACAAATAAATGTTCAGCCAACTGAATAACCAGGAAGGACATGGTTGACACTGGAGTCCATGGAAGCCTTACACTGCTTTAAGGAAATAGCCTTGTGCTACTTGACTGTTTCTGAGAAGACAGAACTGGCCTAGGATTGATATATGACTCACAGGGAGAAAAGATGCCATCCTGAAGACACACAAGAGATGCTAGAGTGAAAACCCAGGTCTCCCCAGTGCAGGGGAGTCCGGAGTAGTGACGCTTCATGTGGATCTGGCCCCCCCAGGTCTCCCCAGCATAGGGGAGTCCGGAGCAGTGATGCTTCATGTGGATCTGGCCATGTGTACTACGGTGGAGACACTCTAGAGTGGGAGAAAAGCCGCCTGAACATTTCCACGAGGACCAAGATGTGTGCAGGTGAGGCTGAGTGCTCCTTATCCAGAACGCTTGGGACAGAGATGTTTTAGAAGTTGAGACTTTGACTCTTCTAACATTTGCATAAACTTACTGGATGAATAATTAGAATTTAAAAATTAAAAGTTTGAAACCTTTGGGATATCACACAGGAACTCAAAAATAAAATCTTGGATTTCAAGACATTTTGGAGGGGGTGGAGGGAGGGATGGATGGATGGAGGGAGGGAGGGAGGAAAAATGTACGTGTATGTGTGTGAGAGAGTGAGTGTGTGGAGACCAGAAGACAACCTTCCTCAGGAGCTGTCCACCTTATTTTTAGACAGGATCCCTCACTGGCCTGTCCAGTAAGCCTCAGGGATCTGTCTCTGTCTGCCCGGTGCTGAGACCACAAGTGCTCCTGACCATCACGTGGGTTCTGGGGACTGGACTAAGGTCCTCATTCTTGTGCAGCAAATACTTTATGGACTGAGCGATATCCTCAGCCTAGATTTTGGGATATCTTTCTCCTTCATTTAGAGACTGTAGTTTTTGGTTAAATACTAAAGTACAAAGTCCCAGGTAGGTAAGACTTATTAAGAGTGCTGTGTGGTCTGAAGCAGGCCGAATGGTGAGGCACAACAGTTGTTTAATTAGCACACACTGATTAACTTAACCCCATGCAACCGCTGTCTTCGGCTACAGCTAAGGTTGTTTTTGAAGTCAAATGAAATAAAGTAGCCGAAGAGTAATTAACATGTCCAGTCCCTTCATCCCAAGGCTATGATGACTCGGTTACCCTCTGCTGCAGAGTTTTCCTGAGAAGATGCTGGAAAGGCTGTGAGACAACTCAAAAGCGTGCTCTCAGGAGGGGGCGACTTCACATTAAAAACCCTGACCTGAACAGGCCTCTTAGCAGTACCCATTCTAACGATGAAGTGAGAGATGAGATTAATTTGTAATCTTTGCAGTGATTGGCTAGGAAAGTGAAGATGCTCTGTTAAAAAGCTTGTTACAGAAACAAATCCTAGTTTTACTTCTGAAAATCTGCCTACCATGAAAAGCAGCAGTTAGAACACACACACACACACACACACACACACACACACAGAGTCCCCAATGCACCACAAACAGAAAGCAGACAGAATGCTTCCCCCCAGCAATTACAGGCACGCTCAACTGACGACCGGATGAACGTGGCTGCCCGCCCTGGATGAAGTCCGGTCTGTTAGGTCTTGTTCATTTCCCTAACGAGCTTTAGCTGGGTGGGGGCAGGTCTCGGGTTCACTGGAACACAATTTGACAATCACTGCTTTCTGCTCTTATGAGGGGATGTGCGCTGACTTTGTTTTTTGCAGCTTTCTCTGATAGACAAGCTAGAGAGCGTAAGAACTTCATTCTAGAATTCTCTGGGAGCACTTTCTATATCGCAACTCAGGTCTGGAAAGTGGATGTGATCAGTGAACTCACTACGTGGAACAGACTGTGAGTGTGAGTGTGTGTGTGTGTGAGTGAGTGTGAATAAGTGTGTGTGTGAATGTGTGTGTGGTGAGTGTATGTGTGAAAGTGTGTATGTGAGTGTGTGTGTGTGAGTGTGTGTGTGTGAGCGTGTGTGTGTGTGAGCGCGTGTGTGTGTGAGTGTGTGTGAAAGTGTATGTGAGTGTGTGTGTGAGTGTGTGTGTGAATGAGTGTGTGTGTGAGCGTGTGTGTGTGTGAGTGTGTGTGAATGTGTGTGAAAGTGTGTATGTGTGTGTGAGTGTGTGAATGAGTGTGTGTGTGTGAGCGTGTGTGTGTGAGCGTGTGTGTGTGAGTGTTGTGTGTGAGTGAGTGTGTGTGTGTGTGAGCGTGTGCGTGTGTGTGTGAGCGTGTGTGTGTGTGTGTGAATGTGTGTGAAAGTGTGTATGTGAGTGTGTGTGTGTGTGTGTGTGTGTGTGTGAATGAGTGTGTGTGTGTGTGTGTGTGTGTGTGTGTGTTCCGAGACAACTCTGGTCATCTAGCTCCCAACGTCATGAGCACCATGCAGGCAGGAAGGAGGTGGCGATTTCCCAGTACATCTGACTGGCCTCTTCTGAAGCTGCATCCACTCATGGCGGTGTTACGCCAAAAGGGCATCACTGAATTCCTCATGTAACACTGTAACAACCCCCTTCTTAAAGGAACTGGCTGATTCTACCCTCTGAACCTAAGAACCCCGGCCAACACAGCTCTGTGGCAGCTCCTCATGACCTCCTGACCCCATCTGTGTGCCCTGCTGCACCAGCATCCTTTGCCACAGGGATCCCTAACAGATGCAAGTGAGGCCCCATTGCTAGGTCCATGTCACAACGCAGGCTTGTTACCTCACAGGGTCTCTCTGTTGTGACACTGGCCGTCCTGGAACTCTCTCTATAGACCAGGCTGGCTTCGAACTCACAGAGATCTGCCTGCCTCTGCCTCCTAAGTTCTGGGATTAAAAGCATGTACCACCAGCGCCCAGCGCAGGTTTGGCTTTAAAGCCATTCAACTGTCTACTAGATAGTGAGTCAAGGCTGAAATAATGTGGGGAAGTGGCAGCAGAGCAATCACGGGGCGGTGCCACTGGAATTTTAACTAGGTTCACTTATCTGGGTAAAGCACATTATTTTTTAAGATACAGCACAAAAGGTAGGAATGTAAAATTATTATGACAACGAATCTGAGTTTGACGACTGTAAATAACATGCTTAAGTTTCTGTGTTGGTGAAAATTAACATAAAAAGGTGAAAAGACCCCTTATTTAATTAATATCCTGACACTGTAAGCATATCTGCACATCTGTATATCTAAGTACTTGGTTATTCCTGCTCCAAGCCTTCCTCATGTAGAGAAGGCCACTCGCAGTGTTCCTTTCTGTTTTGGACACAGCTTATTTTCATTTTCTGTGAGTGGCTAGACAAAGGGTCAGATGAGAACTTTAAATATTTAAACTGGTCAACGACAGTCAAGCGGCTAAGAACCTCTCTAGTCTATCGTTAAATATGGATTGCCTTAGAGGTAACCTCGAGTACACGGCATAGCCTCCTAATGAGTTATTAGTTATGAGCTATGAAGTAATTCTGAATCTTAAATATGGCTGGAGAACATATCTGGGTAAAACAAATTAAAAGCACCACAATTATGCAATACCATGCAATGCACCGGACAGCAACATGATGCATATATAAAGTATGCTAATAAACCTAGCATATTAATAAAAATCTAAAGCCAGGCCTTCAAGACTTCAACGCTAATTGGAGGGGATTTTGACAGAATAGCTGGAATAACTCTCATTACCAGTTTTGGTGAGCTATTTTTGAGCTACCTAAATAATGATTACTTCCGTACTCCACAGGGTGTCAACCAAAACCCCAGATCTGAAAAATGTCTTTAGGGGATGAGAGAGGCAGCGATGCCCAGACAACATGGCCTGGCTGGATTTATTCATGTGATATAACTAACATCTATGTATAATTTCATTTTCCTGTGTTTTACTTCTGTGTTGTCCATTCAAAATACAACAATCCTCCATAATTATACACACATGCAAATATATATCGTGCACATTGATTATATATATCGGGCACCACATTCCAAATTTTAGCAACACTTTTAAGAGCATACATTCTGGCCACTTTAAAAAACACTTTAAAATATAACGGCTTAATGAATTTCTTTCCTGAGGAAAACACTTTCCAGCCATCTCAGGGGCAGTTCGAGCTCACAGGGAAGTCAAACACAGAGCAGCAGGACTATGGGTGACAAGTGAAAAAGATACAATTTTGTCTCTCACAGCTCATTTGTGGAAGCAATATAGATTTATCCACTCATTCTGTTGAATTGTGTTGTTGGAATTGTCAGAGGAGGAGGAGGAGGAGAGGAAGGAGAAAGAAGAGGAAGAGGAGAGGAAGGAGGAGGAAAAGGAGGAGGAGGAGGAAAAGGAAGAAGAGGAGGAGAAAGAAGGGGAGGAGGAGGAGGAGGAGGAGGAGGAGGAGGAGGAGAACAAAAACATCCCCGTTTGAAGTGAAATGCCTCTGGTCTCTTCTTCCTACTTGTCCATAAGCACCATGTTTGTTGATGGTTATTATTTTATAAATACTTAGGCTTTAACGTTGAATCAAAATGGAAGCCTTGCTCAATACAGAAACAACGTGCCCAGGCTAAGAAGTTAAACACTAGAAAAGCAGGAAGATGGCGCAGCCCAAGTTGAACTATCACAGAGTCCCCACCCAAACCCCCTGGACAAGGAGGCCTTTGCTTCCTGGTTCTTGTTGCTGAGCTTTTGACTCCCAGGCCCTTTCCTTTCCTCATGGGCACGAAAACCACCCCGGCACATGCACGTCGTGCTGCAGTGTTACAGACCACGCCATGGACGGGGCCTTCACTCACCTGCCCTTTTCTCATCCGGTGACATTCGTAACCACGGCCGCAGGATTTCCAAAGCTGAGTGATTTGTAATGTAATACTTCTAGAATCTCCAGAGGAATTGCAGCATTAGTTACTAATAAAAGTTAGCTCTCTGCATTTCTTAACCTTGGGAACATGAACCTTTAAGACTTAGAGATCAAATACCAACATCCCCCCAGGACTGCTGTGCACATCTGCATTTCTGGATGTAGGGTTTTTTCCTTGTTCCTAATCAAGTGTAATCTCACTTCATAAGTTCAGATTTTGGCTCAGTGCTACCTAGCTTTCCAGGCAAGAAGAGAAATGAAGGCTGAGGATTTTGTGCTCAGAGGTTTGGAAATTTGGCAAAGACTAAATTAAAATGCAATGATTTGATCTCGAATTTCAACATAGTAAAATGCAGCTAAGATACAACAAAATCAAAGCAAGAGTGCACATTCCAGAACTGTACCTGCTTTTGGACACTGCCAGGTAGTGGTACTAACAATTCTATTTTCAGGGCAAAACAGAACGAAAAGTCCTCTAAATGTCCCTCTGGGATCTTCCAACCATTCCAAGTAATGACTAATTCCTGCTTACATTTACAAGTCAGGCACCCACGGGTAGCTCTTCCTGGCTGACCTTGCTGTGTGAATGAATGTCTGCTGGTCTCTGCATCCAGATACAAATCAACTTAACATGGAAAGTGGGTTAAGCATTCCAGTCACCTTTAAGTTATGCTTAGAGCCACTTGTGAAGAAAGGCCGGGTAATTACTGTACAATTAAGAAAAATGCCATTCTGACTAGCCAAACTCAAGGGAATAACTTTTTTCACAATTTGCCCAATTTTGACCTTTTAGAGTCCTGTCAATAAGGTAGAATTCATTTTTATGTGATTTAATTTAGCCATTATTACTTTTGGAAACCCAGGTTCTTAGAATATGTATGATTCTTAAGCCCAGTGATTGCAAGCACGAGTTACTTGCACAACAGAGCTTGTGCAGGTGGTCAGGGTGGTGCACGCTACGGCTCGTAAGAGGCGCGGACGGAAGTCTGAGCTCATTTACAAAAGCTTTCTCACAATATCCATAGCTTTTACTTTTTGTTACAATGATTCACCTTCTAATGTTAAAAGTGGAAAAATCCAGTCAAAAATCTTTAAAACCAGGAATGATTAGGGCAATAACACGTTCCATCCCAAACTGCCTTCTCTAGCCACTGTGGCTTGTCTGTGAACTCATTTATTGTTGCTGGTTTGGAGCCAATACGAGTAAGAGTTAAAAGAGTTTTGGTTTTCTTTTGAATCGGGCTTACGTTCACACCACAGCTCTGCTACTTATTAGTTGACTTGAGTAGGTTTGTTATGATTTACGGCCTTAGTTTCCTCACCTGGCAAATGGGATGCTGGGCTGATTAAGCAAGAAGATTCTATATAAGTTCCTTGCATTAGACTGATTCACAGGCTCACACAAATGGGCATTACTTTTGATACACTGTATCTGCCAGCGTCTCAATGTTGGACTTCTCAAACAAGAACTGTACAAGTCAGTATGTGTTATTTTAAGGCACTGAATCTAGTTGTATTCTGCCCAAAAAAAGGAAAACAGAATGGAATGCAAGTCTATGCAGAGTGAGGAGACCCTCTCCTTGCTGGAAGTGACAGTAGTCACTTGCTAGCCACTTGCCAGTTACTTGTCAGTGTTGAAACTGTCAAGTAAGACATTTAAGCCAGTGGCTGAGATGGAAGCCGTGTTGAACTCTACGGCTGGGCCTGAGTAAGGCTGAACAGCTTGAGTGTTCAGAAAAACACAAGAGGACGAGCCAGGGTGCAGAGCAGTACTGTGAGGCGCAATGTAGCCACCTGTTAGGTACCTGAGGCGGTCGCTGACTGGCGGGACACTAGGCAGAAGATCATGGCCGTACCCATCGCCACGGACTAAAACGTACACTTGTTTGTGTCACCTGGCAAAAAAGAGCTGTGACTTACAATAAGGCACTCATCTCTGACTGAATGTCACTAACTGGTGAACCTTTGGAAAAAGAGGCCCAGACAATACCCTGACCACCCTCTCCCCGCAGACCGCAGGAGAATCAAAGCATGTGTTCTACCACGTGTGGCTGTAGGGCATAAAGACGTGTGAGACATCAGTCCAGACATGTGTTTGAGCATGTGTGAGCAGAAGGGTGCTGGGCCGTGTGGTGTAACAAGTGTTGGGGCGTATTCTGTTACAAATTTTTCTCATCTGGGATCTTCAACTATTTTACGCTTAATCCAGGGTTGTTAAGCAATAGTTCAGTTTTCCTGACTTTAACGCAATAAAATGAAAAAGTCAGGAAAATGGGAGTAAAAGTCTTTCTCCTTGTCTTGAGATGATCACGAACATTCATGTGTATGTTTTTAAATAAACACGGTTGCACTCAGACTTGTGTAAGGCTCCTTCCTTAGGACGGCAACAGAGACCAGGGTCAAACTGTAGTCAGATGGGAAGACCACAAACTGTTGGTCAGGCACAGAGACGCCCTGCAACAACCTCAGGTTGGACAAGCTACACAGTCCACCAACTCGGGTGACTACTGCAGCCTGAGTCTAGAATTAAGAGCTCTTTTCTGTTTTCCATTTTAAAATAGGTGTATCCAAAATTGGCACGTCACTGAACAAATGGGGATCTTTGGCAGTTCTTACTGATCGTAAAGTGTCATCAAGACTGGCTTCAAAATATACCTGACAATATTTGCTGTCAAATATGAATCAACATTGCTTCTGGAGGCTCCCATTCCAAAGCCAGTGAATCCTCCAAATTTAAAATATAAACACATAATTTTGGGTGACACTTTTGAGAAAGGGTGAGAGCAGGCAAAAATCGGGGTGTTTCAGATGCCTTCCTACGGTATGAAGAAGAGTCCAAAATAAATGTACACGAAGAGAGAAGACACCTCAGGTACCTATTTTGTTTTCTGGCTGTGAAACGAGCCTACAAAATGAACCGATATGCCTATTTCAGTCCGTGAGGTTCTCTTCTCAAAGTAGAAACAGAATCAAATATTCTTTTGAAAAACGTGAAGCAGGAGCTGGGGAGAGGCTCGGTCAGTAAAGTGTAGATTTGGGGACTGAATTTTGGATCCCTAATTCTGGATCTGCATGCAAAGCCAGGCATGGTGGTGAGCCTCTGTAACCCCAGTGCTCGGGAAGCGGAGACAGGAGGGTCCCCGGGGCTCACTGGCCGGCCGGCCAGTCTAGCCGAATCAGTGAGCACCAGGTGAGAAGCTTTGTCTCAAAAAGTAAGGAGGGGAGCAACTGGAGAAGACCCGACATCGGCCTGTGGCCGGCACACAGACATGCACTCCCATGACGGAAAATAAAAACTGCAAAGGACAGATAAAAGGCAATCTGTAAGTTTGTATTAAATTCCATATCCCATGCAGCGCTAATTAGCGAGGTCTGTTCTCCTTAACCAGAGGGGTCTGTGTGTAAACAATATTTAATCATAACTAGAAAAAGGCATTTGACTAGTCTGGATTAAAAAATTCAACAACTTGATCAGTGGTTAAAATACAAACACAGCCTTCTCTGTCACCTTCTGCTTGGAGATCACTAAACAAAAAACACAGAGAAAGAAACAATGAAAGCCTTTGGCTCCTGCCAAGCGCCCTGCCGAAGAGCCCGGTGGTCTCCTAACACTCTCTTCCTGTATCACTCAATGTTTGTGCAGCACAGACTTGAGAAGAACGGACAGAACAAACTCAGAGACAAACTCAGAAAAAACCTAGAGACATATGGACAGAGCAAACCCGGAGACACATGGACAGAGCAAACCCAGAGACAAATGGACAGAACAAACCTGGAGACAAATGGACAGAACAAACCCGGAGACACACGGACAGAGCAAACCCAGACACACACGGACAGAACAAACCCGGAGACACACGGACAGAACAAACCCGGAGACACATGGACAGAACAAACCCGGAGACACACGGACAGAGCAAACCCGGAGACACACGGACAGAACAAACCCGGAGACACACGGACAGAGCAAACCCGGAGACACATGGGCAGAGCTTTGCTTATTGTTTGCTCAAGAACATACAGCCCGAGTTAAGAGAACAGAATCTGATCAAGAAGAAAGTGAGAGGAAGTTGCCAATGAGTTTAACAGTGTAGACTTCAGCAACTCAGACGGAAAATCTGTGCCGTGAACACTGTTTCTCAGTGTTAAGCCATTTCACTTTGAATAGTGAAAAGCAAATACAGATGCTACTAGTTTCTTCTCTGTTAACACTAGGCATGCTGAAATCTGAAGGCGTTTTACAGAGGCTGGCCCCCAACTGCATGTCAGCCAGGCTCAGGAATAATGCCCCTGCTGTAAAAATCATAGACAGTCCTAGAGCAGACCAGTGCCATCTGTCAGTCAAGCTCAAGGGCTTGACTGCAACAAACCTGCAAACACATTCTGAGAACGCAAACAGCCTCAGCAAAAGCGTGGACTCTGATATAACACTCCTTTCCCTCGCTGTGTCCACTAATGTAGAAGAATCCCCTCCCTTTGTGACACTTTCCTCTGGGCACAGCCTACTCAGTGAGCACAGCACGCCGCAGGCACAGGGAGGGGAGGGGTAGTCGACTCATCAAAGAAGACAGGGAGGCATAGCCAAAGGTGCAAACCGTGCCAGACCTCAGCGGAGGGAACCGCCATCGTGGCAACCACCATCCTGGACCGTGGAACCCTGAGCGTCTCATCTCAGAGCTTTTTACTGATGCCCAAGCTCTTCAGTTGCTCTACTGATAGCAGATGCAGATCATGAGCAAGCACAGCCATTTTGAACATAACTAAAAATAAACTTCTGCATCAGGAAGGGACTCTTGTAGGAATCTTCCCAAGGGAGGGCACACTCCCTAGAGTTACCTGCAGTCCCTGGTATTTGGTAAATCTTTCAGGACAATCTGTACTTTCACTCCAACTTTGCCAAGGCCTGTAAAAAACAGGCAAACAAACAAAAGGTTCAGAGGCAGAGTTTAGTCTCTTGGCTCTGAAGTCCTCAGCGTCGGCTTCCATGGATGGGTCCCACAGCCTTGGGCATTTCCCTTGAGGGCGGCTGGGTGAGGGGCAGGGGAGGGCAGTGCCTACCTGTGGGACACTTCAGTGTGCTACCGCAGCCTCCAGCTTTGGGTCTTTCTTTGAATGATGCCACCACAGATGTGGATGGAATGGTACGTAATAAGCTGGCATCGTATGTGAGCATGGGCACATCTAGAGTCTGCTGGAGAATAGCACGAATTCGAATGTCCCAAACTGAGGTCTGAATTTTGCCTCAGAGTTGGCACTGCCTCTGTTTTAGGAACAAAAGAACCACAGCTATTATAGGAAAAATCAAAATCAACGCAAACAACAGAAAGGCTACCTTCCCCCTCCCCCAAGAAGTAGGTCCTTGAATCTTTTTACCTCAAAGAAAAAAAGTTTTTTGAGACAGGGTCTCGAGTATCGCAGGTTGACCTTCAAGCTGGCTATGCGGCAGAGGATGACCTGGGACTTCTTATCCTCCTGTGTCTACCTTCCAAGTGCTGGTATTTCAGGGCTGCACCACCATGCCTAGTTTACATGACACTGGGGGTCAAACAGAGCCTTCGGCAGGGTAGGCAGGCATTGTACCAACGGAGCTGCAGCCCCAACCTCCCTTTCTGGCGGTGTCATTGAGAGACTCAAGAAATGAGGTGACTTTTCTGTGTCTGGTGCTCCTGCCCTTTCCCTCCTGCTGGACACAGTTCCTTAGTGACGCGTCTAGAATCAATCGACCCTCACGTTAGAAATCCTGAACTCTTAAGGTGTTTTCTGTAATTAAATGCAAATACTTCAACATGGAGTAAAAACTGCAAACACCACGTGGAGAGGTTCCAGGGAAGCATGATGTTAAGAATTTTCCCAAATTCAAGCTTTTCGTTTATGGAAATCAGTAGAAAGGTAGACTTCAAAATCTTTCCCGTGTTGTGCTTTCTGTATAATTTAGAGACTCCACAGGTGAAACCTGAAGCCACCACACCACTTTGGTCAGCTGATTTACTCTGAAGTGTTTGCTCTCTGAGACCAATGTCAAATTGTTACATACATTTTTAAAAACAGAACCATCTACTTTGTTTAAAGGTATTTGGAAGTAAAAACTTGCTCAAATTAATGAGATTGATACTGCCATCCATCGACATGCTCCCAGATGCTAAAAATTCTTCATAGTATTTCCTGACAGATCTTCACTCAAATTCAGGGAGTTAAACGTGCTTATGGAAGTCTCCATCTTCTCTTCACTGGCCTGCCCATCTGCCCACGCGCCCATCCACTCCCCCGGTACCCATTCTGTTCGAGGACAGAGACAGGCACAGGGCTCACAGTAGATTCAATTCCTGCCTTCTACATTTTACCTCGGGAAGCTGACTGGACATTTGAGTCAACTCACAGCGGTAACTGCTTACCATCTGACATCATCCAAAGCCCCTGACGATGGGGAATTGAAGGAGCAGGAGTTTTGTAATGTGAAACCAAGTGCTGGACAGATCGGCCTTCCCTCACTTCCTCATGTTGGTACTTTCATGTTTTTGTGTTTCAAGAGTTTATTAGAGGTTTGCAACCAAAGTGGGGAAAGCAGCAAATATTTGTATTTGCTAATGCTATTTTGATTGGGCTCGCAAGGGAGATACTCACTCATCAAACATTTATTGAATGCATATTATGCACCCGGCTCACTGACAGGGTGATGCAGAGATGAAAGCCAGTCCCTGCCCTCCAGGGTCCCAGTGTCGAGCGAGGAGACAGGCAAGGAACCCGACAAGGACAACACAGCAATGGTCCCGGCAAGCTGTGTTGCAGACCACTGGAGGGAAGGAGCCTAGGCAGCATGTAGATGGCTGCTTTTTATGTGACATATTCATTAATACTTTAGACATTTTATTTCAGATTTTGAACTATGCATTTAATTTATAAAAAGTGCACGGCCAGTATACTAAACCATGACTCCATGGGCAACACTGTGTGATAACGTTGAAGGTTCTTCGAGTTGGAGGAACACGTGTGGGCCTGGAGGGAGCTCGGCGCTGCGGGATGGACCCAGCATGAGTGAGGCCTGGCTTAAACCCCAACATCGAAAGAAGAAAGGTGCCAATTAAAAAAAAGTGTGGTGCAGAGATGGGTACATACATATCTGAGATGGTGGCCCTCGCATCAGCAAGGCCTGGGAGATGAGGCCAGCCCATGGCGGCAGATCCCGGGGCGCCACGCTGCACTAAGTCCCCACTGTGTTCTTGAGCTACACATCCTTGAGGCCACAGGAGGGAAGGCACGGACATGGCCTGGGTGTCTGCGGGCTTCCCACAAGATGGAAGCCAGGGATGAGATGTTCTGATACCCCAGCACGTCCTTGGATACTTCCTGTGAAGAACTGTTGTGTCCCGAGTTTGTGAATCTCAGAAGTCACTGCAATTATCCTTAAAAGTACTTCTGCTTGAGAGCAGTTGTGCACTAGTTAGTTTTAATCCACACCCTAGGGTGCCGAGAGCTTGACTGCAGAGACCAAATGACTCCATCCTCTGTAAGTATTTAGATAATGCCTGAAAGACTAATGAAGAGTAGAATTCCAGAGGCAGCTGAGGCCGTGTGGCAGCTTTCTTTATCTTATTAATTAGCCACTCTTAATTAGCACAGCTAATAATGATGAATTCATGCATTGGAAATGGCACTGAAACAGTGAGGACTGGCGGTAAGTAGCGCCACTGGCGAGTCCATCACACATACAGAACGGTTATCAGCATCTCAGGGGACCCCGCGGGTCTCCATGAAATGCTGTCCTTGACTGGATTCTGATTTAGTCCAGCACCCATGCGCCTAACAGGGAGACTGTATCGCTAACTGACTAGAAGTTTAGCTGACTACTATTGCTAGAATATTCTCACAGCCGTCTCAAGGGGACCTCTTACACAAGTGGCTATCAATTTCTCTTGCCTTCAGGAGGGACGGCAGGGACTTCGATGGGCTTAGCGGACAAGATGTCCGCAGCGGTTTGGGGACCTGCTTCATGGGAAAGTTCACCTAAGATTTGCCTCCATTCTGACACTGTTCTCGGGAAAACAGGTCCAATCCCAAGCCACCTCCAAGTCTACCCAGGAAAAATTTAGTAGCTGTGGAAACCAAACGTGCTAGGGTTGGATGTTGAGAGGCTAAGAAGCTTGTCTGATGTCACACTGCCTTTAGATGATGTACCTTTGTGTCCACCCCCGATGATTCGCATTTCATAGGCAAGCTGGGGTGGAAACACAGGTGTGCGGGGTGACTCCGACACACACACAAACACACACACTGTAGAGAGCCCTGGGCTATTCCAGACACCTGAACAATGAGTTTCCTATGGGCCTGGCTGGGTGGTAGGTGTTCGACGTGGGATCATTTCATTTTTACCACAAACCATTGAGTAAAACGTTGAATCTTACAGGTGAACACACTGAGTGTGAGAACTCTCCACTGGCAGTGCACCATTGGCAAGAGACTGCCATTCCAACCACAGTCTTCTCATCCCCACAGACCCGGCTCTTAACCACAGTTCGCTGCTATGTACGACAGGGATGTAAGGCTGCGTGTACGTGTGCGGCTGGCGTCACGGATATACAGGTAACAGCTGGGCATCATGCCAGCAGAACGGTCAGTCTTGAAGACTGAATGTGAAATGTCTCCCTTGGGCTCATGTGTCTGGTTTTGGAAAGCTGTGGCGACGTTAGGAGGTAGCGTCTCTTCGTAGGAAGCAGGCTGCTAGGGGTGGGCCCTGAGGCCACGATTTATAGCCTCACTGCCTGCCCGCTCACTGCAGCTTGAGCACAGATGCAGCGTGATCAGCTGCTCACACCCTGACACTCTCGCTGTCACGATGGAGCCAAGATAAACCTTTCCCCCCTCCCACTGCTTCGAGTCAGGGATTTTGTCATGGTAACAAGTGAGGTACAGAGTAGACAGAAATTAGGGTGATCAGGAGGCCATGCACTGCTCTAAAAGGTTCTGAGCTGTTGGCCACTGTTGGATGCAATGAGAGTTAAGTGTGCAGGGCAGCTAGAAACTCTTACACGGCCACAGAAAAACAGACCTTGTCAAGTGCTTGTAAAAGTAAACATGTATTTACCTTATGACACACTAATCCTACTCTTGGATATTTGCACAACAGAAACGAAACCTGTGTCTGCAGAGAGATTTGCGCACAACGCTCACGGCCGCACTGCTCACACTAGCCCAGACCACCGCAGTCTGTAGTTCTCATCGCCGGCAATAAATGAGCATGCCTGGAATATTATTTTGGAATATTACTCAGTAACTAAAAGGCATGAAATATCAACGCATGAGACAAGACAGGTGCGTTTCAAAAGCTCTACAGTGTGTGGAAGACGTCACAGGCGGGACTACATGCTGTGTCATTCCATTCACATGGAACTCCAGAGACGCAAAACTCTGCCGTCAGGAAGCGGCTGCCTGGATCAGCGTCGGGGACAGAAGCGAGCACAAGGAGGTTGGGAGAAACACAGTAGGGCCAGGGGCTGTTTTACATCCCTGTGGGTCATTGTAGTTTTACAACTGCGCCTAATTGCCAACATACATTTAACAGAATACTTAATTTGGGTGAATTTTACTGTATGTAAGTAAAAAAAAAAAAAAAAAAAAACTATGCAGATGCTAAGAATTAAAACAAAACAAAACAAAAAACTGCAGCTGCTCACTGCCTACAGAGGTCCCCTGAAGAAACGTACCACACAGCAAGGGTCATCCATCATCTCCAGGGCTTGACTGGGTGTGGTTATCCTCCCTTCCAATTCTGTCAGATGCGAAATGCTCCAGCACTGGCCCCTGGCTGCTCGGCATCCCCTGCCACACCCCTTCCCACGGCTTCCTGGGGTCTCCTCTGGAACTCCTTCCCTCAGGGCCCTCCTCACTGCAGACAAGTTCCTCCTGGTTGGCCCCCCAACCAGGTGGGTGGTCACGACCCACACTGGTGACACACTCCGGCACCTGGCAAGCACATCCAGGAACTTTCTGCAAACCAAGTTCATCCCTCCAGTGAGAGGATGCTGATGACAGAGAATGCACCGATTTGCTTATAGATACACACTGTCATCCAGATTATCACCCAACACTTAAAATCCCTATGGGCCATAGCCTGAACGGGTGGTCTGGAACACGACAGGCATGTCTGAGAACCCAACCTCAAAGAGGGTCTTATCAGGCACCAGGCTAAGGATCTCTGAGACATGCCACAGGCAGCCTTTGTATTTTCTGAAAAAGCAAACTAATGCCAAGCGCATGCTGCTAGGCTTTCCTGAGCCTCTATAAATGTCATAACCATTTGATGCGAGAGACTCCACTAACTACAGTATCAAAGTAATGTTAGTAGTGCAAGCTATAATGTTGAGTTAAAAAGAAAAAGCCAGAAAGTAGAATTCTGTTTACACTGGAATTAGAACCACATAAAGAAAAATGTCAACATGCGCACAAACAGTGAGAGCGCGGTGGGTAATTGCAGGCATATTGGGTTATAACATTGGGGGGGGGTTTCCTTTTCTTTTAAAAAATATTCCCTACTGCACTGACCTTGCTATTTGTATAAACAATAAAAACCAGGAGAGAAAGAAAAAAAAAACTTCAAAAAATCCTAGCCAGGATGCTGTGTTTACATGCTGTCCACCCCGGGGCGTGGGCGGTGTCCACGCTGTCCACCCCGGGGTGTGGGCGTGTCCATGCTGTCCACCACGGGGTGTGGGCGTGCCCATGCTGTCCACCACGGGGTGTGGGCAGTGTCTATGCTGTCCACCACGGGGTGTGGGCGGTGTCTATACTGTCCACCCCGGGGTGTGGGCGTGTCCATACTCCTCCTCACAGAGCTAAAGGTCTACGCCCTGTGAGTCCTGCCTGCTGCCTGCTGGTATTTCACCAATGCTTTAAATCAAGCTTATGGAGATGGGCAGAGTTCTTCCAGGGCTGTGGGCCATTTGCAAATAGGGACAATAAAAGCCAGAGAACTCTGTTAACAGAAGGTAAGCATGGAGACAAAGCTTCCAAGCCAGAATGACTTTCATCCTGAAAAACTGCCAAAAGCCGATGCCTTGAGAACACCAACGCTTAACAGGCTTTTTTCCCCAAAGGAAACCAGGTTCAAAATTTCAGGTCCAATTTAAACTAAATTGTTGTTTACAAACAACAACCAACAAACATCTGCGTGCGGCCTGACTACGCCATTTTCATCAGGATGGAGGACTTGATGACTCCCTTCAAGCCTAACCAGGTTCTCTGCTGTGTAGACCCTCGATTCCTGCAGACTGAGGCCTTGGTTCCCCTGGCCCATGCGCTAACCCATCTTAGAGAGCAGAAGAGCTGGGCATTCGCAGAGCTGAGAGGGCAGGTCACATTAAGGCCAGGCAAGGTCAGCACTGCAGAACACAGGAGCGTGGGGCCTTAGCTTAGGGTGACATGGTGCTCCTAAAGGAAACCCATGCTTTAGCAGAAGCCCGTGCTGCCTACATACACGGCTGACTGCACCGCTCGTAATTCACAGAACACTGTGGTGGGCAGGAACTTGTGAAAGAAATACCCGTGAAGACCATGGAAGAATTTAGTCCCTCCACACTGTCCAGGGCACAGAGTGCGTGCTTAGTGAACACCGCCAGCAAGCGAACTGACGTGATTCTACAGCAACATGGGGAATCTGAACATTAAAGGTAATGATCAGAGGTCACCGCGTACAGAGATCAACCAATCAGAACTGCTTTCTGTGGCCTCTTTCCATGCTGTTAGCTCCCTGTCTTTGCTCACGGTGTCCCCATGGCCTGGTGGCCCTTGTAATTGTGTCTGGGCAGATCACAGCCCTCTAGTTCAAGGGCCATCACAAATGTCAATTTCTTTATGTTTTCTTAAAAAAAAGTAAATTTTGCGTTTTAATGTTGTTGCTGCTGCTGTTGCTGTTGTTATTTTTATTATTATTATGTGTGTGTGTTAATGCACACATGTGCCCATGACAGGTGTTCCTAAGGAAGCCAACTTGCAAAAGTTGATTCTTTCCACTCACCATGTAAATTCTGCAGACGAAACTCAGGCCGTCAGACTTAGAAACTTAGAAACTTAGAAAGCCCCTTTGCTGTCTGAGCCACATCTTCAGCACCCTGCCCCCAAACGCCATGTTTCCTACGAAACTCCCCCAGCCACTCCAAGCTAGCAGTAACCTCCCGAGTCAGGGCGTAGCTCGAAGAGGAGTTCTCAGCATCCATTCTGAGTGAGCGTTTCTCAGACCGGGAACTGAGTCTCTGGAGGGCAAGACTCTCCTCTCCTTGCATACCTAGCAAGGCGTTCTCACATACGATTTGAATCTCCGGAATAGCCGGGGAGTCAGCTCCTGTAGGTAAGTCGGCTTTATTGTTGGAGGAGAGACTTGTTCCCAGGACAGCCTGTGTGGGGCTGCTATCAGGGAACACAGGAGATGTGGGTCAGCTTCAGCATGCGTCAGTAGACCCCAACGTGGAACGCTAAGGCTGACTTTACCAGGAGAAGTGGAATGGCCCTGTAACGCCTGTTTCGCTGCTTTACTTAGAGGGACACTTAAACCTCAAAGAAGATTCATCTGAAGAAACTGGCACGTGGGATTCCATTTTCCCTAAGGCTTCTATGCCTCGTGTCAGTAAACCATCAATAATTAAACGGCAACAGTTAAAACAAGACCACCCAGGCATACAACCCAAGGGGCGGGCTGCAGAAATGGTCTGCACGGCCCTTCTATGGAAGGCGACTTTAAAGATCCCTCATGGTCTCCAGTTTGAAATGGTGCCTGGTCCATTTATCAACGTATTCCTTTAAATTTGAATGAAAAAAAAAAATCAACGTATTATTAAAGTCTAGAACACAATGGCCAGAATTTGGAAGAGTTTTCTACTGCAGAAAAAATAACTGTGTTGAAAAATGTAAGTAAAGGTCCACATCGCCCCAAGTCCGCAGTAGGTGACAGAATCCCCACGGGGCCAGTGACGCTGGGCGCGGCCGGGCTCTGAGTGGACGCCGCCGCCCTGGATGCATTTAGGCTGCTGCACTCATTTCTTTTTCTTCAGACTTCCTGACTTGCTTCTTTTCTACGTGCAGTAAGTAACCAGGATTCCCAGTAAAACAGGACATCAGGGTTGAGGAGAACCAGAGAAGACTGGGCATGGGGCGCTGAACCCGGGGAGCGTGGTTTTCTAAGTGAGGTGCTTGTCGGGGAGCTGTGACTTGAGGCAGCGTCTGCACAGGCTGGGCACGTCTCCGCTGCCGGAGGAGACGTCTCATTCACGCCAATAAAGACGCGGTCTAGAGACAAAGGCAACTAGAACCGAGCTGGACGTAAAAATCTGCCGTCTATTTGCAGATCCAAGAAGAGGTTCTGAAGAGCAACCAAGCACAACACTTCAAGCAGCATAAACGGAACGGAAAAGAGATGGCACAGAGAGACGCCGCGGAACAGGGAAGATGAGACCACACCACAGAGGTTCAGAGGAGACACACCGTTCTGAAAGCTGAAGAAATCAGAACTGTTTTAAGAGACTGCCCGTGCCCTCAGCGAGCACAGTGAGAGGGCGGGGCTCTCCCTGAGCCAGGGCGGGGTGCCGGAGCTTTCCAGACCGTCCTGATGTCAGAGCTTGTGCAATGGTTCAGGGGCAGGGGCACAAAAGCAATCCTAGCTCAACAGCAGAATACGGCCGCACAGGTAGCAGCGAGCCCGTGAGGGTGCAGTCGGCCATGCCGGATGAGCTGGGAACGGGAGAGAACCGGGAGCGAGGGAAGCCGGTGATGGACAGCGCCAGGCTAGTGGGAGAGTCACAAATGTGCCTGAAACAGCAGATCTGGGAGCTGAAGAAATAACCCAGGACACCGTGAAAGGAAATTCTCCACAGGCGCAGAGCTCACCCCAACCCGAAATTGCAGATTTGGATCTCCCACAGCCCACGCGAAGTGACTGAAGGGCACCATACCCAGAAAGGCCGCGGTCAGACTGACTTCGTTTCCCCGGAGTGACGCAGCTCAGAGAAAACCAACGACACTTACGAGCTGGCCTACCTTTCAGCTGACCTGAAACACTCAAGGCCAGGGAGAGTAGCTTGACACCTTCAGATCACTAGAAGGGCAGTGCAGAAATCCGCCAGCCAGCCAGACAGACGGGTGCACAGACCCGACTGTTCTGTGAGCGCAACGGCTGGCAAGTTCAAGCGAGCGTCACCGTAGCCCAGTCACACATCGCCGCTTGGTGTGGACCCAGACGACGAAGTCTTAGGAAATTAGGCCGAGGATATGGAAACAGTAAATGAGATGAGCAATTATTCTCCTCAAGGGTGCCTCACTGAGAAGATAATGTGATCTATGAATGGAGAGGCATAGCATCAAAGCTATTATCAGACATTATATATAACTAATATATATAATGTATATTTACAATGTAACATATATAAAATACATAAACATTTATATATAATATATAAGTATTATATATGTATATATACACAGATATAATATATACTTATATATATTTATATAATATATATATAAATATTATATATTTTACATATATATAATATAGCTAGCTATATTATAGCTAGCTATAAACTAGAAACTCTGAGAACATTTAACACAGGATATACAGTGAGGGAATATTATGTAAATCATCGTGAGCAATGATTACAGCTATTACTGGCTTGGGAATATATTTTTAATATCATGAAAGCAAATAGCAAAATACAAACTTATACGCTGTTTATAAGCAAAATACTTGAGAAAAAGTTGTAAAGAAATATACTAAAGCTTTGCCAGTTATGATCTCTGGTCAGTGTGAGTACAAAAAGAATTTTGTTCCAGTTTCCTTTTATCTTAAGAAGTGTAGCACTATGCCTTGTTTAAACTAATTTTTAAAGTGATACATAAAAAAATTAAAATTAACTCCAGCCAGGGAAGTAAATCAGTGCCTTGCTCAGCCACCATCAGAGAAGCTTCCTCCTGCAGCAGATGGGGACAAATACAGAGACCCACAGCCAGGCATTGCAGAGAGTGAGAGACCTTGGGACACTCAGTCCTAAAGGGATATTTCCATAAATCCCTCCCCACAGGGCTCAGGCATCCCGTAGGAGAGGAGGCAGACACTTCACTTCTCCCCAAGAAAACGTCTCTTTGCAACAGATGGAGACCATTACAGACGACCACAACCAATCAAAATGCAGAGTTGTGGACCTCAGTCCCAACAGATACATCTACAAAACACTTTGGTACCTGAGACTTGGGTATCCTTACGGGAGAGTAGGTGCAAAGACTGTAAGAGAGATCAGGGAGTTTTCTGTTAGACCGTCTCCTAAGAATGTCAGAAGCTACACCCATAAAGCCTCACCAGTGTGACCGCCCAGACATGAGCTAACAAGGAAGACACCGATAGGCACGCCGACATCGATGACTACGGTTGGGGGAGGTCAAGAGGTCTCAATTCTACACAAAGAAGTACAGGCAACTAAGGAATGCGAGAGTGGGAGAAATCGTCTTCTCCGGGGAAGAGCGCAGCAGCTGGTACCCAACACCGAATGGCCAGGCCTGGAAACAGACACATAAGTAACATTATACGGACTGAGGAAGTTGCATTATGCATTTAGAAACACCCCCCTTCCCAATACGTGTATAACAGCAACTGACAGAAAAGAGGCCGTGAAGTTGAAAAAGAGCAAGGAGTGGTATATGGGAGGGTTGGGATTTGGAGGGAAGAAAGGGAAGGGGAAATCATGTTATTATATTATAATCTCAAAAAATAAAGAAATCACAAAAGAGAAAAAATGGGCGCGGTTGTAGGGTGCCGTGTCACGTTGGGGAGCACTTGGGTGCGGTTGTAGGGTGCCGTGCCACGTTGGGGAGCACTGTGTTTCTTGGTAATTTCCCCTACAGAGTAACATATTTGCTAAAGAATACTTATTAGAATTTTAATAATGATGAAAAATTATAATGACAAGTAGAAAAAGGCACACTATTGAGAAAAACAACACAATATAGCCCTGGAGTCAGAGCTACAGCCGAGTGTTTAAAGCCAGCAGGTCAGTTGGCTCCGAGTGACAGGAATTAGAAAGACTTTTAAAATGCAGCATTAACTCTTACTGTTTTATACTTGTTGGACAAATATGATTTCCTTCCTTCCTGTCTTCCTTCCTGACTTTTAGGGGAGTGCTAACGCAGCCCCCCGCTACCACAACCCATGCCCACATCTGGGGAAATTGCAGGGGCCAGCACATCTAGAGTGCAATGGATAAGCGTCGCCCTGAGAAAACCACCTTTGCGATCATGGTGTCTCCCCTGCCAGGTAAGTACTGGAGAAGTATGATTTTAAAAAATGCCCCAAATAAAACCTGTGGGTTGTATATTCACGTGCTGCCATTACAAAAAAGAAATGGTTCTGATGTCAGCAACAGCCTCCTGCCCAGTTCCCCCAAGACCCTCAGATTGGCGTTTATGTCCAAACCCAGTACGCTGACCTCAGCTTACCATGAGCATCTTGAGGCCAGGCCCTTCCTTCCTCCACTCCCTTCCCGGCGCTCGGCTCTGTGGTTCAGAAAGTCCCGTGCTCACGAAACATTTGGTGAGTACAGAGAGGACTGATGTACGGAAAGACCACTTCATCTACACCTCGGAGGTCCACACATGGTGCAAAGGTCCCTGCATTCACTCCACTCTCCCTGCACCCCTGCTGTGGAAAGCTGTAAGGACCCTGTAAGGACCCTGGGCTCCAGCTTCCCTCCTCCTTCAATCTAGATTGCACGCTTCGTGAGAACCTAGCTGGAGCCAAAACCTGGTGCCACCGTCTTATTTCTCTTTTTCCATTTCAAACGGGAGAGCTGGAGTTGATTCTAATTTTCCTGCAGGCAGAGGGAAGGAGAACTTTTATGTGAGCGACAGGATGGCACCCCCAGCCGTCTCAGGACAGTTCTCCCCAGGAACACCTGTTTGCTCCAACTGAAGCCTGTCCAAATTGAGTCCCCGGACCAGGAGCTTCTCTTCAGATGCCCCGCCATCCTACAATATTTATTCCCCACCTGTCTGATGGCTCTCATAGCTTGGGAATGCTCCAGCCAGGGAAAGCTGTGCCTTGGCCCTGACATGGCAAAGCTAAGAGCAGCTAATGTCCACCCAGAATCTGGTCTGGTTCCAGAGGCCCTTCAGTTCAAAATGCCTTTCTTTTCAGTCTACTAGGCTTAGCAAAAACCTCTAAGAGGAAGAGGAAATACTTTTCATCTTCACACTAATCTGATACAAAACCAGGCAATGCCTTTCGCTGCTTATTAAGACTGGCCAATCAGTTTTCCATCCTGCTCAGTATTCAGTCTTCTAGTCATTAAACAGTTGCCTGACACTTCAGCGAGGATTGGTAAATCAGTTTATCCAACGAGGGAACTGTTGAAATGGAAGGGGTAAAATGCAGCAAAAAGCAACCTTAAATGCATAATTTAACATGTAATTCAAGGCAGGAAGAAGAAATGCATACATCAGACCCTGGTTATAATAGTGAAATAATGTTTTATTTTAAAAATTCTAGCCATGGGAAAACTGTGCATCTGAAAAGCTCACTTAAAGCTTTATAAAATAAGAGACCTTTTATCTTCTACAGATCCATGAGCTTGAAAATACTTTATCTATGCAATTTCAAGGCACATAAAAAACCCCAGTGAATAAATAAAATGTTCTTTTCTCCCCTTTATACAGAAGCTTTAAAAATTATCCATATAAATAGCTTGGCCTTGAGCAAACAGATTAAAAGACCCAAAGGCCGCAGCTTCGGATCACGTTTATGGAACAGAAAATGAATGGCTTTCTTTACCGACAAGGCAAGTTTGCAACGAACTTATTTTCTATACGGCCATTCAGTGAGAAATATTTAATTGGAATTTATGGAAAAATCCAGCATTTTAAGTGATATACTCATCAAATCAGCAATATAACAGAATAAAGCAATCCGCGTATTCTGCTAATGTTCTTTGCATTTCCTCATGAATCACACACATAGTACACATGGTCAATGTGAAGTATTATTTCAGAGACCAGGAAGTTTTCTAAATATGTAACTTTTATGTTAGGCATATGAAAATTCTTAATATTTTTCTGACACATGAAGATGTTTTTCTTTTCATAATTGCTTACAATTAGAACTATTTAAGTGAGTACAAGCTGTTCATGTGCTTGGAGAAAACCTTAAATTCCACAACTAAAAAGCCTTCTTAGTAAGTTAAGTTTAAGGTACAGGTCAAACTGAAGCCTGGCACGTTGACTTTGTGAACCAATGAGGTTCCAAAGCTGTCAGTTTCCTATGTACCCTCGACAAGGTTGCCGCCAAACAGATCTGTCCGGCACTGTCCTTGTGACCAGACTGTGCTTTAGGAGCACTGTGTGGACACTGTCTGAAAGTTCAGTCTCTGCAGATGTGAGGAGGCCTTTTACAAGGGGGCTTCTTCTCCACCAGCACACTTCCAAGGAGCGACAGCATCCAAGTGATTAAGCAGTGTCTAGCGAGGATGCGGGCACCGTCTAGGACAGCACCTTGCTCCTCAACACTTTAGGACTTGGGTTCTGGACTATTTTGAAAATGTTATGTAAGTTTAGAAGAAAATTAATAGAGATGCATGTACACACACACACACACACGGTTCAGAGACTCTGGGAAGCCAGCCCGGGAGAGGAACCACTTCCTAAGGCTCGAAGCAGAGAGTGTGGTTTCACCAGGGCCTGTGGGACCTCATTCAGATGCCTTCAATGGACCGGGTATGAAAATGTCTGCAGGATTTCCCGTCTTCATAAAATCGTTAAGGAAAAGAACATGGAGGGTTGAGGGCTTTGCCCTCATGTACAACGGCACATGGGAAACTAAAGAGCTCTTCCCCAACGTCAAGCCATGCCAACCCTCTTCAAGCTTGGCACAAATTCGCCATCCCGGCATTTTCCACTGATGTTCACATGCCAGGTCTAAAGTTTTTTACATAACTTTGCCAAAGAAGGCTCTTTTTGTTTTTTGGAAATTCTTTTATGAAGACTACTGGGGTCAAAAAGGATTATTCCCCGCTCTGCGTCAGCTGCCACCTTTCCGAGGGCTAGCAGAGACAATTTAAAATGGAAACTCACAACCTCAAACTTTGTAATTTGAGAAATATTTTAGTTTCATTTTTGGATATTAAATGTGTCTCTTAACGGTGTTGCTCTTTTTTTTTTTTTTTTCCTAGAAAAGCAAAGCATTCTTTCTTAATACCTAGATGACAGCATCTCCAGTGGCCACAGTTGCCTCTTATTCTGGCTTCCCTGGAAACCATTTCTGGGAAGGCAAATTCCCAGCACTTAACTTTGTTTACAACAGACAAACCTGCCTGTGTGGTATAAATAGGAATCTGTCTTTAAATGCCGCTGGAAAAAATAAAAGGGCAGCCATGAAAAGAAGCCATTTCCTGCTCTAAAGGTGGCTTTAGAAGATTCCAGCCTCTTTAGGAATGGCAGCGAGGCATAAATAATAATTATCAATTGCCGCACAGTAAGATACTAATTTTATAGAAAAATCACATAAAAAGAAAACGAAAGCAAGCCAGAGATGCCCTCAGAACTGCCAGTGCTGGGCCCCTTTACACGGTGACATGATGAAACCCTGCTCTGTGCTCTCGCTCGTGATGTATGTCTGCAGCCCGGTCTTGTCCATGCAGATAAACCTCGCCTTGTCTCTGTAACTGCACTGTGAAAAGCAGCTTCACAGTTGTTTGACTTTTGATCTGGGTGCCAGCTAGGCCTGACCACCTGCACTGTGCACGAGCTGCTACTGAGTGGGCTTTGTGCCCTCGCACAGCACAGCGAGCCTTTTAGAATTGATGTGTGAATGTGCTAATCTACAATGTGAGCGTTCAAACAAAAACACAGGGTGAGGGTCCTGGAGGCGGTGGTGGTGGCGAGCGGGGGGGGGGGGGGGGGGGGATACAGGTGAAGCTCTCACCCTGGATTTATAAGGTTGGGCTATTGTCCCCACCTCTAGCATTTAATGAAACAGGTGTGAAAGGCCTCCCTCGCTCACAATGGAGCAGGCCGGCGGTGGGATGGCAGGGGCCTGGAATTGTAAAATGTGGTTTGGTGATGGTATATGTTAATAAATAGCCATTTACAAGGGGGCCAAGGGCTCCATTACTTGTTTATAAGGAAGGCCTAGGGCGCCTTGCTTCGAGTTAACAGCTCAAGGCTGAGTTCAAAGAAGGCATTGACGGTGAAGGTAAAGTGTTTCCGTCGCACTGAAGAACGGCACACGTGTGGGAAGAAAGGAACGGCATGCGGGAAAGGAAATTCAAGAATCAGGTCAAATTGTGGCTCACAACGGAGAGAAAGTATAAGGTGCCTTTCTATTGTGACCACACAATGGGCAGAAACCTCCGCGCAAAAGTGCCGAGCGTATCTCCGGGTGAGCGTGTGCAAGTGCGGCCAACACACCAGAACTAAAAACTTGTATGGTTTCGGCTAAATCACACACAGGAACTCGGACACAGCTCCTGTAATGGACGACCCCGGCCTGTGCTGAGCACGAGAAAGCCCCACCCCCAGAAGGCCTGTGCTGAGCATGACTCTGCCAGTGCAGTCACTCCCCGGTAGACATCCGGCTACCAAAGGCCCGTTTGAGGGTGAATTCACAAGTGTGTGTGAATCTGTGCCGTCTGGTGGAAGTCCGCACTTGCTGAGTGCTGTCATTCCTGGACTTGGCTATTTCTCTTTCAGCTGGTTGTTTCGTACCGTGGGGAAGGGGTGGATAAGATGGCCGGCAGAGAACTGAGATGCAGCTGCTAATGAACACATGGAGCTCCTGTGACGTGAAGAGATTGCGCCAGTGCCTTGTCCACAGCACTGACGGATGCAGCGGGCCAGGCGGGTGAGGTTTGGGCTTAGTGAGGAGAGACGCGTGTTCCCTTAGAGTAGGACGAAGGCAAGATCCGTGCTCTGCCAGCCTGCTCTCTCTGGTCTGCAAACCCTTAGCCACGTGTCTGTCCTCAGTACAGGGTCTCTTTTCTGGAACATCAGGTCATGAGTACGACTTTCATCTGACCAGAGCCAATCAGAACCAACGTGACCACATGATGTCACCTCAGATGGAATGAAGAAGAGAAGAGAGAGGGGAAGGAAGAGGAGGAGGAGGAAGAGGAGGAGGAGGAGCTCAAAATCACACCGATGGCTCTTTTTAAAGAGTGTCATAGATGAGAGAGAGAAGGTGGCAGGACTTGGCTTCCACAGAGACAGACCCCTCACGAGAGGCGAGAGCAGCAAGGAGCACGGCCCGGCACTAATGGCGTCATTTGGACCTTTAGGTTGTAGGGGATCTGACGTCAAGGTACACGTTTAGGTATACACAGGCGGTACACACCCCTCTGTGCGTCTAGCCCGCCTGGCCTGTGCTTCTGCGCTTACGTCCAGAGCACTCCGTCGAGTGTGCACGGGGAGCGCTGCAGAGAGGACGGCAGATCCAGATCGGGCCAGTAACCAAGCCAAGGAGGTGAGGGGTCAGCGGCTGCGGTGGGGACCTGGCATTTGTCTGCAGGAAGGAGCCGCCAAGTTCACAGGCTCCTGTGGGGGGATGGGGTGGGGGAGCAGCGACCAGGGGTGGGGTCTCTGGCTGGCTTTGCATGGTGGCGGACAAGTCAGCCAATCATAATCTGACATACAGAAGAGGAGGGAAAGAGGCACAGCGAACAAGTGGGGGGCTTCCTCCAAAAACAATGTCTGGGGGTGCTTTGCTCCCCATGGAACGCAGGGTACTCTGGGGGAGTCTCCCAGATAAAGGGCGAGCCACGGCCCCACAGAGGGCTCTCGGGAAAGGATCATGGGGCTTCATTTCTGTTAGTGGTAATTTGTAGTTATCTGAAAAAACCCTTGGGAACCTAGGAAGCGAAAAGAAGGAAAACTCAAGATGTCAAGCTAAAAGGTACATACCTAAAACAAACCTTCTTAATCAGCTCTCTGATTTCAGTTAATGCTCTCAGGTTCTTTGTGAAGCACAGAAAATAATGGTAACAACAGACATCGGTGGGAGACCTCTTAAGTCCCAGGCGCTGCTACATTGTCTCATTTGATGGTCATAAGAATCTGTGAAGTATGGTCATCCCTACGTGATAAGTGAGGAAACCGAGGCACAGAGAAGATTCCCGCACGGGGTTAATACTGGGGAACAACTGAGCCCACAGCCCAGCTCTTAGGCACGTGCCTCTTCCTGCCTACGCAGAATGTCATTTTTAATAATTAAACAGAACTAGGGCTGTTTTCTCCAGTGAGGATAAGGCCTCAGGTGATATAGCACTAGACGCAAAAATAACAATTTTCCTACCATGGTGTTTGCCAAACACTGGCGGGAAGAGGGAACACAGGTACTCCTGCTGCACACTATTGGCTTTTATTGGCTCCAATTAATGCTAAAAAAATAAGAACCCTAAAGGCTCCCCAGAAGCAAGCTTGCGAGAGACTCCTTTGGCACACAGGGGCTACAGTGCACCCCAAGAGCAGACCCTAGCAGGGTTCATTCCACCCTTTTGGTACAATCACTGACCAGTGCAATGGTCTTCTGCCCCCGTGGGGGCACTGACGCTCCGCAGGAGAGCACGAGGGAGGTCCAGCTGCTGCAGGTACAGCACGTTGACACCAACCAGATGGCCTCTCTCTGTCTCTCATTTGAGACAGCGTCTTACTATGTAGTCTTGGCTGGCCTGCAACTCGCTCTGTATACTCGGTGGGTCTCATACTCAGAGATACATCTGCTTTGCTTCCCGAGTGCTGGGATTAAAGGCGTGTGCCAGCACGTCCCCTGATGTATTTCCTAGATGCGAATGGAAACATACGCCTTTGAGAGTCAGTGAATGTGAAGTAAGTTCACATCTACCGAATACCTAACACCTAGTGGTACAGCACCTACTAGCTAGGAGGGACCAGTGAGGCCACACGCTGCAGGTGCTGACTACTAAAGAGCAGAGGAACGGTGGGTGTGGTTTCTCCCAGACGAGAGGAATGGAACGAAAGGAGATGGGAACAGTTGCCATGTAAACTCCAAAGTGTTTATTTTCCAGGTTATGGTAACAGTGCCCTCACTTACGGGGTTTGCTTTGTGTGCACTGTTTCACAGAAGACATGGAATCATAGAAGCAGCAGAAATCAGCACTGTGAGAACTGTCTGCTCTCAGTTTGCCACCAAGCGGTGAGAACTTCCCTGAAGTGGAGCCTGCTGTCAGGAACCTGCTGTCGCTTGTTCAGAGGAGCCAGCTGGCCTCACACCTACACCTGCTCCTCGCTGTCTTCCTTGGGGACTTTCCTCTCTCCCATGGGGACAATGTCAGGTGGCTGAGGGCTAAATCAGATCGCAGGCATAAAGCAGGACTCAGGGTAGAAACAACTCAAGGGCTCACTCTGTGAGCTCTCCAAGAGATTCAGTTTTAGGGCCTCATTCAGTAACACCAGAGCAAAATGCTGGGATTTTTCTTTTTTAGTTTTTTCTTTTTTTGGTTATTGCTTGTTTTTTGAAGCAGTGGGATTTTTTGTTTGTTTGTTTTCTTGTTTGTTTGTTTTCCAGGTTGGTCTCAAATTATCCCTTTACTTCATGTGACCTTCAAGTAGCTGAGACTCTAAGTGAACTCTGGGCCGGGCCCAGTACATATGGGGTTATTAGAAGAATCTGAATGAGGAAACAGAAAGTTTTTCTTTAACTGGGTGACAGCACCCCCGTGTTGGCCTTGAAGAGGCCACTGGACAAAGACATCAAACCAACTGATGAGCAGGACATTTAGTCACATAAACAGGACCACGATGGATGTTTTCTTTTCTCATGGCTGAGAATGAACAGAAGCTTGGTCCTTTTACTTGGTTAAGAGCTGGAGAAACTCCAGGTTGAGACCCTGAGTCACTAAGCAGTGTCCACATGCATCATTAGCAAGGCCGGGAAGGAGAGGGTGGGGTCAGAAGGAAAGAGATAGGGCAGTCCACTTCCAGAGAAGGCACCTTCTCCTAGGCGTACAAACTGGGGGCACATCCCATGGTCGCTCTCTTACAAGTCTCAGACATCACGAGAACACCTAAAACACAGAGCATGTTTCCTGAGCAAGAGCAGCCTACACTTCTGGCCATGGCTCATGTTAAATGAGTTTATTTTGAAAATGCGCGGCTGAGGTGAACAGATCTCATGCCGCCCTTACAAATCATCTGGCTGTCCATTTAGGTGTCCATTTATTTGTCGTTCTACTAACGCAAGCAGGCCATGTTTGGGCAAGGACAGGGGCTGTTGTTCCCTGGGCTGAAGTACCTGTACCTCAAGCACATTCGCCAACAGTGTTATAAACAGTGCTGGCAATTGTGACTGTATGCTCTGTTCATTCACAGGTGAGTTTCAGAAGACTCGCTGGCGACGGCCCTGTGAAAGGAGTCCTTCACGCCACAGGGAGACAAAACTCCCTGCTGAAGGAAGCAGCCCAGTGATGTGTCTGGTGACCACTGGGAAGTAAATGCCACTGAGAGCCTCACACAGAAGCTGTATCCTGCTGTAATCCTGGCACCAGCATAGCTGATGATACAACTTATGCTGTAACATGTCTTCCAGCTTCATGCCAAGGCAGCTCCCAGACTACAGCTCTGTTACATTCTACAGCAATCCCGGTATTTCTAGAAAAGATGCTAGTAATGATAAATTATGAATTATGTTTTACTTTTTCAGAGGTGAAAGGAATAGAGTCATAATTTCCTTTCTTTCTAAATAAAAATCTCTCATTTTATTTTTATTCATTTTCACCACTGTTTAATATAAGAATCCCAGTTAAAAAAATAGAATTCTTCGTCAGATGTATGAAAACACATGTGCTTGCTAACACACGCATGGACACATACATATACAACATGGGAAGAGACACTTAGGTCCCCCAGGACACCCATCACACTTGAGGACAACCAATTACAATAATCACATTTTGTGAGAGTCAATGAGAAATCCATTTCTTGGCCCCAGTTACCACATGAATGGCTATTTGTTTTGTGGCTATTTTCATTATTATCTGGATCCCACTTTATTTAAAATCTCTCTAGAGAGCCAGGAAATGAACAGTCTGTCCCAAGGTAGCTCTCCATCTATGTCAAGAGAGAAGAAAAATTACTTTCCAGGAATCAGCTATGGCTTCATTCTGGTATCATGTTGTAATATTATAATTCTGAATGGACCAATTTTCTCCTTTGTTTTCTTTCTTTGGCAAGATGGTGTAGCTACACGAAAAAGAATTTCTGTTTGAATGGATCAGTTGCTAACTCACTAACCTAGACATGTCAATATTTTCTGTATAACTTACTTTCTTGTAAAACATTTTTTAAGTTTATGATTAAATAAACCATATTCTGTTTTTCTAATTCTCCCCATCAAGTTATTTTTATAAGGCATTTAAACTATATATATGTATATATAAACTACATATATGTATTTTTTTTCCCTGGCTGTTTGTGCTTCTGGAGTCCAGAAGATCTGCAAGGAAGAACCGGAGTTGGAGAATCAGAGTAGCTTCCCTGAGAATTAGATAATTCTTATAGTATATTTTGCGCACACATTCTCTCTACACAGAAGGACTGTAAAAGCAAAGACGTGTTTGTATTTCTGGATCCCTGGGCTGTGCATACATATGTTAAATATTCACTGAAGACATGAATAAGTAGGGAAGAACAGATAGGTACAAGGAGGGAAGGAAGCTACTAAAAGATTAAGAGGCATAGGTGGCAGGTGCTTTAAAGGCTGCTGGGTCCTGTGCACTTTGTAGCTTACTTGTTTTGGTCAATCTCATAGATGACTACATAGACACGGGTACAGACTCTGGTGCAGATGGACCTGGGCCCCCTGTCCTGAGTAGTCACAACAGACTAGTCACTGTTAGGTGACCTGACCCATTTTATGGATCATGTCCTGTCATTCCTGTTCTTTATGCAAATTTAAAAACAAAAATTAAAGCAACTAGGGATCTTTCTTTGTAAGAATTCTCTGGTTTGTGTTCTCAGCCACACAGAATTTTCCATATAAAAATCACTTTGCTTATCTGTACATAGGCCAGTGTACTGTTCAAAGACATTCTCGTCTCCAACATGTCTGTGAAGACGACCCGTGAGCACAGGATTCAACACCAGGCTGCTCCTTCAGTCAGAAACACCCAGTCACACAGTGGTTGTGCAGTATTAGCGTGACCCGGGAGTAGAGAAGGTGGCTTCTTCTGAAACACACTCCTCCATGCAGGGAAGGGAGTGCCATGTGAACGGGAGGGACGGAACCAAAGACAAAACACCACCCAGAGCCTTAAGGAAAAGATTATGTTGCACAAATAGACACAGGTCGCAAATCTCAGAGACTGACTCTTTAGGAAATAAGTCCCAAATAATGAAGTTGTTGGCAAAATGTTCGCATTCTCCCAAGTAGAGTACCAATTGTCCGACACGTGGGACAGAAATTAGAAACGGAACCCTAAACCACAACTAGCCATCTGGTCCCCACAGTCTGAGCTGCAGCGCTGGTTCAAAGTACCCCCTTGTGTCTTGGCAGATACCCGCGTGCCGGCCGCGTCTAGGGAAGACACATCTTACAGGGAGCACCAGGGGCCCTACAGAATCCTTGGCACAGGCTGAAGATGATGCTAATTCTCTAGACGAATCCTGAACAGAGGTGATCAGAGGCGCACTGAATTTGCCCTCAAAGGGACTCAATCCCAAGGAGACTGTACCAGGCATTCCCCCAGCAGGCTTCTGCAGCCGTCTCGGACAGACCGTGATTTCCCTCCAGAAAGCCCAAAGGCTGCCGAAGTTATTTGCAGTTCACCTCTCTAAATGACTTGCAAATTTATTCAAACACAATACGAAAGGATGCTCTATTTGTTGAGATAACTGTCGGCAGTGTCCTGTACTGAGGGGTGAGGTACATCAAGCAGAAATGTGGGCAGAAGCACATTGGCTTAGAAAGCCATAAATCCTTATTTGAATCTGCCAACCTGAAAGGCATGAAGAGCCGGAATAAACTATTTTTCCTAAATGTTACATCTGATTAAGCCATACCATCAAGTGACAGCTGAACTTTAACATTAATATGATATTATTTAAATAACCACATGATTTTTTTTTACATAAAAATGATGAATGATTTCTGGACAGCTCAATCGACAGAAAGCAGGAGGACTCTTTAATGAGATTTGACAAAATGGAGACATATGCAGAATACTCGTTACAGCTCATATTGCAGGGGCCCTCCCAGGGAAGCAAGAGAGGCAGCTCTCTCTTTATTGTCTTTAGGCACTGAGGCATTCCTTTGGATTGCTAGTGCTCATCTCTGTGGACTCAGGGAGTTTTCCTTAGGTCATTTACATACTGCTCTTAAGCAGAGAACCTGCAGCCTTTGGGTTCTGAGTTGGGATGATGCCTCCAGGGAAGGGAAGGTGTGGTGATGTCCTGGGAACCTTGGGCTCACCACGGATGGGGTCACAGAAAAATCACACCAGCCCCCAACACGGAACAATTATACATTTGCTTGGTTCTTACACAACAAATGTTTGGCGCACCCAACATAGCTTTAGCCAATGACTGTACATGGACCGAGCAGAGAAGGCTTTGGCTGTTTTAATACAGTTGTCTCAAAGAGTCTGTCCTTTCTAGGGCCATCCTCAACATTCCTCGTTCACGTCACCACACACAGTTCCACGCTGACACAGACACGGCAGATGACCAAGTGCAGAACAGACTTAGAATATTACCCATCTTCATCCATTCATCCTTTTCTATTCTTCCGCATGTTTGCCACCACTCAGAGCTTAGACACACACACAGTCCTTCAGAGCTCTGCTGTGGGCACATATGAATTCAGACTACTCTCATAACTGTGGCATTCTTAAGACCATCTTTAAGTTAGTATATGGAGTCACATGCTTCCTCAAGCAGCCTTCTTCTCAGCAATGAAGGAAGGCACCTGCAAGCAAAGCTGGTACCCAGTGTTCTCCAGATGATGGCAGGCCTGCACTCCCTCCGTCAGAACAGAGAGGAAAGTCAGTGTGCTCTGCCATGGGCCTTCCTCAGGCTATGAAGAAATGCTTCTTGTCTAACCAAATTTCTTCCATAGCTTGAGGTAATCCCCCCAGCTCAAGCCTGGCCTCTAATCTGAGTTACCCACTATGTGTCTCTGATAAAAAAGGGTTAAAATCAGAGCTCTGCTATTTCAAAAGGGTGCTGACACAGCCTAGGAGGGACGAGCAGAAACCCAGGAGCCTGTAAAACACTTCATCCCAACAGGACAAAAACACAGTTTAAAAGAGAGAAACAGAAGATCACTCCCTACCTGCCTCTTACCTTCGCAACATCCCTGTCAGAATCCTGGAGCTCTTTCCCAAGTTCGCATCTGTTTCCCGAAGCTAAAGGAAAATACGTGGTGGAACCAACCAACCAACCAAACAAACAAAACAAAAGAAAGAAAGAAAAAAGAAGAAAAAAAATGGAGTCAAACATCAGCACTTAGATGACTCTAACGCACCTGCTTAACTATAACTGAGTCCCGGAGTGAAGCCGTCACAGTAAGATGTCTGCGCGAACAAGCCAGAAAGCCAGATGCACCTGTGACACACAACCTGACAATTCATAGATTCAGAGAATGACACGGCATCCAGGAGCTTTAAAATGGATACCTGAACTGGATATAAAAACAAATCCCTCAGACAGGCAGGGTTTAACATTGTGGAAGTCAACCTTTAGTATATGAGTGCGTGAGGTCCTACATGTATAAATGGAAATGAAATAAGGTCCAGGAAGGACGAAGTCAGTATTTTCAGTGTTTGCTTCCGAACCATTGGCACACTCCAAAATCTCCCTCAGTGACTTTCTTTTTAGTCGTGGAGTTAAATAAAATATTTCCCTGGGGCATTCTGAGCTGAGGGGGTGGCCGCTCTTCCATCTGGAGCCCTTGCTCACCCTGGCCACTCTTAAACACACACACACACACACACACACACACACATACACACACATACACACACACACATATACACACACATACACACACACACATACACACACACACATACACACACACACATACACATACATACACACACACATATACACACATACACACACATATACACACACACACACACACACACACACATAAACACACACACACACACATACACACACATACACACACAGATACACACACACAGACACACACACACACATACACACACACACACATACACACATACATACACATACACACACATACACACACATACACACACATACACACACATACACACATGTCCTTGCAGCCCTGCTCTACTGTCTTGGGTCCTCCCCGATGGCCCTTTCCCGTGTGTCTTCTCCCTCCTGAGCATGTGCGGGATGGCGTGACTCATACTCACTCGTTCACGCGCTCGCTGTATTTTTTCTCTGTCATGACTAAGGTTTTCCAACATTTCTTGGCCGATTTGCTCTACAGAAAAAGAAAATGGGAGGAACGGTCACTTGGGGTGCATGAAGGGCACTCAGTATACCCCCAGAAGTACAGAGAGACCATGGGTACAGAACCAGGGTTACAGCGGTGTCCCTTACGTACCATTAACCCTTATCTACGTCTTAGTTAATGTACTAGAAAAATGTAAATGGCGCTTGATAAATTTATCTATCTTGAGGATGACTATATGTAGTTTAAAAATCCAACAAGCATACTAAAGCCAGCACGGCACCAGCCGTTCAGTGGTGATGTGACTTGGTGAAGGCCACCCCAGTAAATTCCCAGGAGGACAGAACGAGCCCATGTGTGCGGACTTCATCACCGCGGATGACCCTGAGGAACACGGAGGAACCCGTCCCTCCCTCACGGCACTGTTTACCTGCGCAAGCCATGGTCCATTAGAACAACTGCGGTTACAACACACTGGGTCCTCGACTTTCTCCCTCCTGCACTCACTGGCAGTGAGATCACCCCTCCGCTCTCCTAAGAGCAAAGAGTGCCCGCCTTCCATGTGCTACGAGCCGCTGCAGATTCTTGGTTCAAGTCAGGTGAGGGGCACTTCAACTTCCAGATACTTACAGTACTATGCACCACTTGGCATGTTCACTGAAAGCCACACTGCTGATGCCAACGAGTTCCCCGTCACAGTGACCTCATTTGCTCGGTACTTGCAGTCTCTCTTTTGTCTACAGACACTTTATAAGACACTACGTATGACCTGAGTTTGCAAATATACAGCTGCTCTGAATGATTTTTTTCATTCCCATTCACCATCACCAGGAGGTGCCTGTCCTACAAGAGAAGAACCTCAAACTGCCTTTGTTAGGGTTGGGTGCCATACAAACGGTTACGCATGCTGAGAGCATGGCCTCCACACCTTCACAGCTCTGAGAACGCCTTCCCAGCCCACGATTTTCTACCTAAAGTGTCTCTTCTTAGATACATTTCAACTTTTTATCATTGACCTCACACAGTTTATTTTGAAGGTACAATTTGTAACATGCACGGTCCCTAGCAGACACATTACAGAAGATGGTGAAGGGAGCAGCCAAAGTTGAACATCTTCCATCCTGGTTTTGCACTGAAATTACTAGAAATACTCAACTTTGTCATACTGCTTCTATTACTTTAAATTTCTTTAATCATTAAAATATAGTAAATGTAACTAATTTGTAACAAAATTCTATAATATGTATGAGCACCACAAAGTCATTATTTCTGGAAAACACTATTTAATGCTACTTCTATCAAATTAGACCATATTATAATACACAATTTCAAACAAATGAAAAATAGATTATTGATACTGTGTTTCTGCTCAGCATAACACTCCAGTTAGTGTGTACGGAAAGGATGAAGGAATGAAAGACTGAGGGAAAGAGAACAGTCAAGTCCTAGCATGGCTTAAGACCGTTCTGCTTTCAAAGCCCTCCAAGCACAGCCCGGGAGAAGGCGGCCCTGGGAAGTAGAAGGAAGAGCCTCGAGTCTACTTCCTTTGCTGGGGAAACTCCACTCTGAACTGATCTGTAGTCCTCTGCTCAAGGAATCCATGGACTAAGAGATCAAGAACTGGGCTGTTCCTGGAGTCAAAAGCCACATCTACGAACCTCTTGATTCCTGGGTTGTGACTCAGCAGCACAAGAGAGGAGATACTTGCAAAAATGTGGCCCTAGTCATCTCTGTTGGGAACAAAATCCTTCATTCATTTCTTAGCTGTTATCTTTTATTTTAATACGATAAAGAAAATCCCAGGCAGATATATTAGAAATGATCAGTCTTATGTATAAAAAAAAGTATACAAAGAAAGGAAAACTTATATTAAACAAAGCAAATTAGGGAAGATTGCTTTTAATACAGATAACCATTTGTCAGATAGTATTAGATATTTAGGGATTATTTAATTTAAAAATTATAAGATGGTTAGTTTAATTTTTCTTGAATAATTTAAGATAGAAGCATTCATCAAAAACACCAGTAAAACATTTAAGATGGCTGGGAAGATGGCTCAGTGGTCACAGTGCTGTTTGTTCTTCCTGATGACCGGTTCTTGGCACCCATATGACACCCACATGTCTGTAACCCCAGTCCCGGGGACCTGAGGGCACCAGCATGCACGTGGTTCACAGACACACCTACAGACAGAACAGCCACACACAGAAAACAGAACTAATAAATATTATTTAAAGAAAAGAATTCAAGTTCAGAGACTTGAAGCAATGGCAGAAGTGACATGCCACATCTACAGTTTTAGTCCCTTAATTCTCCTACAGGAATAGCTGCAACACACCGATGATACAGTTTGAGAGGCACACGTTTTATAAATGTCTTTGCTGACCATTCAGCATCTTCTTGAGGTTAGGAAACAATGGGATGCGTGGAATAAAACGGAGTTTTGTATGTTGCAGCGCCACATGTCAGTGTGACATGATGAATGAATTCCTGGAAGGAAGACTTCCTTCCTGTCCTTCCATCCTCTCCACAGAGGGCCTGGACTCATCCTGGGATAGGCATTCAAACAGATACAGTGAATTGTTTTTACGGTCGCGCAGAATCAGGCACAGCGTCAGCCCCCAGCCCTTTTGCTTATGGGGCACACACTTGCAGAGGGTAACGCTGCCGCTTCTCTCCACCCCTGCACACTGTATACACAGGCATTCGTGCTTTCCCGTCTCCGGCGGAGCTAAGAGGGAAATAGGTAACCACAAATCTAGCAAGACACTTCCCGTGGGACCAGCCTGGCATCTCCAGTGGAGATAAGATCTAGGAGAGCATCATGTTTCTTCACCTATAAAATAAGAATAACATTTGACAAATTGTATACAGGAAACAAACACAAGTGAGCCTTTAAAAGAAACTGGACCGGTACTTTAGAAATGAATGGGCTAAAATATTCCCTGTGAAGTGTCAGATGTGACCAAAGCTTACACCATGTTACAGATATAGCTGAAGAAGAATGTGCCTCAAATCTAATTCAGCACAAAACGTTCCATTAGATAAATCCAAAATATTTATTTTTAAATTTTCGCCCTTGTGAAGGCTCGATTCTCCTCAGCACCCCGCACCTCTCTTTACAGCCTCTGTCACAGGGGTGGCTTCCAGAGGACCATCTAATAGCGAAGACAGCCAGATAAGTCTTCTTTAGGTGACCAAGAAGAGGCAAGGCTATTTTCTGACATGTGAGCCCCTCACTAGCCCTCCAGGAGCAGGCAAAGGGCATCCGCTATGACCCGCTGGTCCTGCTCGTGGGGCACGGACGCAGTGCAGAAATGCACAGCAAAGCTGCCGGACAGCTGTCTAGAAGCGTGTGCTTCACGGCTGCGGACCAGCAACCAGACAGATGATGAACGTGATGTTTACCAACAATCTGAATTTTGGCTATGACTACTGAGGAACTTCTGGCCACATGTTGTTTTGGAGAGCTGCCGGGAAAGGGGTGCACACAGCCTTCTCGAGTCTGTCTCTCTGTCGTGTGGAATGGATCCAGGGTCTGGTTGCTGCACCCCAGACCTAAGGGTTACACTCAGTACTGAAGAATCTCTGGAGTTCCCAGCACAGGGAAGGTGGTGCACCACAAAGGCGTGCGCCACAGTCTCTCTTCACTTGAAGCTGAAGACAGGTGATGGGCGCCTGCTTCCGGTAAGATGTAGAAAGGGCACAAATGGCCGTTCCCGAGGAATCAAGGAAAACCCAGTCAAAATAATGGCTAAACGTTTGTTGGAGGACAAGTGCAGGGGATGTAAGGAAGCTCTGATGAACTGCAGAGATCCAAGCCCTTCGTACAGGAGGGACTGTGAGTAAGTCTCCTACCCAGGGTGAGTGCAGTCTGAGCACTGCCTGCTCCGGGCAGGCGGGAACCGGCAGATCACAGGGCCATGTAGGCTTACAGGGCACACTGCGGTCTAGCTGAGACTGCGTTTCAGTCCAAGCTGCTTCATCTGACCATTTTCCCTCGATATTCTTATGTGCCAAGGAAGGAGCCATGGGGGACACCTGTGGGGAGAATCCCACACAGCCTTATAATGCTTGTATTCAACACACCAGAGGCAAGCCTGTGCGGCCACAACACGTCTGAACCACCTAGCAACCCGCGCTCAGGTCAAAGACGGAGTTTTTTTTTTTTTAAATTTTGAGGCAGAGTCGTGGTATGTAGTTTTGGGTAGCCTCAAACTGAAATTTACCTGTCCGCCTGTGGTCTGGGCTGTGACTTCAGTTGTGCACCACCAAGCACGGCGAGACTTTTTTTCCTCCTAAAGCAGCATCAGCACAGGTTGGGAAAACAATGGCTACAGATGAAGCCAGTCTGATGAGGGATTCAGCACAACAGAGTCTCAGTTTGACTTCTGGGAGACCATGGCGGCACCATGGTCCAAGCACTCCACAGCATGGTGCCATCAGAGGCAGACAAACCCAGCAGTCTGCACCTCAGGACCCACACTGCTTCATGTACTAAACACGCAGAAGGCAGGAAACGGAGATAGTCAAGAGGACGGATCTAAGCAGACCAACAGGCCTTAGGGTTACCAGACTTTTGGAGGTAATGGGTGAAGAGACAGGTTTTCAAGATATAAGAGAAAACTCTAAGGTGCTAAATGTAATTCCAGAATGAAAAGAAACAGCTTCTGGGATTAATGAAGGATGGACCAAACGGAAGACCCTTGAGGAGGAAGAAAGAATGAAGAGACAGGATGTAAAAAGAATGGTGGAAGACGTTGACAGAAGCACGCAGCAGCACCAGCGTCTGCGAGATGGCTAGAAGAGGTTTCTTCGTGTCATTAGTCTCTCCCCAAAGAGAGATCAGAGAAAAAGGAAAGAGTAAGAAATACTACAAGAGTGGCCTACACTTCCCAACTTGGATTTAAAGATGAACTAGAGATCAAAGAAGTCCAACTAATTAGAGGAAGGTAAATCCTATAAAAAACGTAACGAGTTGTAGTCAAGTTTCTCGAAAGTAAAGGGAAATAAAGGTAGCTAGAGGGCACACACACACACACACACACACCCGGGAGGCCACCTAGAAGAATGGACGTTGAATTTTTGTCAGAAACAATGAAGACAATAGAACAACATTCCAATGCCCTGAAAGGGGGAAAAAAAACCACCCTAGTAGTTTCCATTGAGCAAAAATGTTCTTCAAATGTGAGGCAATGCGTGTACTTGTGCGCATGTGTGCGTACACACACACACACACACACACACACACACACAAACGTTTGGCCAGAGGTTGACTTCAGTGTCTCCTCAGTTGTTCTCCATCTTACCTTTGACACAAGGCCTCTCACTGGCAATGGGGCTTGCTAATGACTGGCTGGCCAGCAAGTCCCTGGACCTTCCTGCCTCCCCCCCCCCCCCCCCCGCAAGCAACAAGATTCCAGGTGCCTGCCACAATATGGGTGCTGGGATCCGAACTCAGGTCCTTCTGCTTACGCAGCAAGCACTGCACTAACTGAGACATCTCCCTAGCTCCTAATCGGGTTTATTTCTTCCCTCCCTCTCTCCCTTCCTCCCTCCCTTTTTCTTTGGACACAGGGTCTCACTGTGTAGCCCTGGCCTTCCTGGAATTCATCATGTAGACTAGTCTGACCGTGAATTCACAGACATCTGCCTACTTCTGCCATCTCAAATAAACCCATCTTTTTGAAACTGAAAGAGTAAGAAAAGTATCCCCCAGAAGTAAGTTATACAAATTGTTAGAGGAAATTCTGTAGGCCGAACGAAAGCGATGCCAGGATGTCAGACGGAGGCTCGGATGTGCAGGAAAGAATGATGAGCAGCAGAAACGGCAAGTCACGCACAGACAAAGTACTTCCCACTGCATTCTTCCAAAACAATGACTTATTGAAAATAAAAATGGCAGCATAAAAGTGCACGCAGAGGCAACGCACACACCCAAAGCACACGGGCTGGAGAAACACTGAGAAGCACCCAGGCTCCGAAACTGCAGATCCAAAGGACTTGAGATGGAGCTGCACTGAGCCTGCGTCTGTCCGCCCCTTTCTAGTCACCATCCCCAAAGGACACCGTATGGCAACGACCCACACAGCCTTTGTGACGCACCAAGAGGGAGGGTGTGTGCAGGTCTCGCGTGAGCACTGAACCTCATTCTATAACCCACATGAGCATCCGAAGACTGGGTGTCTGAGCAGCCCTGGAAAAGGGGGCGGCTGTAGTGCCTGCTGGCTCTTTGGTTATGTGTGAGGTCCGAGTTAGGGATGGAGATTGTGATCCTTGTGCTTCTTCGTCTAAGACAGAACTGAACAGGCAGGTGGGATGATAGAAACTGATTGCACTGCATACAGAATTCAGTTCCTCAGTGGCACTAGCCACGCTTCCAGTGCTCCGTGATTACTGGTGCAGTGACCACTGTGTGGTTGGAGAGCAGCTGCGTGGATACAGCCTTCTTCCGACGGCCTCCCACTGCCTGTTAGCTCTAACACCCCTTCCAAAAGAAGTAAGTACCTCAACTCGAGGATAACTTTAGGGGAAACAGATCTCTGAGCCAGACTGGGAAATCCAGCTCTGAAACATTAGGACACAATGCTGTAAACACAACACTTGTCCCGGCTCATAAGCAAAGGCACGGGAGCCAAGTCAGGGCCACGGATGATACAGGCCTAGAGAAACGGCATCCGGTGTGCACGCTCTGGGCTCGCGTGTGCATGAGTGTGTGTGCGTGCATATTTTAAGGCAATTATGTTTGAACATTCCCTCCACAGCAGCTGAGTGTGCAGTCTATTTTGCTTTAGGATGATCACATCTATCATTAAGCAATTAAAAAAATCATTAGTGCTACTTTTATCAAAGTCATAGTAGCAGAACCTCCCCTTAGTTACTGGTTTCCTGCGGATAATTAACAGATACTATTCCCAGGGCCCAGGAACATCAGTCAGTGGATCCGTGCTCCCAATAACTATGCCCTGGAATGAGCAGGTACTATGTAAATTGAGGTTGTTAAACAAAAGCAACAATGTTAATTACATCTCCATTCAAAAATAAGAGTGAATAGGCTCCATTCTGTGAACCAAGACAGGACAGCAGGAGGACGCTCCTTCTTCTCTCAATTCAATAAGGAGCATAAAAGGCAGGAGATGAGGGTGGAAAACCTGAATGGGAAGCTGTCAAAACATTCCGAAGGCTCACATGTGGAATTCTCCCAACGTGTGTTTACTTAGCGTGTTCAGTGTCATCTAGCTTTCTAGGGCGAAAGAATTACTCATTCTAAAAACAAAAACAAAACAAAGCAAAAAACCCAACAGAACAAAAAACCCTAAAGTGCTGAAAAGTACTGACAACTGACTGCAAAGTAACTGGAAAGCCTTTTTAGAAATCACTGTGGGCTGAGTCAATCGCCCCTGCACTCCAGTGAGCCCGGAACACATTTCTGCCACTGCTTACGGCCTAGTCTAACCATATGCTTATTCAAGAGTCACTGTCCAGAGAGCAAACGTTTCCTTTTTAAATCAAATACCATTTCAAGTATTTTCCAACTGACTGACAACAACAGTGAATTAAAAATAAACCTCTGTCTCTCTCTCTCTCTGTGTGCACGTGCATGTATGAGTTTATGTGCGTGAATATACATGTCCCACAGCCAGCATGTAGAGGTCAGGGGACAACCTCAGCTATTGGTTTCACGTTATTTGAAATGAGGTCTCCTCTTTGCACTGTGTATGTCAGGCTAGCTGGCCCAAGAGCTTGAGGATGTCACTGGAGGAATGCTGGGATTACAAACGTACACAGCTCTTCCCAGCTTTCCGTGGGTCCTGGAGATCTGAACTCAAGCCCACAGAGCGAGTGCTTTCCCCAGTGAGCTGTTTCCCAGCTGTCAATTTATTTTTTAATGGTAGATTTCGTGGAAAAGGTGACTTCTGTCTTCTTTGGAAATGTGAGAGCTATCAGGAACGCTGGGTTTCCATGTTCCCTGGCAGACAGCAGCTAGGTGGGTGCGATGCCCAACTGAGGAGCCTGGTCCTGCCTAGCTCGCCTCCTCCTCCCCAGCTCACTTCATTCTTTTATATTCCTTGCTAGATTAGGAGGAACTGGAGACAGTGTCTTGAGTCCTTTCCCATCACACCCGGAAGCTCCGTTAGAGACGATGTGGGCCTTAACCTTTCCGGTGTCCGCAGTATCACAGAAGGCAGGCCAAGGCTTGCGGGCGTTGGGGAAATTCTTGTTTGTGAAGGTGGAGTGTATCCAAGTCATCTATACACTTATAACAGAAGCACGGATATTCAGATTAAAGTGTAGGCTGTAGAGTAACTCGAAGATGAGCCCAGGAGCTGAAATGAGGGTGCGGGGTGGGGTGGAGATGACCAGGATTGCAGAGCTAATTACTGACAGGGTGATGCTGAGTGAGTCACTGAGCTCCGCGGTTAGAAACAAGGGGGAATATTAAAAATCCTCCACTCACACACATTACAGCACGCGTAGCAACACAGCCTGACACACAACAGAAGCACTATCAGTGTCCGGGACAAGTCTTTGCAAGGACTTTAACCAGAGCGGATGGGATCACTCTCTAGGACTCCATCATCCCTGCCAAAGAAGCATAGCACACTGTTGATAAGCACCAGCTTTCTGTTTCCTGTAAATCATACAAAGAACAGACCATCCTGGAAGGAATCCTGGAAGGAATATGACCCTACCTTAACTTTTTTGAGATGAACATATTTTTGTTCTTTTAAAAAAACAGGGAATGGATTATCTCGCAGGCAAAAGCAATTGTGGTAAAAGCTAACTCACTGACTTTTCCACCGGGGAAGAGGGCTCAGTGAAGAGAGCACTTGTCTGAGACCAGGAGGACATGCTGAGATCTCCAGCACCAGTGTAAAAGCTGGTGTGGCAGCGCCGTTACCCTAGCACTGGGGACTAGAGGAGGAAGCAGAAGCCCCGGGCCATGTTGCCAGCCAGTGTAGTCTAAATGGCAAGTTCCAGGTTCCTTGAGAAACCCTTCAAAAATAAAACGAACTGGAAAGTAACTGAGGAAGACAGTAGGCATGACCATCCACAGGCACCCACATTTGCGCGTTAAGTATCTGAGTATTGGTTGTCAGGCCTCTCAGCCTCAGGCCTAGAAGTGGACGGCGGGGTTATGTGGCAGTTCAGCGTTCAACCTTTTGAGGAACCACAGAATGGTTTGCAGAACAGCTATACCATTTTGCAGCCAGCAACACACAAGAGCTCCAATTTCTCTTTGGGCCTTGGCACAACCTTGATGATTACATTCCCAGTAATCTCTTCCTGCAGAGAAGAACTGGGCACTTCACTGTAGCTGTGCCATGAATGCTCATGATGATAGTTCAAGCCATTTGTAGGTCTTTGAAGAAATGCACACTAAGGTATTTGTCCATTTAAGGAGCTAAATTGTCTTTTTTATTCTTTTTGTTTTTTATTTTTTCCGGACAGGGTTTCTCTGTTGTAACTGGCTGTCCTGGAACTCACTCTGTAGACCAGGCTGGCCTTGAACTCACAGAAATTCATCTGCCTGCCTCTGCCTCCCGAGTGCTGGGATTAAGGCTGCGCCACCCCTGCACCACCCCTGCACGGCTGTCTTTTGATTCTTGCATGGTAAGAGTTACTTGCACATATTCTAGAGACCAGACCATGTGACTTGTGAACACTCCCTGTCCTTTTCTTGTCTCACTCTGAGTTGTTCTTTGATATGCAAAAAGCCTTTAAATTGGACACAGTCCGATTTATCCAGATTTCCTTTTGTTGTTTGCATTTTGGATGTCATATCTAAGAATTCAGTGCCACCATCAGGCTTTGAAGATTTCTCTGTTTTCTTCTGAGAGTTCTATGATTTGGGTCTTATACCATATGTTTTGACCCAGGTTGACTTCACATGGTTTGAGGTAAGGGGCCACAGGTATATTTTTGATTATTCAAAACATTTACAACTCATTTGGAAGGAGGTACCTTTGTATAATATTAAATATATAGACACAGATATGTGCACATACATGTACACATACATGTACACATACTTGTGCAAAAATAAATGAGTTACTGATATTTTTAAAATATAGTTTTTGTTGTTGTACTCCAATTGGACAAATATTTACATAGATTCAGATACTAAGATATGCACAAAAAGCAAGAAGATACTCAGACTGAAGCAGGAGGAAGAGGCATGTGTGTACTAAACAAAGGGGAAGAATTTAGGAAGCCTGAAGAAATACCGGACAGCGAGTACAGCAGAGAATACGTCTCATATGGTAGTGCTGCTGAATCCCGGCACTGGGAGACACAAACACTGACGTACAGGACGATAGCACTGAAGAAACACCAGCGAGGACATCTCGTCAGACAGGAGAAGAGGAAACTAAAGTGAGAAGACCAACATCGAAGGTGGCTTAGAAATTAGACAAATAATTAATAAAAATGAATAGTAAAAACAAAAATTACAGGGATGAGTCAGCTTCTTTAACTTTCCAACAAGTACTATTTTTTCCAAGAACAAGGTAAAAAACACACACCGTCCAAGCTATTACTACTCAAGGCTAAACGCCTGGCAGACATAACCAATCAATCACAGTACCCTAGAACCAACTCCTTAAAATGCGCCAGACGTCCACTGACCGCAGCTGTTCCCAGGGGCAGGACCTATTTGCTATCTATAGCACCTGGAATCTCTTCTCTTGACAACAGGAACCTGACAATTGCTAATTTTGTCAGCTCTCCTCTCCTTAGCATCCAAGGAATGTCCTCATCTTGGATTTTCTATGACTACTTGCTTCAAAAGTCCGGAAAGGTTGAAGTTCGAAGGTCACAGGGGCCTCACTTGGTACTGGGCAGGCGAATCACCTGTGAGATGCTGCAGTTACACAGACCTTACCGAAGACAGACTAAATCGAGAATCCCTGGCAGTGGGTTAACGGTCCATAAACCACGTTAAACCGTGTATGCCTCCTGGCCTGCACTCAACAGTCTCCAGCACAGAAGCGACTCTACGGCAGCCATCTCTCTGAGTCTTTGGTACCGACAAGGTGTACTCAAGAGAGTACATGAGAAATGGCTCAGCCAGTGAAGTACAAGGAGCTGAGTTCAGATCCCCAGTGTTCACTAGAGTCAGGAGTGTGTGTCTGTGACCCCATGCTGCCTGTGTGACCCCATGCTGCCTGTGTGACCCCAGTGCTGCCTGTGTGACCCCATGCTGCCTGTGTGACCCCAGTGCTGCCTGTGTGACCCCAGTGCTGCCTGTGTGACCCCATGCTGCCTCTGTGACCCCATGCTGCCTCTGTGACCCCATGCTGCCCGCAGCTGCACAAGTGGTCTGTGGAGACAAGCAGGTCCCTAGAGTTCACATCTTGGCTACTCTCTCCAGCCAGTGAGCTCAACAAACAGAGCGGAGAACTGAGGAAAGCAGCCACATTTGACTGTTGCCCTTTGGCCTCCAAACACACCTGTGCACACAAGTGTGCACATCACACAGATGCCCACACGTGAAAAAGAAAAGAAACAAGGAACGATTCCACATTGCTTTATTCTAGTTAACTTTAGGAATGAGAGTCACAGTTCTAAGGTTGTCTTATTCAGAGCTACTGCCATATCCCCTCTTCCTAACTGAAAACAGCTTCTGATGGGGCAGGGAGTCATTCATTTGTATTATTGAACAACGTGAGCCACATAATCCAATACACATCCTTCTTTGGCCCGCGTCCTTGGAGGTCTGGTGAGTAGTTCAGTCCTTAGCCGTCCGCTGTTCCTCTGGGAGTTCTTCGCACAGCTGGCCCCCACCATCATTCTGTTACATAGCACACGAGCTTGCTGTACACACCCAAACCCACGTCCTGTCCGCTGTCCTGGTTTATTCACTTGTTTCTGTTCTGGATACCCATTGGACTTTATGATAGGACACTTCGTATCTCTTATTTTGAAGGCTACACATTATGCATAGATCCACCAAAAAAGAATTAAAGTGGCCAGATAGTAAAAAAACATACCTGGGTCTCACATCTACAATTTCTAATTCAGTAGATTTGGAGAGAGGTTCAGGAAGCATTTCTACCAAATACCCCCTACTGCTGCTCCTGGGGTTATGCTTTGAAAGTCACTGTTCTGCTGTAAGGATTGACAAGCTAAGGTTATGAAGCCACACATGTGCAGAATGTTTGCATAGATGAAGGTTTACACACACACACACACACACACACACACACACACACGGCACGAATGCACACAGATATTGTAGTTGTGAATAACACTATATGGCAAAATGCCTTCTATTTTAGGCACTGAAAGTTTGAAATGTTTTTGAGAGTTAAAAATTAACACAATCCAGGCCAGCAAGATGGCTCAGCGGATAAGGGCGCTTGCTGCTGAGCCTGACGACCACATGGTGAGGGAAGAGAGCCGGCTCGCAGGAGCTGTCCCCTGACCTCCACTCACAAGCCATGGTGCTCGCAAATTTCCTTAACAAGGAATTATTAACAGGATCCAAGGCAGGGGACATAGTGGGAAGGGGGCGGTGTGACACGGGTGTGTGTGTGTGTGTGTTTGAGCGTGTATGTGCATGTGTGCCCGTGTATGTGTGTGTGTGAGCGTGTGTGCCCATGTGTGTGTGTGTGACCATGTGTGTGTGTGTGCATGCGTGTGAGCGTGCATGCACGTGTGCATTTGAGCGTGTGCGTGCATGTGTGCGTGTGTCTTAAAGGTTACACGATTTCACGTTATTTCTTAACTTCGGACGTCTGAAAGACAATCGCTGTCAACTTAGCCCAGATTACTACCCTCTTTACCCAATTTAAAATGAGAGCGACGACAGCGCTCAGGATCCCGCCAAGTATAAGCTACCCTATGGCACTAGAGAAGGGAGTCACCGTGTTGTCTGAGACTCTCACTGGTCGGCTGGTAACAGCTCGGGGCCAGCTGATGCACACTCAAGAATTCTGCAGCTCTGAGAACTGAAATATCAGCATGACCGTAGAAGGACCGCCGCAGCCAACAGTTAGAAGCTCTTGGTAAAATCCTAAAGACTTTGCTCTTGTTTCCCTTTTTTAGCAAGCACTGGGACACAGGGGTTTACAGACCACAGAACAAAAGAAAGCCACTGTTGTTTCCAAATACAACAGAGAGTTTACTAGGCCTCATCAGCAAGGCTCTATAGTGAACTTACTGGAATAGTTCTAAGAAGAACGCTTAATTATATTTGAATAGGCTCCATTTGGAACCACTAACACTATACAAAAGTCTGAACAAGTTGAGATGGGACTTTCTGGGGTAGGGGTAAGAAAAGACACGCAGGTTTAAGTAAGCCCTTGTGGGTAAAAGATGAGCTCACTCGTTCAATATATACGCAACAAACATTCATTGCTTACAGGCTGTGCACACATGTGTGCACACACATGCTACAGTACACATTTCCTTCTGGGATTATTTTTTTACTTAAAATTTGATAGTTACTTTATGCCACGGCACTGACTCCTCACAGCCTCAGGAAGGAGATTACTAGTCTGTTTTACAGACAAGGAACTCTGAGGCTCAGAAACTTAGGTGCTTTACCCCCGGTTGGCTGGTACTCCAAGCCCACGACAGAGCCCTAGGCAAATGGTTTTGGCCAGTGGCACCTACGGTGCTTTTGCTGGCCCACCAACAGCTAGCAGCACAGGTGGAATCCGGGCCTGGCAACGTGGAGCTGCACCTAGGACAGACACAAGAGAGTGGGAGGCTCAAGAAAGCCCAGCTGGCCCGGCTTTCTGACCTTCTCTCCTACCGTTCATTCAGAATCTCCAGTTCTTCTGGGGTTCTGGGACTTGGCTGTTGTGCACACTTGGAGACTGCTGACAGAGAGAGAAGGGCTGTGGGGACGGAAGGGTGCCACTGCTGGCACCGTCCTGTGTGCGTCCCCAGGGTGGGGTGGGGCAGGCCACGATGCCACTGTTGTAAGTAAACACCACCCAGACACACTCTGACACCCTTTATTTCTTGTTCACAAAGCTGTTTTTTTCCTTTTTCCAGCTTAAGATACCTCGTCACTGTAGAATTCCTCACACAAAGCTGCTCCCAGCTGTACATGTCATTCATGGTGACTCATACAATGCAAGACACGGTGGACAGCCTTACGGACAAAACCTGTCCTCGGGGAAGCAGTAGCGGACACAGTAGCCTTTTTATTTATTTTTTTTAAACATTATTTTTGGTCGAGGGGGTTGTTGAGGCAGAGTTTGGCTACATAGCCCAGGCTACCCTCAAACTCACGTCCTTCTGCGCAAGTGCTAGGGTTACAGGTGCTTATTCTTACCTTTTCTTTCCTGGAGGTTGCATTCTTCAAAGAAAGAAGATGGACTGCTGTTCAGAGCCCAGTCATTTCCTCTGTGCTAGTCGGCTTTCCGTCACCATGTCCAAACACAGCACAGAGAGGAGGCTTGCTTTGGCTCGCTGTTTTAGTGTTTCCAGACAGTGACCAGGTGGACCCAGGGCTTTTGTCTTCCAGGTGAGGGATGAATGATGGTCAGGGCACTGCGATCCTCTTTTCGGACACCCGTCCAAGGCTCCTAGTGGGCCCTACTTCATAAAGATTCCGCTACCTCTCAACCATGCTGCGCTGACAGCTGAGTTGTCAGCCTGCGGTCATGGGCCTTTGCAGGACTTCAACAGCTAAGCTATAGCATCCCTGGGAGTGCAATAGCATACGCCCAGTTTCAAAAGTTATCCTCATTATTATTTTTATTGTGGAAACTTTTAGCTTCATCAAAAGCGATGGGGATTACCGCTCAGGAGGGTGGCTGTTCCACTACAGGAGGTGAGGCCCGTGTTCTCTCTATTCAGTTTAAGACACTGGGATGTTCTGTATTGGTGTCCACAGTTAAAACCTCATCCCTGAACTACCTGATTGTTCACTGAAGCGTCAAGGAGACTCTGGGGACAGGATCACTCCCCATCTGACCTCCTGGTGCCTAGCAGGACACTGCCCAAACCCCAGCCGAGTAGAGCAGACCAGCTGGACTTGAATGTTGGTTCAGTCTCACAGTAGGAGCTAAAACTGCTCAACACTGAGAAACAGTGACCTCACCAAATAAGAGAAGTAATTTATAATTTATAATTTATAAAACTGAGGAAAAGATTCATCCGACCCATGGAAGCAGTCAGTCATATAAACACATGGGAGTAACATGAACTTCAGGTTAGAAAGGTACGTCTCGTGGAAACGAAAGAAATACCATCTATGTATCTGAAGTCAGGCTTCAGTAAGCATGAGATCTCTTCGCTGAAGAGACTTGCCTCCTGTAAAGGCAGATAGCGTTTCCGGTTGCAGCGTGTTTAAATTCATGGAGGCAGTACCTGAAGAGGCTATAGAAAGCACCTGAGGTCTCTTGTAGCAGAGGGTGGGTCTGGGATTCTGCACCCTGCCACCATTTCCAGGACTGGCGAAACTGCAGCAGTCGCCAAACTAATAATATTCAAGAAACAACACAGCAACCCACTTCAAAGTATGGGCACCAGTTACAGTTTTGGTGACTGCCTCACCTTGAGAACCCAGATCATAACACAGAAGGATAACCTCCTTTTTTTTTTAAACACACAAACAGAAGCTCAGGAAGCTGGCGAACAGCTCAGCAGCCCACAGACCGGCTGTGTGCTGCATTCTTTGAATACGAATTAGCAGTGGGTAATGGCAGCATATTTATGAGGCCTCTTGCCGGGTCCTTTCCTCCTGTGAATGCTGTATAATTCATTGCGTGCGCCCTGACCCCAGTGCGCTCCTGTTCTGACAAATCATACTTGATTAAGACAAATCTTTATTAGTTAGCTAGTCAACTTCCCCATTTATCACTGGCAAGTCCCATTCTCCTCTTCAGGTGAGGGAGAGTGACTGGAACCTTCACAAACAACAGCAAAACCGCCTCAAGTAGCAAAATAAGAATGAACTGTTTCTCACAGACACAGCAAATAGAACTACAAGCCTCAGAGCCTTCGTAGAGGATTAAACAAAGAATTCAGTAGGTATACAGCACGCATACTGACAGACTCAACTCTGCACATCTCACCCAAGCCAAGGACTGTTAGATGGGCGGTCTACTTCTGGGTTTTTGTCTCTTACTAAACTTATTTTGGAAGCAAATGCCATGTTATTAAAAGCTGTATTGTAAACCTGGATGCTCAAAGGGCTTTAACAATGAAGGGAAAAAGACTTCCTGGAAAACAGAAAGCTTACGGTCTGTACCACAACAACTAGGATGATGACAACAGCAATCTTTAGAAAGCAGAACTGAGCATGGATGAATACAGTGGAGGAACTCGAGGTTACTGTGGACTCCTTCGCAGGGCGGGAAATGTGTGTACTCGGAATTGTCTGCTACACTCTCGTGAACTTCAGTGCTGTTCACCCTAAAGAACTCAGTGCTTTCGTAATGGCCGAACGTGGGTGTCTGGTGATTCCAGAAGTGCTCTCAGGACCCCAATAAGGAAGCCACTGGTCACAAAGCTATACACGTTGCCCCAGGACTGCTACTCAGCACAGAAAACAGCACCCTTCCAACAAGTTTCACAAAGTCCCTGGTCTTGCGGAGGCAGACTGCGCCACAGGCTGACTACATTCCATCCCTCGGTGAAAGACGAAATGAAAATATCCGTGTCAGACTATCATCTCTCAAAATGTTACTCTCCTGACTCATCCCAACGTAGGAGAAATGTCGGGTTTTGACTTCTTCGTGTTACCAGATCAGTCCCAGTATGCGATGGACGTGCGTTTCAAAATCCGTTAAGAACAATAAGGAGATGTGTCAATGCGTCCTAAGTATTTCTGTGTAAGATCTCGCATGTTTCACATTGGTGATAAACAGACGCATTTATTACCTGTGGGGGAAGCCCATTTTTGCTCCTGACGTTGTTAAGGAAATGCCATTTAACACTATATGGCATGGATATACTATTTCGCCTTAATGATGTCCTTATGTGTTAAATGGGAAACATCACTCAAAAACGTTTTGCGTGTGGGGCCGTCTTCTGTTTGCCAAAACCTCCCATTTAGAAAATGTGGACACAACTTGAGAGGAATGAGGTCAGAGCTTGGCAGGAGAGACTTCAAAGGAATGCCTCGTGCAGTGGGGAAGAGTGTGCTGATGGTTTATGCGGACTGGCTCTGACTATGTCTACGGGTTCAGAAGAGCTCACATCTGAACAATCCCCCCACACCTCACGGGCCTTTCATCACAGTCTTAAAGCAGTGAACAACTATTTCAAAAGTGCAAATTGCCATGATTTTGTTGGAAAACTTTTGTTTTATTTGGAAGGTGGGCTGGAGAGTTATCCTCTTTGTAATAAGTCCACGGAAATAGGGGAAAGTTTCGAAGCTGCTTTTATTTTATCCCGTGGATTCGCCGCTGATTTGCTTTTATTTTTTAATTTAGAAAAGTAGGTAAGCATAAACTCTTCCAGCAAGGTTAAAGTGCTTGGCAGCAGGAGCAAAATTTAGGTCATAGGTAGGGTTGGAAATGCAAGTCAATAGAACATTTTGAGAGCCAGCAATGTGGAAGGCACCGTGGAGACGTTAGGAAGGACAAAGAAGGTCCTAGCATCTAGCAGCTCACAGCCAAACGGGAGGCAGTGCCGTGAAACCCACCAGGAAAGTGTAAAACAAGACGCATGTGTCAAGCATGTTGGATCAGCTATCACAAGGGCACGCTCCGTAGTCTGCTGAGGGTCCCTGTCTTCAGGAGCCCACATCTTGACGCCCTCGCCAGGCTTCTTGCCTCCACACGAAGCCAGCCTGACCGACAAAGAGGCTGACATCTTTTGATATAACTTAAAATCTCAGTGTGGTTTATTCTCTCCCTCTTTCCAAAGGAAGGAATAATAATGGAAACAATGTTCTTATTTTAGTATTGAGAATCTGTATCACACTGACCCAGATGTACGGCATATGATGGGTATTTATATAATTTACAGGAAAGGTTACATTTCTAGCAAAACTTACCAGTGCAGATATTCAAAGTCATTTGTTCTCCCTAATGTACCGATCAAGTAGGACACATGTGTCCCTATCATCCTCAAAGGATGATAAGATATTCTCCTCTCCAGTGGTGGAGGTTAACCTTCAAAAATGTTACTTATTTATTACTTTCATGTGTGTGTCTACGTGAGTTTATATGCACCATGTGTGTGCAAGAGCCCAAAGAGGTCAGAAGATGGGTTCCCTGGAACTGTAGTTACAGACACTTGTGAGTTGCCAGGTAGGTGCTGGAAACTGAACCTGAGTCCTCTGCAAGAGCAGTAAGCACTCTTACCTGCCTGAGCCATTTTTCCAGCTTTGGTTATCTTACTTATTAATGGCTAATCTTGATCATCAACCAGATGAGATCTAGAATCATCATGGATCTGGTCATACCTGTGAAGTGTTGTCTAGGTCTGTTTTATGGAGACAGGTAGGACTGCTCTAAGTACAGGCGCATCACTCTGAGGCTGGGGTCTTGGACCAAGGGAGAGAGGGGCTGAGCAGTACCACTGACTGCTCTCTCCTTCCTGAGCACAGATGTAATATGACCAACTGCCTCAGGCTCTGGTCATGACGGACTGCACCCCGGAAACACAAATCAAAACAGACCTTTCTTTCTTAAGTCTGCTTCTCATCCCTGGCAACGTACTGGCACAGGAAGCACAGCAGCAGGGACCGCTGTACGTATTTTCCCTTCTCTGTACTGAAGCATAGGCTTCTCAGATGAGTGGGTAAGCAGATGAACGCTGGAAGAAAGAACAGGGGGGAAGGGGATACAGAGAAAGTAGAAGAAAAGGAGAAACAAGAAGTAAAGTTTGGCTAAAAGGTGAAGGTGGTCAGGGCAGTTCCAGAACCGGGAGGAAGCTGGATGCTCTTTATTCTACTCAGGCTGGGTTAGATCATGTGAAGACAAGTGACTTTTCTAATGGCCTGTCTTCTCTCAGCTCTTTATTCCACACCTTGTGTAGCATATAATGCACAGGCAGAAACTTCAAGAGTGTGTAATTAGTGTGGGCTACTTCTCCTGGGGATCCAGGATTGCCCCTGGGCGTGATTTCTTAAAATAGCCCTATCACTTTGCAACTGTGGGTGAAATGGCCAAGAAGCCATTTCTACCAAGTTTCTGCCAAGGAGCGTTGGTCTAGACTCATCACCTTGGTGATGCTATCTGAAATTTGCCAGAGATATCAACTTTGTGCCCGTGTTTGCCCTGTAACGAGTAGCGAGGTGGAAGAGGGTGGCAGGGCGGGAAGGGATGCACTCTCTCTCACAGCTCACTCACTCACGGCCGCACTGAACTCTGGGAAAATAATTTAAGTTGGGTATATACTTAGCCACAGTAAACTGATCTGCCATTCATTCAAAAAAAAAAAATAATAATGGAATGCTTATTACGAACCAGGCGTGGGAATATAAACCAAATGTGACGTCGGGTGATCACTGTGAGGTAGGGGGTGAACAATGGCCGTGTGAAAAGTGGAGGTTACAAACATTCATTGACCACTCTGGAGACACTTTCTAACGTGTATATTTTTAACAGAACAGGTTCATGGGAGCATGTTCAGTATATGCATTCCCAGAAAGATGAACAAATGCCAAATGACTGTTGTGTTTTGTTGCTCCACTCAATGAGAGGGAAACAAAACTATTCCTTGGCACAGTATAATTTTGCCATTGTACCAGTACAACCTGATGTTCTCCTGCAAACACTTGGTAGAGAAACCTAATTCCGCTTCAGATTTTCAGAATGTGTTAAAATTGATGTCAATGTCTCAGTAATTTCATAGTTTAAAAAACAGTTAGAATGTAATGACTACACTCCACTTGATTAAAGCATTTACAGCTCTAATCAAAAACTGACAGCAAGATCAAAGATGTTAACTTAAATCTCTCCTCTAATTATGTTTAAAATGCCACACCTCAGGCCTGTCTCTCCTCTTCTTTTTCAAACCAAATTCTGTTTAAGAAAGATCTAACACTTCTTAACAGTTCATTATCCAATAAAACTATTCAAAGCTTAAAAGCAATCTACACAATTAGTCAGGACCTCAGGGAGTCCACCGGTAGTCTTTATTACAGGACTTCATATTAAAACACCTTAATTATATTTGTCAAATGGATTTCATTAAAACCCATCGTCACTTTAATTTTCATATTTTGACAGTGCTGGCATAGGCATTATTACCACCTGCCAGGCTAGGAACTACAACAAAATTGTCAAATTCCTTCAAATCCTAAGCAGTTTCTTTTGTACCTGACTGATGGCTTTCCTTGTGTGTGGGAAGCTGTTGCAATTAGGAGAATTAAAATTTCCCTATGTAAATTCCACTCAGGAAACGAACACACACACACACACACGCGCACACACACACACGCACACACACGCGCGCACACTGCATGCTTCTCATAGGTGAGGGGAAACGCTGCATCCACGCGGGTTAGCAGGTGTGCTCTGCAGAGGACGATGCACACACTTCGCCGTGCATCTGAATAGCAAAGCCAAGACATCAAACAGAATGCACTATGATTCAATCACATCACAACCATCAGGACTTGAAAGCCAGGACATTTTTTTTTTTTTACCCCCTATTCATTATGCTGCCGTATTTCATAAGATGCAGGTGTTTCTGGCCGTTCACTTGAGACTCGAGTGTATCTTCGTTTGCCACCGCGACTTACGCTATTGAACTAGCAAACGGAAACGAGTGCACACGTCCTTGTCTTTCTAGCCACGCAGTGTTCACAAGCGTTTCCCTAACTCAGCTGGTTGTGCAACTTCGGGAAAATGGAGGTATGCACACTGACGTGCAAAGTATTTCTGCATTTCTCTCTGAATTTTCTAAGTCTCTGGTAGCATATGGAACATTGAAATGCCATTTCGTAATAATCTGCTTTTCAAAACTTCTGTTCTTTTCAAGCATCAGAGATAGAACAAGCGCAGCAAAAAAAAGATTTTTTTTTTTTTAACGTAACAGACTTGATATAACAAAGGAGACGGCTTCTGGCTTATGTCTAACACACGTCAGGGCTTTGTACAATGGTCTCTGGGGTAATAATCACCTTGCTTTATGAATACTTTAAGTCATAGTAAATGGTCTTGGATTATTTTGAGTGGAGCTGGAATTTTAAAAGATTGACGTACAAAATCAGAAGACATTAAAAAATCATAAATGATCACTGACTTACGTGTCTCAAAATTTAATATAACTGAAATAAGAAACAGGCCCTAAGAATGACTTGTAGGGAAAACGCGCTTGAACACAGCTCCACTGCTACTGCTGTCTGGAAGCCTTTCATGACCAACCCGGACGGCAATGCTTCTCTCTCCTGTGGCCTCAGATCAACTCATCGGCTGTGTCGTTGCTGTGGCGCACATCGCCAGGCTGGGTGTTTTCTCCCTCCCCCCACACCCAGAGCGGAGCAGAGTGCCCAGTCCTGTACGCATGAGGCTGTCTATTAGAGGGTGACTGGCTGTGCACCCTAACCTCTCCATAGCAGGGGTGTCTTGTCAGTCTCCTTCCACATGATGCTTCTTAAATGGCAGGCATTTGATACATCTGTATTCATACATACATGTATACAGCATGAACGTACACATATATGTGCAGACATGAAATTCTTAGATGTGAACTGTTTTGAAAATAACCAAGATCCATGAATAAAAAATAAAAAAATCCTTAAATTTTAAAAATGTTGCTATAATCTAGAGTGTACATGTGTGTGTATATATGTATATATGTATATGTATACAAGTGTTGATGTGTACGTGAGTGCACCTGTGGAGGCCAGAGGTCACTGCTGGGCGCCTTTGTCCTCTGCTCTCCAATACATCTGCTGAGACAGTGCCTCTCAATTAACCCGGATCTCATCAACTGCTCAGGTTGGCTGGCTGGTAAGTTCAGGGACCTTCCCGTCCCCACCTGCCCAGCCCGGGGATTACAGACACATGGCATAGTGCCCAGCTTCCCCGTGAGTTCTGGGAGTCTGAATCTAAGCCCTCATGCTTGTGGCAAGCACTTTACTGACTGACCCATCCCATAGGCAGGTAAACTTCACTATAATCTTGGACCCTGCACATTTGTCCCAGTCTTCCTTGGTCGGCCCTTCAGCAACTCCGCCTTGGCTGGCTGGTAACTACGAGGAGGGATGAAGGCACATGAGACAGGGGCATGACTCAGACCACGTCCAGGAAGTGTCTCTGTGCTAGAAAGGAACTTCATTGCAACCAGTCAATAATTCATCAGAAGCTATCATTATTAATAACAGGACACATGGATTTTCCCCGTTAGGAAAAATAGACAACAGACTACTTTTGAAATGTTCCTAGAGGATCACTTCAAAAATGAGGTCAGATGCAATGTATATTTTGGAACGTCCCAAGTTTACCTGATAGACATAGAAGTCTACAGAAGACCTACTAGCACAGAAAGCACCAGGCACATACAGGCTCACCAATACAACAAGCCTCACGTCTTAGATGTGACACATACTAACTTGGTGCTCAAAGCCTAGTTTGAGTTGTGTTGAAAATTTTTCTGCATCAGCGCTATGTGATATACCTATGTTTGCTCTGTGGCACCCTGGTTCTGAAGACCACTCACAAAGGCTAGTGCAGCTCCGTGATTCCTTGCTCGTTTGTGCGCAAGAGCAGGAGCTGACTGCACACTCAACACGGTATGCATGCAGACAAATGTGGGGCCAGATGTAGTTTGTAGAACTAGGCACCTGGGGCAGTGTAACAAACATCAAGTCTGGTCAATCTGGTGTCTTCCTAATCTCGAGAAACTAGGGACAGGAGGTGTGTCTGAAGGGACAGAGGCAGCAGATAGTGTCTACACAAGACGGCCAACTTAAGAGTGACTTTGGCAAGGTGTGGGCTCGGCAGCGAGGCTGGGATCATTGCCAGTTGCTTCTGGGAGTTTCTTTGGTGTGTCTGTGAGTGCTTGCGTGTGCAGATGTTTACAGGTGTGTATATGTGCATTTGTGGAGGCCAGAGGTCAGTGCCAGTGTTGTCTCTCAGGTGCTGTCCATCTTGTGTTCTGAGACAGGGTTTCTCACTGGCCTGGAGCTTGCCAAGTGGGCTAGGTTTGCCGGGCAGAGAGTCCTAGGGTTGACTTGTCTTAACTTTCCCAGAGCTGATCACAAGAGCAGGCTGGCTTAAACAATGACAAACCCCGCCCCCCACCACATATTTTAACTTATTCCTTGGGAATTTCATGTATGTACATACTGCATTTTGATGATACCCACCCACACCCCCCAACTTCCCACCTTGTACCTTCGGACTTCCCACCATGTACCTCCCATCCCATGTCTTCTTCCCTCTTCCTCTTCTTTGATAACTGAGTACAATCGGTGCTGCTGCACGGGTACAGCGCCATCTACTGGAGCACGGGCAAACTACAAGGTGCCAGACCCAGAGGAGAACTGACTCTCCCTACCACCGTGGCCTTCAACTACTAATAGCTCTCCAGGTAAGAGTGGTGCTTCCTGAGCCCCTAAGGTCTATGACCTACTCAGCCAAAGGTTCTTGGCCAGGCTTAGCGTATCAGGCATGAATTCTATCTTGTGGAGCGGGCTTAAACCCAACAAGAAGGTAGTTGTTGGTTCCTGTAACGTGTGTGCCACTACTGCACCGGCTTGTCGAGGAGTCTTCTACCCCAGCAGCAGCATATGACAATGTCAGGACTGTGGAGAACAGCCATTTAGGAAAAAGACTTCCAGGGTAGTACCAGTTTGATTTCTTCATGTCCTGTGTCTTCAACAAAAGGGTCTTACCAACAAGTTTCTGTGGTAACCAAGAGAAATGGCAATGGTCTGTATTGTTTTGGGGGGGTGTCTATGGGGTACCCCAACCAACAACTTGAAAGGAAGTATCCCACATCTAGTGCAGACACAGGCCTTTTTAAAACAAAACAAAACAAAACAAGAAAAACCCTAAAAAACCCAAGGGTTCTAGGGAGCAAACTAAGGCTGTTTGTGCTTACACAGCAAGCATTCTGCTTACCAAGCTATCTCCCCAGCTGTCTGCTTATCATGCTATCTGACAGAAGCCTCTGCTTGGGACCATGCTTAAGCTACCTGAACTGCCACTTCTGTTCCTTAGGCCATGCAAATCTTCCCTAGGTCCTTGCTATGGTGTCTGTAGTCCTTCCAGATGCCCCAGTTTTTGAGCCATGGTGAGATTTTCCAACTGTTCTACAGTGGGCAAATAAGGACAGTGGCTATTCTGTGTTGTTTCTCTTATCAGCACCAAGCTTGGAGCTGGAGGAATGGAGGACTGGGTGGTGGTGTGAGACACGTGGGATCCCAGGAGCCTGAAAGAAGTTGCAGCGGTGTTCGAAGCACATGATCAGAGAAAAACCCTGAAGTGCCCAACAGACAGCTCTACAAGGCTGTTCAGACTCTGCTTGCCCAAGAGGAGGGATGCCGAAGCGTCTGTGATTCCCCAGGCCCCTCTAGAATGACTGCCTTGAAAGAGGAGATTGCTTTTCTATCCTGATCTAAGACAACAGAACAACATACCCTACACTTTCCAAGTCGGATGAAGACAGTTGATCAGAATATGCCCGATTTCACTGTTAGCCAGAACAGAAAGCTAGCCCTGGACACCAGTGATCTGGATGACCACATCTTTCTGGAGCCAGACTGAATGACATCGAGATCTGCATCTGGACTGGACTGTATTGTTTGTATTCAGACTATCCCCAGGGTGACCTTCTCCTCCACAAGAGATCACTGTCTCTCTTTACATACAACAGCAGCCTGATTCACTGATTGCCCAGTGATGGCCGATGCTAATGTGCTTTAGCTGTGTGCTTCTCTGGAAATCAGCACTGGGGCCTTTACCTCAATACGCATCTATACAGCTTCAGTTCCTCACAAAGTTATTTACAAGGTGGGGCTGTCCAACCCTCCTAAATATTTATCTAGAGAAGCTGGTGAGTTTTCATTGTTGTTTGTTTCTTACTTGGGGATCCTCCTTAGCCACCTCTAGGCTCTGCAAAGCCTATTCCCAGATGGGCAGGCCGACTCATTCCCCATCAGATGTGGGGGCAGGCCAGGGAGAGGGTGGGAAAGTTACCAGCAAGACAAGGCTTTGGTCAGATTCCAACAGAGACTGCTATGCTTTCTGATCATTTCCTTTAACCCTCACAATGCATTCCTGAGACAGCAGGATCTTCTGCTTCTTAGACAGATAGTATTTAATGACTGACAGTGCTGCTTAGAAAGCACCCTAATACTGCTTTAGCACCTCTGCCGTAGTGTTCTTGAAAACTGGATACAAAATATGCAGATTTTGATATCCTGATTGTGTGTGTCTGATTGTGTTTGTATATGCATGTGTTTGTGTATGTGTGCGTATGTACATGTGTGTATGTGTATGTGTGCGTGTGTATGTATGTATATATATGTGTGTGTATATATGTATGTATGTGTGTGTATATGTATGTGTGTAGGTATGTATGTGTGTGTATGTATGTACGTGTGTGTATATATGTGTGCGTATGTATGTATGTGTATGTGTGTGTGTACGTATATGTGTGTATGTATGTATGTGTATGTGCGAGTATGTATGTGTTGTATATGTGTGTGTGTGTGTGTGTGTTTATGTGTTTGCACTGTTAAACCGTCAAACCCCAGGGCCTTGCACGTGCTAACTAGATACTCCGTCGCTCAGCTCCATCTGTTGAATTTTGGAATGAACACTGAAATAACTATTTAGGAGATATTCTCACAGTCTATGAACTTTACCTTTGGCTAAGAATAATTTTATCTTTTAACTTTAACTTCAAGTAGCCCTTGGGTCACTACTTTTCAAAATCCCCAGTAGATGGTGGTAAGCAATGATTGGGCCTAACTGCCTGGCGAGGAAAGCCGCAAAAGGAGTTGAATTGCTTTTCTACTGCTGTGAGTCACAGGATCACGAAATGATACTGTGTCTCCTGGGCTGCATTTTAGTCTTCAAAGCAGGCACCTAACCCGAGCCACCCTGGGACTAGGCAGGACACACGGGGGCCTCAGATGACAGCGAATTCACAACTCCCTTATCCAAGTACTCCCTTCCCGTGACAGTCAGCTTCTTAAGGCAACACCAAGGAACAGGCCAGACGGGCCTTCAGAGATGAAGTGAGCCGGATGCTTCGGGCTGCTCTGGGCTCTCAGGTGCGGAAGCGCTGGCGTGGCCCAGAGCACACATTCCTGGTCGACTCAGCGGCATGGCAGCTCTTTGCAACCTTACTCATGTTGAACTGCATCACTGACGCAGCCCTGGAATGCCTGGGTCTGCGCTGGGCTGCGGAGGGGAACGCGCTCACCGAGGAGGGAAACACGAACACCCCAAAGACCGCAACCCCAAGAGTTTGAAATCAACACTGCTACAGAATACAGTCAGAGTCCTCTACGGACGCACCGGGAGAATAAACACTGGAAAAATCAAAGGCTCCCGTCAGTCTAGAAGCTCACTGTTTAAGTGATATTTTGCTTTTTTTCTATTTTGTCAACTTTGATTATGTATTTTATACTGCCAATGAAATTTGGTAATAAAAAGGGAAAGCCTTAATTGAAATGCTTGTAGAATCCTCTTACTCAGAGTTTGTGAGCACTGATTAATTAAGAGACTTTCACAGTTTTCATATTGATTGCCTTTGTGTTTCTGAACTTCCTGTCTGTTGCACAATACAGAGTAAGAGTAAGAAATCAAGGATGTAACAAGATGTGTGATTTTTCGCACAGGTGTCTACTCGATGAACAAGCCCCCGCCCCCCATTTCTCTGTTTTCTCATGTTGGGTGGAAGAAACAGGCTCTTTAATGCTAATATTTTTTTGTCTAAATATCCTAATTTCACCAAATGTTTCTAGTAGATAAAATCTGTCATGAGTGCAGCTTGTATTTATTTTAGTAAACTGTTTAAAAACAAATAGGAAAACCCACTCAATTTCCTCTTAGGTCGGAAGAGAAGTTCAAGTCTCTATTTTAGATCTCTGTTGAAGGAAACGTTCTCTTTCTACGTCTGGGTGTTGCAGTGTGGCACCTTCACACTAGGGTTTTTTTTTTTCCCCCAACGATTCAGAGAAAGAAAAAGGTTTGAGAACTGGGAGCTCAGCCCACCTAAGAATCAAGTCGCCCTTCTCCACAGTGTCACCAGAAAGGGTGCCAGGGGCTCTTATGAAACAAATTACATTTTAGTGAAAATACAATTAAGTCTTTGGTATCTTTGATTAGCCTTTCTCTTCTCATTCAGCATTTGGTATTTAGTAAAATAACTAAATATCCGGAGTGCTGCTAGAAGTTGGGAAATTTTTAGGATGCCATTAAGAGATAAACTCACACATTTCTACCTTGTTTGGGGGTTTCCTCCTACACCAAGACCAGACACCCTCTCCCTTCTTTTGAACGTTTCAGCACATTTGTCCGGCATTATTTTTTCATTCTCTTTTATCCCCGGGGCTCTCAATGTTTAAATAGCTCCCTCCCACGCAAAGCTTTGCACCGATATCGATCAGCCTAGGCTAGGAGCTACTATGAGGCATTTTCAATAATCAGCCCAGCTGTTCAGAGAGTTGCCTGAATAAAACCCTTAGGTAAACAGCACAATGCTCTGAGAATGCTCTGCCAGCAACCAGACCTTCTCGGCAACGAAGGATTGCTGCTAATGCTTCACCAAACAAAGGACTAATTCTGACTTCAACAATGAAGGCTACAGGGCAATTCAAATAAATCCCATCTTTGATTCACGTATGTGGAGACCATGAAGGGTCCTTCCCCCAAACATGCTTGCACAGCTGACTAATTCCAAAGCATTATGTGTCAAGTAAACTGTCTGTGTGCAGCTCAAGCTGCATGCAAGGGCGTGTCCAGTGTTACCGCCCCCCTCCTTACTCCTCTCCTTCAGATTCATGCCTATTCGCTCAGATCTGTGGGTCAGTTATGTTATTTATCTTTCTGTAACATGTGACATACGGCACAGAGATAAAGGTGCCAGTATACAGTTACAATTTTACCTTACGTTTTAATTTCATCTCTCCTTACAAGTCAGTGCTAAGAATCATGACCTCATGAGGAGCCCTAATCATGATATCCTGCCCTAGGAAGAAATCCAGAAAGAAGCACCAAAAATCTACACCACCTAAAGGACAAAGGCAAAGCAGTGCCCGGTCCCTGACAGAGTGGCCCCCATGTCGGCACCTTGCAGGAGGGGAGAGTGAGCACAAGACAAACAGCACCCCGCAAGGACGTCTCCTAGGACATCTTCCGACCCCCAAACTATTTGCTTTTAGAGCAAGAAAATAAAACCAAATAAAAGTAATAAAAGTAGTTGCAGACAACTTTTCATGTTACCAGAGGAAGTGTTTAAAAAGACTTCCCGGTCAGTTGTCACACTGAGCACACCAGTCTGGCTAAGGTCATCTCTGGACAACATGTGAGGGCTGAGCGTCCGGGCACTAGAGGAAGGAACCAGACTTCCGACTTCTGCGAAGTTAAGAGAGCGATGCTGCTTCATCTGATTTCCCATCACTACCAGCCCCGTATCCACAAAAAGTAAACCTGAATAACCTTTTTCTTGTCTTCCTATTATTTATTTCCTGACAGAGACTAGCTATTTATGTAGATCAGGCTGGACTCAAACTCATGATTTCCCTGCCTCAGCCTCCTCCATGGTATGTAGCACTGAGCGTGGAAATCTTTCTGTCTGTTTATTTTGCTTTATACTGGTTGGTGGCTTCTTCTTTTCTTTAGTTTGAGAGGAAAGACCTGGCTCTGGCGTTTAGTCTGTAGTAAATCCTGTATGTAGCAACGCACCAAAGAACCGGAGGCAACCTAGGGCAGACCCCGTATTTAATCTATTTGTGGACAGGATGCGCCGACCCGCCTTCCCCAGACTGCTCAGAGGCAGCAGAAAACAAACCAACAATCGCAACAGGTGCAGATGATGCAACTTGTGCCCTTATATAAATGTCTGGCATTAAAACGGCAAATACACGAGTTAGTTCAATATTCTTGTTCTGCAAAACCCCCAGGCATAAAGCACCATCATGCTGACAGAGAAGCAGAGGGGAAACACGAGGCTTTGACCATGAGTCTGTAAAGGGGTCTACGCACAGCGGCGGCTGTGAGAAAAGCACTTCCTTCCCGGAGTCTTCCCTCCCGAGGGTGCCACTCCCTTATCTCAACTGGTTAAAATGTCTGAACCTTGCTGGCTGTCCAAGTTCTTACCATGTGTTTCTCCCCTGTACTTCCCAGATTTTCCTTGAGAGCCTCATTCACTGTTTGGGTTTTAGTAGTCTATTTAGTATTTTATTATTTAGTATTTAAAATTTAGCACTCAATCCATTAGCCCAGGCCGAGCGTTGGTCCCATCTCCCCTTACACACTCTGTGCTACACCCAGCTGGGTCTCGGCAGTGTCTTAGTTTCAGCAGGCATCAAATACAAACCACGCCTTCCTGTCAGCCAGGAGTAGGCACACCAAGGGCTCTCGGGATGTGCAGATAGCAATCTGCTTTGAGTCTTCCTTTATTCTGTTTCTCATTCTGGACCAGTCATCAAACTTTTTAAATGTGCCTTTTGCATAAGTGCCCCTGTGTGGACTGATGGGAAGGCCTGCTGACTGGCCTCAGTGTTTGTACAACTACAAATACATCTTCATTACATAATCTTCACAGTGCCCTGGCCATTCTTACAAAGAAAGAGTCACCTGTAAGCTAGCATTGACAAGTGCTCAGAATTTGTTTTTACACCACAGGCTTTTTTCCTGGTTTCCTTCGGCATCTGCTTTCGACTACAATCCAAGATCTCTCAATGTATTTGTCTATGGATGCTCTGGGCTCAGGGCGCTTTGTTTGGGGAGGCTCTGATCTGTGCATAGCGGGATAGTGCTCCCAGACCACAAGCAGTTAGATGCCGGTAGCAACTCTTCCACTAGACGTGACAACCCTCCAAATAACCCTCTGAAGTACCCACCTCTAACGAAGTACCCGGATACTACCACCTGTCTCCAGGGGAGCAGGGGTCAGCTCTGAATGAGGATTGTCAATCATACTTAAGTCAGCTATCTCCGAGCCTCTCTCTGCCCCTGTGATTCTCTGTCAAGTAGCACTGACAGTCCACCCCTTCGCAGGTCTACTTGCTATTCACGGCTAGATAAAATGTCACATCTGCCACCGATTCCTCAAAGTTTGTCCCTCACAAATGACTCTTCTTATCTTCCGTCCCCTTCTTTCCCCTCTTTTCTGAACCTAGGCCCTCACACATGTCAGACAAGCACAGACAAGTGCCTACCAATGAGCCTCATCCCTAACTCCATAAATCTGTCCCCCGAATCTTCTAAGCATTGCCCTGTTTAATAAGATCCTGTGCACCAAAGTGCAGGCTGCTTGAAAGTAGGAACTGTGCTCTTTTTTTTCCCCTCTAAAAATTTTAAAATTAAAAAAATCACGCACATGTATCTATCTGAATGTCTGCCACTTGTGTGTGGATCCCTTCAGAGGTCAGGAGAGGGTGCCAGATGCCCCGGCGCTGGAGTTACGGACTTTCACGAGCCATCCGATATGTGTGCTGGGAACTGAGGCCAGGTCCTCTGGAAGAGCAGTGAGCACTCTTCGATTGCTGAGCCATCTCTCCAGGCATGGCATTCTTTACTCATGCGAAGTGATCAGCCTGGTCATGCTAGGGAGGCAGGTACTTCCCGCCCTGTACTTCACAGACAAGAACCCTGGAGCCAGCCAGTGTTCTTAGGACATGCCCAGGCGTAGCTTCTCCTGCATTGATGCTTCTTTGTTTGCCTATCTGGAGGGCGAAGGACGGCCAGAACCAACTGTGACCATACAGTCTAGGGCTCACTCCCATAAACAGGCTATTAGACCGTGAGGGGGACAGCGGGCGGGGACTGAGCTGATGGCAACTTAATGAAAAGCAGACACAGCAGCATTGGAAGGCTTCAGTGCCTTTTGAAACATGGCAGTGATATAAAAAAAAAAAGTCCCTAAGAAAGTTTATAATAAAGAAAAAGAATGTGGAAAAGTGAGAGTCAGAAAAGATAATTACACAGAAGGATTTCAAACAGCTCGCCTAATGGAGACGCTGAGTGATGAAGACAAACGGCTTGCAGAGCTACCTGGTCACAGGCACATAAATCTGAAACGTGGCAGACTCTACACACACATTTAAGTTTTTAAAAAAAGAAACCATGGTGTGTGTGTGTGTGTGGGGGAGAGCTACCAGGCAGGGAACAGTCAGATGCTGATAACCTTGGGAGAAGGAAGCGATCTGTATTATCAGATGGCTGGAGACTCAGGCACGATCCACAGTAAGAACTGGACAGCACAGCACGCTGCAGTCAGCCCCATATGAGGGGCGCCTTCAGGGCAACACACACCGCTGCTAGAACACAGACCAAAAATGGACAATCAGTGTCTCAGAAGGGATGAGTCACCCAGAGGGTCTCTGAAGCTAGTGTAGCTTCTCGGCCTTGAACCAGAGTGGTCTTGCCGCAGGCAAGGAACACGTTGCTGCTCCTCAGCCGATCGTAGTACACAAGCCGCAGAAGCCTTCTCTCATGCAGTAGAGATGAAGGCTGAGCAGGGAGAGCAGAGACCCAGAACAATTGCTTAAGTGGACAATCTTGCATTAATTATCTCCAGCAGACAGGGAAGAAAGCCCCATCAGCCTCAGAAAAAAGGACATACCACCGAAAAAGGAAGCCTGCCTGAGAGCCATATTTTTTTTACATTTTTATTTCCGAGTTAACTGTGATTTATTGTTTTTTTTTTTTTTTCTCTTGCTAACTGATGGTATATTCTGGAATGAGTCTTTGCTTTTTTTCTTCCTTTGGAATTTCTAGCTTAGTGTCAATTTGATAAGGCCATTCAAATAAAATAACTGCTGAACGTGAAGCCATCGAGCTTACACCTATAGTCATACAGACAGAGACGGATGGAGAGGTCCACGAGCAGGGACGAAACAGGAAGTGAGAGGGAGGCTGCTCAGTGACACAGCGATGTGACCACCCGAGGCGTCTGCTGGATGTGCTTTTCCTCCTCAGTGCTTCCTCCAACTCTTGTGACTTCCTGTGGGCTCCCTGGCGCCCCGTGGTGCTGTGCCACGCACCCGTGTGCTTTCTTGCTGTTCTCACAACAGGTGGTATGGGGTCCTGCCTCACAGAGACGTGCTGGCACAGGGTGGCCCGAAAGGAGAGCCGAGGCTCTATGACATGCTTAACTGAGGACAGTAGCCTTCATGTGACAAGCGGGCATTCCGAGACTTGCCCAGAGACTTCCGGTGCTGCCTACAGCAAGGCTGTAATCTTGGGCATTAGTCTAGGGCGTACGCAGCCCCTAGCACACTGGAAAGACTCAGCAATGCAGGCCCATCTTGCCAGCACTGAGGTTCTACGACTCTCTGGGACCCAGCATCTGTTCCGATGATGTTCCACAGTTACTACGTGGCTCTCATCTCCTCAGACCCCTTTCAATAACAACATTTCTCGATGCTCTGTGACTGTATTGAAAGGAAATATAGGCCAATAAAATCTGTACACACCTATGGTTAAAAAAAATCATATAATATCCTGACCGTAATATAAAGAATAACACAGGAAGTAATTTACAATAAAACAAAATGTGCTTCCATGCGGACATGCTTGGGGCAGGGCTGTGCTAAGACACCCTTAGGCAGATGGTGAATCCAAAGGTGAGGTCAGCACACAGGAGACACCACACATGCTCAGCACTAGCGTAGGGCTGTGCATACACCGCAGGCACCACCGTGGCACGGCATCTACCAAACTCCACCCGCTCCTCTTCCTTAGGCCCCGACGGCAGCACAGGATGACACAGCAAGTCCTGGCCGTCGGGCTGTACTGAGAGGTGGTGTGTCTTGGTTCTTGGGTCAAAGCATCCAGAACCTGGCGTGCAAGCAGCACATTGCCCTGTCTGATGCGGCCCGCAACGAGCCCCATGGTGAAGCCTGCCAGTCAGGATCCTTCGGGGACAGAGCAAAGGCCCTTGTCAATGCTAGGTAGAAAAAGTATTTTTTTGCCAAATGTATTTTTTCACACAAGATGTGAAAGAGAGGGGAATGGATGGTTCTCTGGTCACAGACTGGGAAAGGACAGACAAAGAGTGAAACCTTAGTACGTGGGGCATGAGTCTCTGCAAGGGGACAGGGTGTCCCTCCACTGAGGTAAGCCAGACACATGCTAGTTCAGGGCTTCCTGTAGAATTTCCTTTCCACAGTACTGCTGACCTTCACAGTTGCAGAGAGGGTAGGTAAGGAGCTGGTGCCACTCTGTCCCACTTCAGTGCCAGAGTGACCTCAGAACCTTCGATTACAAACCAGCTTCCCCAGCCGCAAGCAGTAGAAGGACTGGTACATGCTGCAAGACTGAAAACATTCTGATAAGCAGAGGGGTTAGAGGCGGAAGGTCTCAAATGTGTCCACGTGCGGGAAGTAGCCGCAATAGACAATCCAGGGAGCAAGAGAGACGGGGAGAGAGAAGTGGTGGTTGCCTCAGCAAGGGTTTAGTGGCCACAAGGAAAAAGAACCTTCGTGCTAATGGCCACAGCATTTCACCTTGAGTTGGTGAAACTGTGCCAGACAGCGTTGGTCTGCACTTTGGAATGGTTAGTCTCATACAATGTGAAGAAAAGGGGGAGCTGCCAACACTTCCCCATCCTCTGCTCCCGTCAGCTTCGGAACAAACGGCATTTTCCTTTCCTGTGCTCTCCTGTCATTGCTATAAATACCATTTTAATACTTTCCACTTTCTAGATGCCGGGGAGGAGGCGGAAGTCATAAACTCACAATGAATAGAAATCTGTGCGGAATGGCTACTGACTGAGAAGGAGAGCTGAGCTCCCTGTGATGGAGCAAAGGGACACACCTGTCCACTGCTAAAAGCCCGAGTCTATCCTGCTAAGCAGAAATGTCAGGGCATAGGGTTCAGATGAATAGAGAGAGGTTCAAATCTTGAGTCTATCACTTCATAGCTGTACAGTTAGAGCAAGTCTCTGAGCTTTGAATTTCTTGTGTAAGATATGGAGCTGTCCTACCTACAACGTTGGGTCACCAAGGGAATTAAATGCAACGAAGTAGATAAAATGTCTAGAAGAAAACCTGATTCTGAAACAGAAAAATTACCCCAAGCTCCAGCACCTCCAGGTGTGTTATTTCCCCAGAGAGCACACCATTGCCAACTACCATTCCCTTCTGAGGGCCAGAGAGGTGACCTGATCCAGGTGGGGGGTTTTCTTTCTGCAGCCAGGGACACATTTGGCTCAAGGAAAAGATTTCAGAGAAAAATTTTCTTTGTTCTGTGACTCCATGGGATGCTCTGTTGTTCTGTGCAGATCAGAAAATGGGCGTGTTGGGCAGAATATATTATGCATATGCATATGTTTATAAAATAACAAGTTGTCTAGAAGGGAACTCTTACATAATCAAGTCTGTCAGAAGAAAGGCTCTCTGGAACCTTCATCCTTTGATCAACTGGGAAGGAAGTGGGCATTTCAAGAAAAAGTAAATACGTTCAGGCGCAATTAATGTGTTTCCTAATACACCCAGGCCCTTCTTACCTCCAGTCCCAGTAGTAATAGTGTGAGACAGTATTTTGGAAAAAACATAAAAATATCTTTATATAACAGTATCTAGGAGTCACACAATTGTGTGCGGTACCTCATGGAAGGGCTCAGAAACACACACGGTGCGCTTGCGGGATTCAGCTCATGGGCCCCGTATCACACGGGGTGTGTCTACATCTCGACCTGCAAACCAGAGATTTATTCAAGTAAAGACAGCATGCAGACTCACTAAGTGCAGTCACCTGGAACCTGGCAAGCTGAGCACAGAGTGGCTTAAGCCACCCTCGAAAACTGGAGTGCAAGCTAAATAGACTTCATTCTAAATGGCCATTGTCCATCTTCCCTTTTGAGTAACAGTTTTCCCACATGAAATAAGCATTTATTCCCAAACCAGAGTGCCTTCAGGGCCGCATCCCAGCTATGAAGGGCCCGCAAGGCACGAAGCTGTTCCTAAGAGAAGTTTAACTGGGCAGAAAGTCCTTTCTGAAGACTCCTTTGCTTGTGAGTCTAAGATGAGGAAAGGAGAGGCCAGCTTCCAGTTCAAAGCCGGCTCCCCTCCTGGGAGTTTTTGGTAGGAAAACAGGCAATGAGGAGAATGAAGGAGATAGGAGAGGAAACAAACCTTTCCTATGAAAATCCAAAGATGTCCCCTACTGGTCCTAGCAGCAAGGGCTGGTAAGAGAACCTTCTGTGTCTGTTTCCTAGGGAGAGATGTGAACCCTGGCAAACATCCCCATAGGGTTGAGAGCTCTGCTGAGCATGCCAGGTCTGCAGCCAGGTTGTGACAGTGTCACCTGTCACCTCAGAGGCCGTATGAAGTGGAAGTCTGTTAGGTCGACAACATGAAGTGAGCCTGCTGTGTTGCCTGTCTATCGTGAAGTGAGTTACTGGAAATTGAAAGGATCAGTGGGTCTACTCTTAGTCAGGTGTACCAGAGCAGGCTGGGAGAACTGGGTAACTCAAAGGAGAGCATAGCTCTAAACGGCAATCTCTCCATATATAATACATAATAGGGAAGAACCATCTGGAAAGACACGCCCCTAAATGGTCAACAGTCTCAAATCCTGCATGATATGCATTTGCATGCACTTCACAGCTATTAAACTTTTCAACAAGGTTACATTTAAAAGAAAAAAATAAAGTTGGGTCAAATATTTTCAGAGAATAACATAAAAGCACCAACACTGAAGCCCAACCGATGGCCCAGGCTGGGGGTGTCGCGACTAGGGAAGTCGCTTAGCAGCGGGGTGCCAGCCGAGCAAGTCCCAGTCCGGGCAGGAGTAAAGGAGGAACGCATTCTTGTACTGCCTAATCTTAGAGTCTGACTCTGCCACTGTGTCTGAGGTGAACCCTGGGTTCTCTCTCCTTGTTCCTTCTTTACTTTTCTTTACAGTGCACATCAGTAGCACAGTTTATGCTACTTCTTTTTTATTTTTGTGTGTTTATTAGAGTCTAGGCCCCATGTAGGGACATCTTCCTTCATTTGGCTTAGAAAAATGTTTGTAAAAATACCAAGCATAAACACCATCTATACACAGAGGCTCTAATCAGGCACTGAGAGAATCTGGTCAAGGGGAAAGGCGAAAGCTCGTCTGCTCTTTTATTTTATATATTTCTATTGTATTTTAATGATTTATAATACATGTTTATTTTATGTGAATGGTTGTTTGCATATACACACGTATCTCTATTGTATTTTAATGAATATATATTTATTTCATGTGCATGGTTGTTTGTATATATGTGTACCACAAGCGTATCTAGTGCCCACAGAAGCCAGTAGAGGCTGCTGGATCTTCCGGAACTGGAGTTACAAGGTGAGCTGCCATCTGGGTGCTGGGAACTAAACCCAGGCCCTGAGGAAGAGTACTAAGTGCTCTTTATTGCTGAGCCATTTTCCCAGCCCCAGATAATTTATAAAGAATTAAAAATTAAAACAAACAAAACCAATTGCTATGCAAAGAGCAGGGTTTGTTGAATCTACACAGAACTTAAAACATGTTTGGGGATGATGTTTACCTAACTTCCCTCCTTCTCCCAAGCTGTCCCTGGACTCACACTCACTCCATTTCAGCTTCCCCAGCAGGGGTTGCAGGTATAAGCTACCACACCCCGCCGCTATCGCCTGCTTTTAACTGAGGATCCACTGCAGACATTAATAATCAATTACGATTTCAAGCCCATCAATTCAGGGACTAGTTCCCAACTGGTGTGAGCGCAGCATCTGTCCAGTCTGCTAAGTACGAAGGACAGAATTCCAGTATGCGCCCCAGGCTCTGCTGAGGACTGGAAAACAGGGATTTGCACCTAAAAGACAAATCGCCGCCATTTCAGAAACCTGCTCAAGACAGAAGACTGTGCCACCGGACATCTAATGAGGACCAACTGTCTGGGAGGCAACTGCGGGCAATAAATACTAGACAAGCTTAATTAATTAGCTATTAGCGGGTGAATATTTTAGTTAGCGGCCTTGTAATTAAGCTGTGAGTGGTTTCGCGCAACGACAGTCTGAATGAAGGAAAATATTTGGAAGTGAAATTCTGTGATAAAGGTTCCCATGGTCCTACTGTGTGAACTTTTGAACACTTACACGTAATCAGATTCTTGCCTACGCCTTTATCCACTTATATGGAGACGCATGTGCACCTGAAAACAAAGGCCCGAACACATTCTCAGTGCATGCTGGGACAGGTGGACCCGGGACCTGCTGGGGACTGGAGTCTGTCTGTCCCTTGGCTCAGCGTCAGGTTTCTCCTTTGTAAGCTGGGAGGGTTGGTCTTAGGCTTTCCTGTCCGCCACGCTATCCGCATAAACCACGGAAGTGTTTCCCTTGCACTGCCCATGATGCTTCTAACGCGCTGTTTCCGTATGTGGTGGCGGCTGACGTGACGTCAGTTCTACACACACACACACAGCCTGTGTTCACATCCGAGCCGAACACACGCAGCCTTTGTCATAAAACAGTCGTTAAGATACGCAGCACAAGAGTTTAAATGAAAAATAATTGGGGATTACTAGGGTGAAAAGTACCTAGAACTGCTGATTCACAGAGCTAAAACAACAACAGTAACCAGTGGTAAAAGGCTCAGGCCTGAGCTGTTTCAGTGAACCCAACACTGTGTCTAGGACATTTTGCTAACACACTCGTATTTATTTTATAAGTGCTTTTTTTTCCTCACAAGAACAACTTTTTAAAGGATAAAAAAATGGAAAGCATTAATAGAAAAAAAAAAAAGGCTTTCAGAAACTCTCTAAGTCTTTAGTCAAATGAATCATCAATGAAGACACCACCCCAGGATTTCACAACGCCATCTCAAGAGCCAGCACAGACAGGGCTGGTCTCAAACACTTTCCTCTTCGTGTTGCATTCTAGATGAACAAGGGGCTCAAACTGTCCCGCTGCCAGAATAACCCACACTCTGGCGTGGCTGAGGCTGGAGAGGAGTAACATGAGACGGGACACTTCGGGAAGGCGGCGAGGGAGATCATAGGGACAGCCGCTGCTAATTAGCAGCAGATAATAAGCACGGGCGGAGGCGTTTGTCTTCCAGCTCTCGGGACCCTCGAGTTCAGATTCCAGACAGAAGTGAAAATACGTCTGTCGGAATCATGCTGGTGTCCCTCCTCGGAAGATGATGGACGACCATGAGCAGAGGCTGCAGGCCTGTGCTGCTGCGTCTGAGGCTGGACGGGCTTCACAGCCTGGCAGCAGAGACCACCGCCACCAAGGGCGGCTCCCTCCGCCCTCGTAACTTGCTATCATCAGATCTCAAAAATCTTAAAACAATCTGTTCTTTCAGTGGAAGTCACCCCTCACCCCTGCTTAGCTTGCGGTTGTGAGTCACAAGCGGGGAGCTCTCTCCAGTAGTGTTTCCAGCCTCTCCTGGAGCACTGCAGATTGTGTCTGAGGCAGAGGAGTCCTACAGGAATGGATTATAAAACACCTCCAGGCTTGAAGTGTAAGTTCAATTTATAGCCCCAATGTCTTGTTCTAAAACAGCTGGGGAGAGCAACCCCCTGACCACCCGGGAGCCAGCCCTACATCTGCTTAAGACGGAGGGGCTCCAAGAGAGTTCCCAGCCTAGGCTGTGGATGAGTGAGGCAGAACGTGGGCCAGAGGAAACAGGGTTCAGAGTGTTCTTGAAAACAAGCATTATTTTAATGCTACGGAGAAGAAGGAGACACACACACACACACACACGCACACGCACACGCACACGCACACGCACATGCTGACTTCTTTGGGCTGCTCTAATAAAATGGGAACACAGTGTTTTTAGTTTTCTCTTAAAAGCCTCTAGCTTGTCTCTCTCCTGCTGGATTTACAATGCTAAAAAGCAAAATCCCAGAAACCCATTTCTGTTTACTTAAGAAGGATAGAGTGTTACCCCAAAACAGAGAAGCCTTTTACAGAGATTGGAAAACAAATGGTTTAAGGGCATTAACATCCACATATCTCTCATGCCAGCACATTTAAAGCCATCAATCATGCATAATCCCAAGCACAGGAGGTGTAAAAGTGCTAAAGAGGCCCCATTAAAATCCGAGACTTTTCAGGTGCACCCCGACCCTGAGAACTACACATGCCGAAGGAGCTCCAGCTTATACACACAATACCATTAGGGACAATTTATCATGTCTTTAAAAGTGATGTATAGTGCATTGTGAAATTGCTTATTAACTCCAGAAATAACAATCCCAGCTTGTCTAAATGCACTTGGACACCCATAATTGGAATTTTGAAAACCCACGTTAGAATCTCTTATTTACACAGCTTAAACTTTCTACTAATCTACCTCCTCATTTTCACTTAGAGGGCTTCACATTTTCAAACCAGCATGAGAAGCTTCTGCTCCTTTCATGGAAAGTTTCGGGGCATTTGAAACAGGTTTGCTATGCATGACGCTTTAAAGGAACAAAGAACATTACAGGAACAAACTGACTTTGAGTAAAAATCTAGGAGTCAGTCATTCTTTCCTTTCAAACCCAACTTTTTTTTTTTCTTTCAAAACACGACCAGTGCTTACTTCCTGATTTTTCCTTAGTCTGTTATAAGGACATATTTATGTGGCTGCTAAAGTCTTGACTATTCTACCTGACTTCACTAATTCTATTTATTCTTAGGGACTGTTTATCCGTATAAATATGAATATAAATATGAAACTTCGTACACAAAAATAGTGCTCTTGGTCTGCACCGAGACTAAGGAAAGTCAAAGCTAGGAGGTGTATAAAGGCACAGGACGTCAATACACTGGTGTGTCTCACGCCCGTTAAAATGCTAAAAATCCTGTGAAAACAACTACATTCTAAGGTCTCTTTCAGAAACAGGGCTGGGTTTTCAGTTTGGGCTCTGAATATATTGACTGGTTTACTGCGGCCTGTGGGGACCTTTCTGCGCCTGCGTTTGGGTGGCGTTCTTCCACACAAGGGACTGTCTACCCACGTCAGCTTCACCTAGAAAACACCACTCTCTGTGTCTTCTAGAGCCGCGGCCTGAGGCTGGAGCTGGAAGAGCCGGGCCTCTTCCTGAACCCCCAGTGCCATAAGTCACTCACATTCAAGTGCTCGTTCTGCAAAGCAGCCAGTGCCGACAGACAGCACGGGCCGCGACTGCACGGGACGCTGCGCCTGCTGCACGGACAGTGTTTAAGGAGCACAGAGACTGGAAAATGGAGACAAGGCACCAGGGGCTCAGGAGTGGTCTGTATTGTGTAAGAGAGCTGTCACGAATTTAGGGTGACAGTCATGAAGACTGCAACAGTCAGGACAGATGTAAAAGATGCAATATGTCCTAGAGGGAAAGCCAACAGCCAGGTGAGAAGGGGTGCATGGTCTCCCCACCTCGTGTGTGTGTGTGTGTGGGGGGGTGCCCTCGCACGCCGGGAGTGTGACTGAGAGGCTGAGTCAGCATGGTGCAGCCTTGAGCAGTTCGGACAGGAGGATCATGAGCTCAGGGACAGCCTGGGGTACAGAGTGAGATTGTCTTCCAAATCAGCAAAACTAAAAACACCTCCTGGAAAACACCAAGTGTGTATGACACGTACCCTGACCCAGCATTTCCTTCACCATGTTCGGAAGACAGTAATAAGATGGGCAGGACCTGGAACCAATACATTCGACCAACTCTTCATGACCCATTGCTGAAAGGGACTTGGCTTCCCGCAGTCATTACTGTGCTTATGACTAATCTGAATACCGCAGAGACGGGTGCACTAAGCAGCCATGCCCATGGAAACCTGATCCGGAAACCCTGCTGTGGGTGGAAGGTGTCCTGCAGGAAGCACCCTTGGGATTAGTGCCACGGGCCTTTAAATCCATCCCATCCACCCGGCAGTGAGCAAGGGAGCAGGTGCCGCCTGTTGTAAATGACCAAAGAGTGGGAGACAGGGCCATTTTCCAACAGACTTCATGTTTGATCAACAAACAGCAGCACAGGGTCTCTGATGTTTCTGTTCATAAACCAGGAAAATCCACAGCGCCCTGGAGAGCACTGAGTCCAGGCCGCAGACAAGGACTTCCGCTGCTGGTTCCACCCCTCGACACTGCATCACTGAATCAGGAGTCTTAATTCGACTTCTGCGGTGACCACAATCCCAGAACCCCAATCTTCCTAAGGTGCTCTCAACTCTTCCTTGTAGCGCAGCTTAAAAACAGACAGTTCAAAACTAACCCCAAGCCAGGTCCCCACTCCTCTCCCAGTTGGCTCCGTTCCCTCCTCTTACTGGCAAATCCATACTTTGTCCTTCTGTTGCAGCGCTTGGCCTACAGAGCAGACCTTCCCCGGAGTAACTTTTATTGTGGTCTCCTCAGAACAGGGCCGGCCCTTCCTTCCACATCCCACCACGCCTTGCACTGCACACAAATGAGAAACAAGACACTTGCTGGATTAAACTGCCTCCGCGATCGGCAGCGGTGAGACGGACGCGAGTCAGGAGCCCAATAACAAAGCGCAGAGTCCAGCGCGGTGCGAGGACACGCCAGTGGGACGAACACGCACGAGGACACGCCAGTGGGACGAACACGCACTGCTAACGTCGCAGTGCCGAGCCCTGCAAATGGCGCGGGCTTTTACCCACACTGTTGGAGAATGACTTCAGTGCAGACTTTAGAAAGCCCCAGGGACACTTCCAGATTGGTGCTCCACAGCTTCAAAAGTACAAACACAGCCCGGTGGGCCGAGACCTTCCCCAACTACCGGACAGCTGGCTGTCTGTTCCCAGAGCCGCTTCATCATGTCCTCCGGTGGACTGCGCCCCCTCTTCACCTGTACCTTACACCCCGACCCATCCCACCACTCAGCTCACAGAGCCGCGCCACTGTCAGGAACGGAGGCGAAAGGTCCCGCACACTTCATCCCAAGCCTGACTCACAGGGAGGGACCTAATTAAAGTCGCAGGCAGTCTTCCCCCGGCAGGGCCCAGTCAGGAGCTGAGTGCTGACTGTGCACATCTGGGCCAGATGTGAGAACCTCTGTGCAAGTTAGGTATAGTTTGGGAACGAGAAACAAACATTTTGCAGAAACAGCACTGAAGAAGCACCAGGCCAGCCGTGGCACGCAGGGCCTCCAACGCGGAGGAGCGAGGTCAGAGGAGAGCTGCTGGAAAGCCACACAGCTCCTCAGCTGTGACTGTGAGATTTGAACTCAGGGACTGAGGCCTTCTCCCACCCTCAGACTTGTGTCTTGGGCTCACATGCACGCGGGTGAGAAGGCTTCCGTGACTGCGGCGTCTCTCCGGTGTCCACACACTCTGACTCGGTCAGCCGTCCATTACGTCTACTTCTTCCCGAAATCCACTGCACTCCAGAGGCAAAGCCCTGGCTCAGGCCACACACATGCTTATCGCCCAACCTCAGGAGTCAGCTGCAAAGTCCCTAGGCTAGCGTGGCAAAACACACCACCAGGACGACCTTCTCACCTATCAGCCTACATACTCGGTATTTCTTTAGAAAGAGAAGACGCCGTGGCTGCTCCCGAGGAAGCAGCCGCCCTTTAGGTTCTTCCGCGTACTCCCGTGTTATCTGCAGCTAGTTATCCTCTGGCTCTCGGTCGTGATGTGCAGTGCAGACATGGCTGACTTGTGTGACCCCGGTGTGTTTCCTCTGACCCATCCTTCCAACCCTGGCTCAGGCACTGTGCTTCCCGACTCATGGCTCTCACGCTGAGTGCCCGGAGAGAATCCACGCAGGATGGACTCAAGAATGCGTAGGAAGCCTGTCTGCGGCCCAGCGTCCTCACTGCGGGCCTCCTGGTCTACCAGCATTTTAAGGATGGCTTTAAAGATCATCTGACTCTGAAAGCCCCTTCCGAGGTTGCGTATGCTTCCTTAGACCTGAATGCATCTCTCCTGCCTTTTGACACTTACGGACTTCACGGTAACTGTCTGCCTGTTGTGAGATCACTGCTGGGCTCTGAGACCTGGGCTGCTGGACGTGGCCCTCACGGCTTCCAGCATGCCGTCTGGTGATGACAGCGATGGGGCGTGGTCTTGCATGTCTGTACCACACCGTCACTGCTACTATGATTGCTGTGCTGCAGACAAGCAGCTCAGGTTCAGAGAATTAACCTGTCCATGGCCACAGCTGCTCAGCGAAGGCTTCGTTCTTACCGGTCTTCGATTAATACGCCTGCCATGCCACTTCCATGGTGACAAATGTAGCCACGCCCTTTTAAATTCGTTTCTTTTTGACTGTTATACAGAACTGCAAGTGCTTTTAAAATTAAGCTTTTAAACCCAACGATGTGCTTTCTATCCCTCGATGACCGCGTTGAGAGCTTTCTGCTCCTGCTCCATCTGGGATCGAGCTCACTGCCTCGCATGCGCCAGGCAAGTGCTCTGCCACTGAGCTAGCCTCAGACCTAGTTCTTCATTTCAAACCCCTTTCCCCCAAGTGAGAAGTATTTGTTTATTTTGTGGTGCTGCGGTTGGAATTCAAGGCCTTGTACGTTCCAGACAAGCACAATATCACGTGTGCTACGTCTAAATCACCAATGTAGACCTTACAGTTAAATTTCACTTAGAGTCATCAACTTCTTGGGGGCTTTTCATCTTCAATCCATCCACCTTCAGTCTTTTATGGTTTCCTGGGAGGGGGGCATTTATCCTGGAGTCCAGCGTGGCCTGGAACTCATGACAAGTTCCAGTTTCAGTCTCCTGAGTGCTGCTGGTTTTACAGGTGTGAATCACCAGGCTTGGCCATTTTTGTGCTTTCTGGGGACCTGTTAAGGTGAGTCAGTGCAGAGCCCGGCTGTGGCCCCAGCTTCTGTTCATCTGGAGCCCCATGTTGCTACTGGAAGGCCTTCTGCTGAGAGGAGGGGTCTCTGCTGGAGAGCACTTTCTTTTAGCTCCAGGGAGAATTTGTTTGCTGTCTTCTGCCTTCAAGTCTTGGTGAGATTCCACTGTCCATCTAATGTATTGCTTCTGGGCACTGTGTCCTGTATTCTCTGTTTCGAACTTCTCCTCGGCTTTGGCGTCATACAGTTGTGGAACAACGTATCGAGATGTGAGATTCTCTATTTTGCTTGCCATTTTTTGTCTGTTAATTTTTATCTTTTGTCAAATTTGGAAAATTCTCAGCAATTCTTTTTTCAAATGTTACTTCAATTTTACCTCCTGGCACTCAAAACTGATGTCTTTTCATTGCTATTTGTTTTCTGAGACAGTCAGACATCTCAGGCTGGCTCTGAGCCTCCTCAGTATCCGGATTCCCGGCAAGTACCTCCAGGTCCAACTTGAACCAGTATCTTTTGGGGTTCCACTATGCCCACGTCTCAACACCTCTCTGATGTCTGGTATTTAGTACTGCATCGGTGTGGAGTTCTGTATAATTTCTTGTGTTAGCTTTTTCCAATTCACTAATTGTCTTTTCTTTCTAATTTGCTTTTCAACCTGTTCGTCTGAATTTTAATTCTTGGCTTCCTTGATGTTACAGAATCCTTTAAGCCTTTCTGTACACTAATTCCCACTCCCTAACCTATGCTGATGACTCCGTGTCTGGAAGGCTTGGCAAATGAAAACATGCTGTTTGCTGTCTGAACTGATTGTCATTTATGCTTTTTTGGTATTGTTACGCTTATAAAAATTTCACTTTTGCCGAAATGGTAGGCAGGACATGCCTAGGATCATATCCATCCTCTCGGTGTGCACCGCTTGCTAAATGGAATCTTAAAGTTTAGCCAGTCCGTGGCGTATGTTCAGATGAGCACGTGGGAACGCACGTGACAGTTCAGCTGCGCACGTGGGTACGCACGTGACAGCGAACGCATTCCTGCGTCTTAGCTCCCCAGTGCGGTGAGCGAGGGCGTCTGTTCCCTGGGCGCCTTAGGTTTCCTTGTTCACCTTTAGCTCACTGCTCTCCATTCCGGTTTCCACTCAACTTTCTCTCTTCTTCTTTGATATTTTTCTTCTTTCCCTGAGAAGTCTCCCATGCGCCGTTGTTTTGATCTAGCCAATGCTCAGCTGTGTTTGGAGAGAGGAGCCACTTCTCATTACCCTGTGAGAAGGAAAGCTCTCGGCATGGGTTAGGAAGATGTCCGGCCATTTGCCCGTTCCCCGGAGACCCGAGTCTTCCTCTCCTGTGGAGCACTGTTTGCTAGACTGGAGACGCACCACGTGATTTTCCACTACAGGCAGTAATAGTATTTGGGAAAAACAATTCCCTGTCCCACAGGGCTTCCTTAAATACTGGAAGCTATGGAGCAGCCCTGGCCTCTACATGCTAAAGTTGAAATGGGACGATAAAAAGGCCTCTCACTGCCAGTAACCTCCTACATGGAGAATTTTGATGCTTGATCCTGCGATTTTTTTCAGATGGAAATTGTCCTTAAAATTAATAGCAAAACCCAGACAAAGCCCACAAAATCAAGTGTGTTTGCTCTAACTCTCACCTCTGCCCCTTGCTGTGGACCACATTCCAGCGTCTGGACCACGAGGCTCATTTACCATGCTCCCTGACCCAGTGGCCTTTGACCCTGGCTCCTTCTGCTTTACCGGCCCATCCCTGTCTCCTTCCCAGTTCTACCCAGTGCTCCCTCTGCTCACTCATGCTTCAGGTCACGTGTCTAGATAATGCACACAGAAACACGATCCTTGTTGTAGGTTCTAACAAGGATCCCGCTGGCCTTCTGCCAGTCTACTTTGTATAAGTTAAAGGTTTTGTATTTTAATGACTATTTCTCCAGTAGGCTATAAAGTCCACTGAGGAGACAGATGTCTGTTTTGGTCAACAATGGCACACAGCTAACAAGTATCTGCTGCATAAGGGCTCACAAATATTCAGTAAACTAAGGACCTAAGCATGTAGAACTCATCCAAATAAGAGGAGATGTGTTCTCTATGAAAAGCTACCTTGAAGAACTCAATGATGCCCATCAGGAGAAGGGGTATAAAAACAGCAGTAGTCCAAGGGCTGGGCGATTAGCTGGTAAAGTGTTTGCTTTACAACTGTTAGGACCTGCATCCGGATGTCCAGAACCCACCTGAAGAGGGTGATGTGTATGCCTGTGATCCCGACAATGGTCAGGTAGATCCAGAGACAGGTGGGGCCCTGGAGGTTGGAAGGCCTGCTAGCTGTCCTGTATGGTGAAGTTTCAAGCCTGTGAGAGACTCTTTCTCAAACAAAGGGTGGAAAAGGCAAGGACTAACGTTTGAGGCTGGCCTCTGATCTCTACATGTGTGTCACATGCACCTGCGTAAACACGTGTGCACATACAAATGAAAAAATAGTATATGCATGCATGTAAACAAAGGTGCACCCAGGTACCATATAACACCAAGGAAAGACAACAAGAAAGGCTAAGTGCAAGGGAACGAGGAAGGACGGAGTGCTGGTGATGGACACGAGTTACGACAGAGGATACAAATAGCTCTCATTCTACCATGGAATTCTGTGCTGGTGGTGAATATGTGCATAAAATAGAAAGTACCAAGTCTAGTGTGAGGTTCCACAGCTTCCATTCTGAAGGCTATTCAAGCCCTACAGAGGTTCACCGAGTGGTATAGGCTTTGGGTCTGATTACTGTTGATGTGTGATGGCTTCATTTACTAAAAAGTTTTGAAAGAGTTGAGTTTATACGATTAAAGAAAACAAAAGGAAATACTAATTCGGGCAGTGTCGCTTCCGTCACGGGCATCCCCGATGCAAACCTCGCTCACGGTGCCTTGGACAGACCTGCTCTTGACTAGCTCCTGTGACCTCTGGTTCTTGCAAACACTTTTTTTTTTTCACTGAAGACATCCAATAAGTACATATTTGGTGCTAAAATATTTCTCCCATAAAGCTGGCATCATGGACTGCCATAACACCTTAACAGAAACCCCTAACCTATTACCAATATGAACTTGGGCAAATAATAGATTTCTAAGTTTTGCAGCTAATAATTTCAACCATGATCCAACTGCCCAATATTTAGAACTCTGAATTCCAATATCTGTGCACTCCATCTGTTTCCTTGGGCTGATTTGTTGATTCGGTTCTATTTAAAAGCTCCTTCCCTTTAGTGGTGTGCGCTTACGAAAAACAAAACCACAGCACATACCTTTCCCCTCCTCCTCTGCGAGCTGACCTTGCTCTCTGCTGAGAATCCTGTCTGCTGCTGTGGACCTCACAGGATTTAGAGTGTTGTGATTTATTTCATGCTGTGACTTGTCACCCACACCGACAATTGCCTTGTGTGTTAGCCCGACTTTACAAAATGACCAAGTCCATAAAATCTCCATAAACCCTTCAAAATGTCTGTCTGGATGGCTCACTGTCCATTAAAGTGCACAGGGGGTCCTTTGAGTGTTTGATAGCTATCCAACGAAAGAAAAGAAAAATTCCCTCAAAGCTGCCTCTTCAAGTTGCTGAGAATTCCCTTTAAAAGACAGTTTCTTCCGAAGAGACTCAGGTGGCTGGCCGGCCACCCACATGAGGAGGCCATGGGTGGTCTTTTTGTTCTTCCCTTAAAGTTACGTAAGCGACAAAACGGCGAACCAAACATGAACTGGTACCACCTAGGAGCTTTCCCTTCCTCGGATGCAGTAAGGTCTCACGTTCCTCTAAAGTAAGAACCACCACCTTCCCCCAGCCCAGGCAGGCTAGGCCGCAGTTCAGCAGCGGACAGAGCCGTGGACCCGCTGCTCTGCACGCTCGGAACGGGAGGCACATTGCTGCATGGGACCCAAAACCAGTTGGGCACAGGAACACAGGCCCGCCTGGGCTGCCCAGCACGGTACCCTCTGAAGAGCAAGCTTGGTGCTGCATGTGTGCATACTCCTGGGGTAAAGTCAGTGTCTTGGAACCTGCATGAACTGCTTGCCCTGAAGCCCACTTCTCTTTGTAAAGCCTTAAAATGCCATCAACACACAATTACCAAACGAAGCGTGGGTTTCTGGAGAAAGTTGAATGAGGAAAAAAAAATGGAAGAGGAAAATAAAAAACAGGAACAACAACTCAAAAAATGGTTAACAGGAGGGCGCTGAATTTCCCAGGCAGGGCGATATGAGCCTAATTGAGGCTGACGCATGACAGACTCGCAAGTGCAGGATCGCCGGCTCTGACTGAAGCTGCTGACAGAGGGTAAACGGCACGCAGCAGCAGGGCTCGCCCTGGCCTGGCATGGCCACGGAGGAGCATGGCGCCTGTCAGGAGACAGCACGGGGGCTAATGAAGGGCAGCCCTTGTTTTTAAAATTCTTCTCACTTAGTTTTGGATCAGACTCTACACCGTGAAGCCTTCTCAACCTTTTAGTGCTCAGTTAAGGATTTGTGACACTTATTTAAAAATTAATGCATTCTAATCAATTTAAAGTTAGAAAGCCCAGAGCCTGCAAAAGAGGGACAAAAGGCTGAAGCAAAGGAAAAGTAAGGCTGGGAGGGAATGGAGCCAGGAGACGGAAGAGATCCCCAGTCTGGGTATGCTGGAGAAGTTAGGGGGTGACAAGAGGTGTACTTCTGCATATCCTACCAAAGGTACACACATTCTAGGGTCCTCTGAACGTTTCTATGTTTGAAAAGATCAACTAACTCTCTCACAGCTACAAGGCTGTGTGCCCACTACAGAACACTTATCCCTCCAAAATGGGCTGTCCTTCCAAACGGTGGACTATGGGAACTGTGTGCACACTTTAGCAGACAAGACACATCGCTGTTGAATAGCATTGATAAATAGGAAGAAGATCAGCGTTTTAGGGACCAGGCCTCACATATGAAGTAGAAGAAAACAGCCTGTTCCCCATATCACGGCCGTATTTGTGAAATAAATAGCAAAATTGGGCACTATAAGGATCCAAATATAGACACAAGAATGCGTGAACTCTCATTCTTCCCTGTGGCTGACACAGAAAGGGCTTCACTGAGAATTTTGCTTATGTTTTAGGTAATGGAAAACCACAGTTGTAAGATCTACAAATTTAAACTTTTAACCAATAATGGCATATTTCAGAGGTACATGATTTTACTAAAACTAGTGGAATGGAGGAAGAAATTGCCTGGTAAAATGCAGAAAAGACCAACTTTATCCTGGGCAGAGGTGTTTTCAAATAAAATAATTTTGACTGCTCTTCAATGACTTGAAACCCTTCCCCTGAATCTCAGATTCTTCTTTACAACATGTACCAGGAAAGATGACACACAAATTGATCTCACAAATGACCAGACAGTGTTTAAATTTCCAGGGTTCTTTCTGAAAATTTACACGTTGGACGAATGAGTATTCCCTCAGCGCATGCAATCCCTTCTCAGGTCCCAGCTCAACAGCACAGTCCTGGAAACAAGAGAGCCCAGTGGCAGGGAGGAGACAGAGGGCTGGCAGGGCATCCCAGCGCTCCACGGGGGGTGGGGGGGGTGACTACTTTGTGAGTCACTGGGACCCAACCCACTGGCCTTCAGTCAAAGGCAGCTAGCACTGTGCTCAAATGGCTCCAGTGTCAAACGCTCAGAATTCCAAACAGCTCAAGGTTTCTTCACAGGCAGCATAAAGAAATTAGAAGGGTAGAATAAGCCCTATTAGAAAAATACCGAAAATCAGTGTGACAACTGACGCTTTCATTTCACATCGAATAGTCCATGCCGTCTAGATCCGTCTTAAAACCTCGAGGAAGAGGAAACCCGATGTAGGCGTCTTCCACCAGTGCTTGGTGATACGCTATCAGATAAAAAGGGGCAAACTTATTTTTCCTTTTGGTTAACTTGATTTTTATGCTATGAAATTAGAGTAAATTGTCTTCAGAAATGTAGTTAGGAGCTCAAGACCAGCCTGCACGCTGTCAAGTATCTTCTCTGTGTCAAGGGGTTTGACCTGTGCCATGCTTTGCTTGGTTTGGGGCTGGGAAGTGGTTCTCAAGGAGGCTCATGATGTGGAGGCCTCTGTCCAGAGCCAGAGCAGTTGATCTCAGGCCCCTTAACGTTTTGTATGGATGTTACCAGGACTGCACATGTCTCCCACAGATCTGGCCACAGCGGAGGGCCCTAAATGGGGGAATACAGGGGGGTGGTGGGGGAGCCTAGAAAGAGTGTACTTTTCATGATTTTCCCCATCACACCATGTGGAGTTGAACAGACACAGATCAGTTTAATGCACCTCATGCAAAATTGACTCGGCCTGTACACAGCAAGCACTCTGTCTGGCAATGTCTGCGTTTATTATACACATGTCTGAATTCTGTATCCGTGTGAAGCTTTGTCTTCCATGTTTACTTTTTTTTTTTTTCCTCCTGCAAATATTTCACTTAAATGCCAGGGCAGAAACCTCTAAAAATGTCAGGAATAAACCGGTGCTAGTTTGTAATAATAAGGCCAAGCATCACTGCCCTTCCACGGGTGGGGCTCAGAGAGGAGCGATGTGCGGTGGTACAGTGACGTCACAGGCTTGCCGCACGGACTTGGACGCTGCTCTGCCGGGCGTCACTGAATCTGCAGCTGACACCCAGAGGAGACGGCGGGGGACGGCGGGGTGTACACCGTACAAACACTAAAGTAGCTCTATGACAAACACAGAAGGAAGACCCTCAGTCTGCCTCCACCTACCTACCAATCTAATGTAGCCCGGGCTGGCCTTAAATTAGTGTCCTTCCTGCTATAGCCTCACGAATGCTGAAAATGCAGATGAACTTCACCACACCCAGCTAAAGCTGCCTCTTTAAGCAACACGACTTCTCCGTAGAAGTGAAGACGTGTAATTCCTGGTGACCGTCATACTATACATCTGTCTGCGAAACCTTTGCTATTGCTTCACTACACTTGATTCAAAGGCTTGAAAAATTCACAAGGTATGGGCTTGGAGAGATGGCTCAGCTGTTAAGAACACTGACTGCTCTCGTAGAGGACCTGGGTTTAGTTCCCAGCACCCACATGTGGCTCCCAACTACCCATAATTCCAGTTCCAGGGGATCTGATGCCCACTTTTGAGCTTCATGGGTACCAGGTATGCACATAGTGCACACAAATGCATGAAGGCAAATACATATTTATAAAACACCAAGAAGGCATGATCTGTCTCCACAGAGTTTATTCTCAAATTATTTGAGTTTTTCTATCATTATTTAAAAAATATTTAGTTGTTTTTATGTGTATGGGTGTTTTGCCTTTATGCATGTCTGTGCACTACTGGATGCCTGGTGCCCACAGGTCAGAAGAGCTGTCAGATTTCCTGGAACTGGAGTCACAGACAGTTGTGAGCTGCTGTGTGGGTGCCGGGAATTGAACCCAGGTCCTCTAGAAAAGCAGCCAGTGCTCTTAAGTGCTGAACCATCTCTTTAGCCCCAATTAGTTAAATCTTTATTCCTAACTATATGTGCCACCATTTATTTTTTCAAACAAGAATTCTTTCTACCGAGTTTTACTTGCGAGAGGGAAGGTCTTTGCTATGTTGCTCAGGCTGGCATGAACTCCCGGGCTAAACAGTCCCCCTGCCTCAGTCTTCTGAGTAGCTACAAACACAGGGGCATACCTCCATGCCATGTCAACCCCACTGGTACTAGGGGAGTACTTCCTTAAAATGACCTTTACACACAGTACACATTGCTATTGATGGTGCCATGCAGCAAAAGTGTCTCATCTCCTGATGTTGTTCCATAGGTAAATGCTAATTAAAGAGACCAAGGAACAAGAATATATCCTGATCATCTAACATTGAGCCGTGTGAAAAAACAAGCAAGAATAAGAAACAAGAGGGGTTGATGTTTGTTTTCCTTACCAAGAAAGGTCAGATGCAGTGCGGCAGAATCTTAAGAAAATCATTATTTTAAATGCTAAGACTCCACTGAATAGAAAGTTTTCAAATATTAAAATCTCTGTGGTAGGCTCTGACCTCAGAATGACAAAAAATGGCAGGCGCTTACTTTTTCACATGTAAAAATGACACTTATTATAAGGCCATTATATAAAAGGCCTTTTCTCCCTCATGAAATAAACAATTGTGCCAGTGATTCAATATATCTGCAAACAAGTGCACACGTGGCTTGAGTGGTTATTTCATGACCTAAATATAAAAAAGAACTAATATACCTACAAACTTAAGCCCGTGATCCAAGCGGCCTATAGCCCACCTATCATTTTTGCTTGGCAAATCATTCACTTGGCCTCTTAGAGAGCCCTATAAGTGTATGTGTATGTGTGTACGTATGTATGTATATGTATATATGTATATATGTATGTATGTGTGTGTGTATATATATATATATATATATATATATATATATATATATATGTGTGTCACAGAGTGAGTGAGCAAGTCTTGGCTCAGTGAGAGACCCTGTCTCAAAAACTAAAATGCGAAGTCATTTAGAAAGACACCCAACTTCATTCAACCTCGCCTCCACATGCATACACACACATAATAACTAGTAACACACACACGTACACACACACACATTACCTGCATGTATGTCTGTGTACTACATGTGTGGAGTACCCATGGAGGCTGGAAGAGGGCTTTGGACCTTTTGGAACTAAAGTTACAGATGGATATCAGCCACCACGTGGGTGCTGGGAATCGGACCTGGGTCCACTGGAAGAGCAGTCAGTGCTCTTATACACCGAGCCATCTCTCTAGTAAATCCCGGTGTGAACAAAGTGCTGAAGTGTATTCTTTCTCTTTGAAAGAAAACTCATTAAAATAGCTTATTCTAAGAAAAGGATGTAATAATGAACAAATGTTTTAAATACTTACATTATTGTTTGCCTGGCGTGATCTTCAGTACAGACCCAAATCAAATATACACACACAGACACACATGCACAGAGACTGGTCTTGAACTCATCCTCCTGTCTTCCTCCTGAGTAGCCGGGCGTCTGGGTACCACTGCAGCACTCACTATGGTGAGCATCTACATCGCTGGATAGGGCTGCGGTGAGCAGCATGGAGACAGCCTCAGCAGATACCCATCGACAGGCATATTCACCCTGACGTAGTTAGCTCCTTTCCGCACTGAATAATCGTTGGTCTATCTAATCAAAAGAGTGCTGCAGAAATACTATGTCTAAAAGCAGCCTGGCATACAGGAATTCGCCCAAACACTTCCCTGAGATCGGGAGATGTGTAGACCCAGACACACATCTTGAAGAAAAACACTTGGCAATCTCTGAGCCACTTGATTCTCACTCAAAGGCACATATGTGGGCTGTGGGCAGGAACACATACACACATTAGGCAATGTATTTATTTCAAATGCAGAGATAACTCATTCGTACTTCCTGTGAAAGTATGAGGACCTTAGTGCAGATCCCCAGAAGCCAGGCAGGAGGTGTGTATCTGTAACCTCACAGCTGGAGGCAGATAGGTAGTCCCAGAGCTGGCCAACCAGTCTAACCAACCAGTGAGCTAACCCAGAGCATGCTAGCCAACCAGTCTAACCAACCAGTGAGCTAACCCAGAGCATGCTAGCCAACCAGTCTAACTAACCAGTGAGCCCAGGCTCAGTGAGAGACTCTGTCCCAAGAACAAAGATGCAAAGTCATTTAGAAATACACCCAACTTCATTCAACCTCTGGCCTCCACATGCATGCACACATAATAACACACACTGAATGATCTATTTTCTCTTGAACTTTCCAATTTAACATGCTGGTAGCCAGAGGCAATTCCAAATTGCACACTACAGCATCTAGTGTGATGCCGGCTCATGGGATACTCTGCAAAGAAAGGACTTGTGGGCCAAGTGTAGGAGTGACTGCCCTGATCCCATATTTACTTGAACTTGATAAAAATGTAGGTAGGCTGGAGCCATTGTCTAGCACTTGCCATGGCATCCCTTCTGTGAGGGTCCATGGAATGGTACTCAGAACTGGACTTGTCATTTTCTGAACCAACTGGTATGCTTCATCAGTGAGAAATATAAATATATATGAATGCACCTGAGATTCTTTCTAGAACTAAGAGAAAGCAAAGTCAGAGGAAAAGAGTGACTCAGAGAAAGAAAAAGAGAATGGGGTAGAAGGACACAGACCATTCTGACCACTGTCACAGAAAACTCACTTCATTTGAGGTACTATTCTAAGACCACCGTGTACAATCCTTCACAGTGCCTTCTTAGTTACCTGTGATTTTGTTAACGTCCCTATTATAAATGGGAAGAATCGAGCATAAAAAGGCTGGATGATTTACCCAGCTGGTTTTAAGTCATGCTGGGATTCTAACTCTGGCACTCTATCCCCCTAGTGCTCACTATGTGAAATAAATAATCATCAGATCATGTGATTTGCGTCTGCTTGACACTGGCTCACTTATGGTTGAACCGTTGGCTGACCCCCAAACCAAAAACCATCATGAGTGTATTACTGACCACGCAGACACGGCATTGACAGTTTCCAGTCTAAATGAGCTCTTCAAGACGTTGTGGCTGTTACTGGGCACTATCATTTCCCGACGCGAACAGCCCCGACACAGGGAGCCAGCTAGTGGCCATCACTGTTCCGGGTGGGTGGGGATAAAGGGTGAGTTAGGAGGCAGGGTTGGTGAGATAAAGGCAAGTCTTTGCCATTTACTGGTCTAGTCTAAAGATGTAATGCCTTGTAACTGCCCAAGAATTCGGTAAATATGGAAAGTGGGGAGAAATAGTGGATATGCCTAGGGTATATTTTGAGATCCAAACTGAGAAGGAGCTAGTTCAAAGTCAAATAACACTTAGCTTTTGCACAGGAAAAATACCATAATGAGAACATCCTGACAGCCAAGAAAAGTACTATGATTGTTGAAATAATGGAAAAAATACAAATATAAAACAATAAAATTGAGCAATGGCTTCTTACTGAGAAAAAGATTAGGCAGTATCAGCCACTGAAAACTTGAACAAAACCCTCTAGGCCGCCTCTACTCACTGACCAGGAACAGCTCGGCTCCACACTGTCAGGACCAAAGGACCTTCGTGGGCTTCAGCGTTAGGGGAACAGGTTGGGAACACCAGGGCACCGTTCGTAAGTTCCTCTTCACTCAGTGTCCAAATTCATTTGAGTCAAACCTGATTGGCATTCAACTCAATACCACAAGGTGCAAATCACTTGAGCGGCTTTCCCCCTGCTATGGCTGAGCTACACAGCAAGCCTGACAACAGAACTTGAGCAAAATTAGCCATAACTAATTAGCAGAAGCCGGAAGAGAATACAGCCAATGGCTCTTCACAATTTATTTACTGTATTAAGAAAAGTTTTAAATCTGTGTTTTAAGAATATTTTGACCTTAGACAATGATGTTAATGCCAGCAACGTTTTAATCATGAACTACATGGAAAGGGTAGGTGACTTTCCTTAGCAGGCAGTTTGGGTAACACTCTCAGGTAGTTCTGTGTGACCAAACGATTTTTAAAATATTGATCGTCAATAGGTTTTCATAAAGGTTTTTCTCTAAAGCTCAGGCTATCACGAAAAGCCATCCAAATAAGTGTTTACAAAATTAACATAAATATTGATGTGAACTAGCTTGAACTCTGCTGCTTACTATTTGACATTCTGACCACAATTTCCTAGTGAATGCACTCCTATGAATATATGTTAGTAGCAGCTTCACAAGGGCTGATATTTAAAACCCTAACCATAAGTCTAAAGTGTCTTAGAAATCCACTAGTGCCAACATTTCTGTATTAAAACAACTGGAATTTCAAATTTACTTGAGGCATTTTATTAGATTTATTAAAAGTATTTTAAGGTTTAAAGATTTAGGGAAATATTTCAGGATGAAGGCTCAATCTGGAGGAAATCTGGGCTAGTTTTCATCTACCTTATTTTTTAAAGCTCTTATTGTTTAAGCCCTAAGTGGCTCAACTTTGTCAAACTTTTGTATATCAATTGCTCATTTTTTAAAAGCTTTATCCAGGGCATGAACTCTGCCATTGTGGACCTGCAGAAGCAAAAGACTTGCGAATGGAAAATTTACTCCTGAAATGCACATCAGGTACTGGGCAAGGTTGAGTCAAAGGATGATTAAGCTCTGGCCCCGCTCTTAATTAAGAAAGGAATATGCTAGAATTAATGATTTGATTTTCACTTGATATTCTGTTGCTCATGCTAACTTTAGAATGCTCACATTTAAAGAGCACTTCAGGGAAGTCTTTCATTTAGTGTAATTGCAGTGCAAGGAGCTAATGCCTACATCTTCCTGTTCTTCCCACTCTGTTTTTTTTAAAAAAGTTATTTTATTTTTACTTTGTATGTGTGTGTGTGTGTGTGTGTGTGTGTGTGTGTGTGTACATGTGTGTAGTGTGTACAAAGGCCAGAAAAGGGCATCAGATGGCCTGGAACTGAGGTTATGGTTGATTGTGAGCTGCCTTGTGTGAGTGCCAGGAACAGAACTCTGGTATTTTTGTTTGATTGGTTGACTTTTGTTTTGTTTTTAAAGCAGCGAGCGCCCTTAGCTATCCCCACATCTTCCCATTCTCAACAGCCTTCAATCCAGACACCCAGACCAGTACGGTCTAGATTCTATCCACATGTTCTTTTAAAAGATGTTATCAAAATGCAACTCCTTTCCCTGTATTTGAGCAAGAGATGACACTTGTGATCGTTTATGCTCTCTCAAAATGGAAATCCAATTTCACACGGGTCTACGTAGTTTTCCAAAACCCTTCAGGAAAGTTACTGCTAAGAGAAACAGCAAGCACCCTTCTCATCCACTAAGTGGAGCCTGATGGCACAGCCCCTCGTCTTACTAACGACATTTGATACACCAAATCCTTGTGTGTGCTGTAATAAGAGGGCAATTCTTTTGCTTATTATTAGCTTGAAGAGTCAAAAGTCACACTAGTCAATCAGGCTTAGGAGCATAAACCACCCAAACCCACCTCCTCAGATGAAGCGTAGAGTAACTAAAGGCGGAATTCAAGAGAGACTGCAAACATTCTCGATGGCCATAAAATCCCCACATACAAATAGATGTTTAAGTTAAAAATAAAGTAAATGGTCTCCATGTCAGCCCAGGACCTTCTGAATATTATTGCAATTGTTTATGCAGAGCAGACACACTGGCTGGTCTACTGAAATTCAGTATTTACTGTCATCAGAGACTATTGACTCTGGTTTCTCTTTGGTCAGTATTTCCCTTTTTAAAGCACGCTGGGCTATTCTGTCTCTGTACCTCTGTTTGACCAGTTTCCTCCACACAGAACACCCTTCCCTTAAGTTCACAAACCTAAATATTAGTATCCCTAACCTAGGCTCACCTTCATCCCCTCTTCCTCCATTGGAGGTTTCCCAAAGCTTGCCCCCGGAGATGAGTGGCTTCTCTGAATCTCAGGCTCCCGACATGATTACATCAGTCTGGGTCTGCCTATCTATGGTTCCTATCTATGTTCTACGAGTGGCAGAAAACCATAGTCAGGGCATGATACACATCCAATGTTAATTTTAAAGCCTTGGCAAAAAATTCACTCACTCACTGGCTGATGACTTTGGGACACTGCTCTTTTGTAGGGCTGAAGTTTAGGAGCTGGAGACACAAGAAAGAACAAAACAGATATGCTCGTGTGGACATAATTTTCTGATGGAAAAGACAATAAATAAGTAAATAAAGGCGTATACGGTCATTGAGGGAGTGATAAGTGCAGGTTCAGGAGAGGCTGGAAGAGACGCTGCCTTAGCAGGGCAGTTAGGAAAGGGCTCGCTGAAGATGTCCGCCATGCACAATGTGAGCAAGCCATGTGTGCGCCCTTGCACAACGTGAGCAAGCCATGTGTGCACCCCTGCACAATGTGAGCAAGCCATGTGTGCACCCCTGCACAATGTGAGCAAGCCATGTGTGCACCCCTGCACAATGTGAGCAAGCCATGTGTGTATCTAGGAAAAGAGCTTTGTACTCAGCAAGAGACCTGGGACAACGGTCTGCTGGGCGTGTTCAGGGAACAGGTAAAGAAGTGTTACAAACCAGGACTAGCAGGAGAAGGAGGCAGACAGCAAATGGTCTTGTGGACCATGGAAGCTATGCTAATCAATGAGAAGCCACTGCACGGTTTAGATCAGAGCGCAGCTGCTTTGGCCCATGTCCTCACAGCACCGTGCTGGCTACTAATAAGGATGAAAGGACCGTGCCGGGAGGCACAGAGGGGAAGGCAAGTGGGAGGCTGCTAGAGTCGCCGAGGTAGATCACAGCGGCAACAGCAATGCTGACGTGCCAAGGTCCGGCTTGAATGACCTTTCAATGAGGATTCTATCTGGCTGTGTGTGAGAAATTCACGATGACGCCAGGGTTTTGATTTAAGCAAGTAAATGAAAAGTGTTATCATTCATGATAACTTATCATCAGCATCCAACCTTACACACCGAGTAAGAGGCCAGACCCATGCTGCATAGCTCAGAGCAGGACAGCCATTTCCTTCTCCAGAGCAGCTGCACCACTTGTGAGCGACCCTCAAGGCTGGACATGTTGAGCACTGATGTTACAGACAGAAGGGGTGGGGGGTGGGGGAGGGGTTCCACGGACCCTCAAAGTCAGATCTGCTGACCACTGGTGTTTGCTGACTGATAGAAGGAGGGGGTGGGGAATTCCCACGGACCTTCAACTGAGGTTCTAGATACTCTTAGTCGAACCCCCTGCTACAAACGAACCCTTCTAATCGTACATAGTCTTGTGGGCGCGGGTGGTTATACAGGACACAGAGGTGGAGCGTTAGGGACAACCCCATCATCCGTGCTGGGGTGAGACTTCCGGGACTGAAGCTCTTCAAGTAAGCCCAATAAACTCACTGGTCACCCAAGTCGGACTCCGGTTTGTTGTTTGAGTCTCCCCAGGAAAAGGCTCACGCAACAATTAGTCTAAATTGGGTGTCAAGATGCGGATGAGACCTGTCCCCGCTGGACTCAGACGTTTGAGCACTGGTCCCCAGCTGGTAGAATGTGGCCTTGTCACAGGAGGGACGTCACTGGAGTGGGCTTTGATAAGTCAAGGACTTACAGCACCTCTAGCTGCCCTCTGCTCTGTGCTTACAGTAAAGGGTTTGCTCTCTCACCATCCGGCTGCAGCTGCCATGCCTGCCTCCTGCTGCCATGCCTGCCTCCTGCCATTGAGGACTCAAATCATCTGGAACCGTAAGCCAAAATAAACTCTCTCTTCTGTATGTTGCCTTGGCCACAGTGTTAGATCACAGCAGAAAAGTAACTATGCGGTAGGAGAAACAAACTTGAGGCTTAACACTGCAATCTACATATATATATATATATATATATATATATATATATATATATATATATATATATGTTCTTGGTTCTGTGACGTTAAAATTACCGAGCACGCTTTTCTTCTTGTGTTTCTGGTTTCCAGGGCCCTTTCCCTTATCCAATAAGAATGACACGGCTCCTTCGAATCTCTGCCTGATTGTCCTTCCACAGCCGCCTGTCACCCCCCTCTAACACCAAAGTCTTTCTTTTAAAGGACGCTTGCAATCTCTCTGGGGCCGCATGGATAATGCAAGCTAACCTTCCATCTCAAGCTCATCAACTTATACAAAATCTTTTTTTTTTTTTTTTTTTGCCTGAGTAAGGTAACTTACAGATTCTAGAGTTTATAGAGTCTAACATGCAGTCATCTCCGAGGGAGGGGCGTACTGTCTGTGGACCACACAGCATTTTCAAAGACTCCATCCTCGGACAGACACGGTTTGCAGTGCTGCAGCTGATAACCAGGGCTCTGGAGACAGCCAGCCCAGTACACAGAGCCTGCCTCACTGCCCACAGTTTCTGTGTCCTGGGACACAGTTCTAAAATTTCTCTAAATGTTAGTTTATGATTCCACAGAATGAGGGCAATAATAGTGTCTACCCCAGACAAGACCGCAAAGCACACGGTACCACGAACTCAGCATTCACAGGGTTGCCGTCCACGCGCCAGCCTTGCGTGTGATCATGATCACGAGTTCCTTTTTGTGAGACAGGGTCTTGCTATGTAGCACTGGCTGGCCTCAAACTTGCAATCTCCCTGTCTCAGCTGCGGGAATCACAGAGGTGCGCCATGCCAGGCCTGCTGGGAACCCTGGCACGAGGGCCTTCCACCAGCCCTTGCGCAGTGCTGGCCATTTGCTCACTCGGCATTCGTCACAGCAGAGCTTCTTCTCAATGTCGAATGCCTTGCTTGGACGCCCTGACTGCACTGTACGGGAAGGTCCTGGGACCGTCTTCCCCAAGCTCTGCTGGGATGGATGGCTCACAGGTCTGGCCCCCTGCAGCCGTCCGCCCCGCACAGACACAGGCACAGAGGACTGCGGCCCCTCTGCCCGTGTCCTCTGAGCGCAAGCCTTCCACAGCAGGTCTCCACTGTCACTGCTCCCCACTCCAGGCTTCCCAGCGGACCAAAGCCTGGCTCTCCACGGCGGCCCTGGCCTCTTACCTCTCTCACTTGTGTTTGTCAGAGAAGTTTCTGGACCCTTGAAACAGAGCCAGGGGGTAACTAGTCTTTCCTGAGGAGACGGAGACCAGGACCGAGTGCGGGAAGGGCGGAGCCGATCTCGGAGTCCGGGTCGCCGATGCGCGTGGAAGCAGACTGTGTCTCTCCTCTTTAAAACCAAACCACACAGCTGGGCACAGAAGCGCACACCTGTGACCCCAGCGCTCTGGGTCTGAGGCAGGAGAGTCATGAGTTGGGCTACATGGCAAGACCTGTCATAAACAAAGCAACAATCATGTCACAACGGCAGAGCCTAGGATAGCCAGGCAAGCCTAACGATACCCGACACAGAAAAGGCTTCTACACATCTGCATACCACGCAGTCAGTGTCTCCCGCCTCAGTCAGGGGTGCACGTGACAGCTAATGGTGGTGGCAGTGACACCAAGTCAGCTTTGTGGACTCGTCCCACTGTTCTCCAGTGTCTGGGTCTTTGATGTCTCCTACATTGTGAGCTGTCATGGCAGAAACCGCGCTAATGCAGGAGACCTTAGAGGGTTAGGCTTTCCCCGGTACTGTTGTCTTCCTTGCAAATGGCTTTAAAGGTCACTTTAAAAATAGCTCACAGATCCACAAAAGCCTCTAAATATTTAAATAACACAATTCGTTTTATTTTTACATAGTGTTGTAAATGCACATCACAGAATCCTTCATAGAAATGTCAGTCAAGGGCTAAAGAGAAGAGAAAGACGCGTTTGAAGACAGAACAGGAAGAGGACAACAATCCAGAGGGAAGTAGATTTTCAGTAAGTGGGCCATCCTCTAGCTGCCTGGGTGAAAATGGGCCACACACTCAGATTAGAGAGCCCCCTGAGTGAAGACAGCCAACCAAGCTGCCGGAAGTTACTGACGGAGGCTGAGTGGACCCAGGAAGGGTCCTGGGCCTTCAAACACTGTTCTGATGATGTCACTGTGAAGAAGGCTCTGGAAGAAATGATGGCTGCTTCCTCCTTTTTTCTCTTTTGAGTATTTCTCATGTGCCAGTCCCCATGTTCTCCAGGGTCTCGACTTTCTAAGCCTCCTAATTGAGCCCAAACAGGTCCCAATTCACACCTCATACTTAGGCACAGCCCGAGAGAGGTGTCCTGAGTTTTCCAAGATGAACGTGAGTGGAAAGTCTAGATTCTCAGATATGTCTGATCCTCGAACTTCTACTTCAAGTTCACTTCAAAGAGAAACAGTTCAATAGACAAAATTTAATAAATATCATGGAATTAAAAGGGAAACGTGAGCATGTTTCTGATCTTATTTAGGGAAAGGTTTTCCTGAGTAGAAATTCCAAGGGAAATCCATAAGAAGATTTAATTGTGTTAAACCGAAAACTCTAACACTTCAAGAGAAGGAAACAAGGTCCCGGAACATCTGAAGGAGGTCATCTGGAAGGACTGTGTGCAATGCGATTATCTAGCAGAGACCTTCAGGAAATCAAGAAGGAAAGCAAATCCCCTGATAGGAAGGGAGAGCTCACAGAAGACAAACAAAAAATCACAACAATTAATAAACACCAAAGGAAACACCGGGATAGAGAAATGCAGTAAAAACCAAAAGCACGTGTTTTGCTCCATGTGAGTAAAGATCTAGGGGAAGGGAAATGGAATCTTTAAGATATTCAGGCTCTGTGGCTCAACAATTCTACTTTTCAGAATCTATCACTAAGAGATAATCATGATCCAGGCAGTGGTGGCGCACACCTTTAATGCCGACACTCAGGAGGCAGAGGCAGGCAGATCTCCGTGAGTCTGAGGCCAGTCTGGTCTACAGATTTCTAGGACAGCCAGGGCTACAACAGAGAAACTCTGTTTTGGGAAGGGGTGGGAGGGGGAGAGAATATCATGATTCTACTAAATGGACATAGTCCACGCCAGCTCCTGAAGATTTGTGCTTACACCCACAGATCAAGGACCACGCAATCACCACCTCATCAGAGAAGCTTCTAGCGCAGTAGATGGTGAGTAGTGACTAGTACAGAGTACAAGCACCTGAGGATGCTCAGCCATAAACGGAACATATATAATACACCTTCTCTTCCCAAGGCTCAGGAATCATTGCAGAAGAAGGGCCAGAAAGATTGTAAGAGTTGGAAGAAACAGAATCTTTGGGACACACTAGAGCAGATGTATACACACACTTACAGCGGTTATGATGACATGCACAAGACCATTGCAAACCCAAGCCAGATCAAATCCCAGCAAGGAGAGGTGAGGTGGCATGAAGTCTCACATTAAGCTGAGAAGCTATGGGCAGCTGTTAGCTGCCGGGAGAGGGAGAGTCAGTTTTCTGACTAAGATTGTAGCTTCTGGTAAGTTGGTTATTTATACTCCAGCAGGTCACACACTCAAGAATATTTGAGTCACACAAATTGGTCTTGATGGGTAAACTAAAAAAGACAAAAGTGGGATGGGTAAGGAAAGGAGGTGAGATCCAGGAAGAGTTGAGAGGAGGGGTATGATAAAAGCGTGTATGAAATTTTCAAATAACATACAACACAACACACACACACACACCGAGGGACAGAGACAGGGACAAGAGGAGAGGGAGGGGGACGGAGGGAGGGGAGGGGGAGAACCAGAACTAATCATATCCCTTTAACAAAGAATCCTGGACAGGCATCTGAACTACACTAGTATAGTATAGTATAGTACAGTATAGTATAACTAACTAGTATAGTATAACTAACTAGTATAGTATAGTATTGTGTAACTAACTAGTATAGTACAGTACAGTATAACTAACTAGCATAGTTAACACAGAAGTGAGGAAGCAGCTCTGTGGACAGTGTGTCTTGTGTGAGCCTGGAGGCCAGAGTTCTCCCCAACGCACACACAAAACCCTGGCGGCTCCGCAGCCTACCTATAATCTTAAGGCTCAAGAGGCAGAAACAAGGGTTAGCTAGGCTAGAAATTAATGAGCTCCAGGTCCCTCGAGGGACCCTGCCTCAGTATATAGTGAAGAGTGGAGAAGACACCAGTACCGTTGCCAACCTTTGTCCTCAACTGCATGGCCCATACATGTGTGTGCAGGCCCCTCCCCCCCCCACATCAAAATAACAACAAACAAACAAACCTTAGAGGCAGAAGGCACAACACTGGGAGGGATAGCAGTTGAATCAGTGAGGAATAGGTGGCTAGACGTACGCCACATCCTGTGAATAGACTAGTAGTAGTCAACAATTACCTTTCCACCAGGCCGGCTATGAGACGGTGTAGAAGGGCATTGGCTTTCACACTGTGTGGTTGGAATGACAGGACCCCATCGTCTCAGGCATGTGGACACCTGATACCTGCTGGTGGTGCTGTTTGGAGGGCGCTGTGTGGAGGAATACATCACTGGAGGCAGGTTTTCAGAGTCACAAAACCCTCACTGACTTCCAGTTTGCTCTCTCTGCTTGCTGCTTGGGGTTCAATATGTGAGTCCTCAGCTTTCTGCTCCAGCTGCCCACTGCCTCTACCCCAACATCTTAGGTAGCCCTCTGGAACTGTAAACCTCAATAAACTCTTTCTTCTCTAAGTTGCCTTTGGCTTTATCACAGCAATGGAAACGTAAGTAACACACTGTATTAAGTTCTGAAAGTCAGGCATACTAACTGAGCATGCATTTCAGGGGCCATAGACTCAAGTGCTGACAGAGGATTAACAAATGTGGGGGTGAGGTGGCCACACTCAAGACAGAGACTAGATGTGCAATATAAACTGTCCACCACACCTGCATCCACGGTCCTGGGACCCCCCAAGGAACTGCAGAACTATTTAGAGGGAATGGTGCAATTATGAGTAGTTTTTATTTCCTTCTGTGCACATTTGTACTTCCCCATATTAAGATAGTTACCTTTATCATCAGAAAGATTCTAGTCAGTGTTATAATACGGCAGGTGGGGGTCAGACCCCGGTCTGCGCAAGGTGGGACCGCTAACACAGACACACCCTGAAGAGGCACCTTCCCATCTCTCTGTGATGCTCTCCAAAGGAGGGGAGTGCGGGGTCTCCATGTCTGTCTCTGACCACTAACTGTGAGCGCACACTGAGATGCGAAAGCACTGCTTCTCGATCTTTGACAGCACCCAGAACCTCTGGGAAGATGGCTAACAGCACATCCTTGGAGACTCGGATTCAGCGGGAACATGCAGCACTCAGTTTTGAAACCTACTTTACTGATTCTCACGTTGAGCCAGATGGAAAGCCACCGGTCTAACGTCAGATCTTCTTGGGCAGTTTAATTTAACTTCTCATTGCACCCTTTAGGGAGATGGAAGCAATCCTCCTCATTGCATCCTGTGTTCAGTTACTGAGTTCATAGTCTGAGTACAAAAATATTGTGTCATGAAGACTAGAATTTACACTTAAATAGCACCCTGACATTAAGGTTTGGTTCTTTAGACCCCGGACACACTAAGTCTATAAAAAGGAAGAAGCCTACAACCAGCACCTTGAAGGAAACACGATAGCAGACCTCACAAAGCCAGTCCAGGGTTTCTTAACAGAAACTTTTCTCTTTTCTGGCTTAATATTTATGTGGATGATAATTCTCACATCAAGAACAAATTCTGATGTCACACTGCTGGCTGACATTTCTATTCTAGCATTTTCTAGCAGTCTCACCTTTAGCAGGTTACCAACGTCAGCGGGCTCATGCTTTAAATGGGGAAAATGATAACATCTACCGCAGGGACTGGCTAAGGACCTAACACACGCTGAACCCTCGGAACAATGCACAACCAATGTTACCAGAGTCCTTTGCTATTATCTTATATGTAACGAATGCTCTTACAGACAATCCATTTCTCTTTCCCCATCCCATTTCCCCACTTATGAAGATAAAAGCTTTGGCCTGAGGAGATGGCTCAGTTAAGTAAAGTGTTCAATGCCCAAGTTTGGTGATGCACATTTATAATCCCAGGGCTGGGGAGGAGTGTAATTCATTATTCCCATGGGTTCATGGTAGAAGACAGTTTATTCTTTTCTAATTTGATCCCCAGTCTCAAAGGATTTCAGCCTCTGTACAATCTGCAAAATGCAAGCCAGGACCTAGAAGGCTACAGCCTCCATACAATCTAATTTGTAAACCTAAACCCAGAACGTTTCAGCCGCTGAGACTTACTGCTGACTAAGCTGACTCTGACTAGTTGTCTTCTGAACTACCTCTTTCACACTGAGCTGTACTGTGAACTCCAAACTGTAAATCGTAAACTGTCTGCTTCTGACTCTCTGCTTTCTCTCTGCTTATTCTGGACTGGCTCTGCTCTTGTCTGTTTCCTATCTGATTCCACCTTGCTTCTACCCCTGCTTCTCCTCTCTGAACTCTGCTTCCTGTTTCTGCATCCACACTCTGCTTCTACTTCCTGCTTCTCTCTACTGAGCTGGGATTAAAGGCATGTGGCACCACTTCCTTCTGAGCTGGGATTAGAGGCATGTACTTAACGTTGCCTTAACCACAGAAGTCCCTTTCACTCAGTACCAGCACAAACACAGGACAGGATTAGTCCGTCCTAATTTTTGTATTTCATTTGGATCACACAGGCCTCTGAATGTGACCGCTTCATACAGGCCTTTGGATGCAATCCCTTCCCAGCTATCACACAGGCTTTCAATGTGACCCTTTGCTAGAGCAGTTGTGCTGATGGATTAAAAGATTAAATGACCCTATACAGAGTTGGAAGCAGGAGGATCTCTGGGGCTCAATGTCCAGATAGACAAGGTTCATCAGCTAGCTTCTGGTCCCAGTGAGAAATCCAGCCTAAAAATACAAGGTGATGGCTCCCGAGGAACCACACCACAGTGGACTCTCGCCTCCATACTTACGCATATAAACATACAGGTGAACTACTCCCAATTGTGCACCTCTAGACACATGAACATGCACGCGTGCGCACACACCCACTCTCTTCCCAAATAGGTTTTAGTGCTATAGACATGGGCCATCCCTAGGCATCACACAAACCAAATAGTTCTCTTGGAGCAAGGATATTCCACTTTTCTCCTTGCTGTAGACACTTAGAGATGGATCGGGAGGAGGTAGAAGGCTGGAGTGAGTGCACAGCAGTTTATGGAGGAGCAGAGACGCTAGCAAACGATTCCCACGTTCACGCCAGGAGCGCATCCTGCAAGTGAGTGAGGGTGCTGGGGGAGGTAAGCATGCTGGGCAGAAATGTCCACAAGCAAACTCACGGCACAGCGACAACATGCACGCCACCTTCGGTTGGTCACTGCCACGTTTATTCTGTACCCCAGTCTCCACCTCAGGTCTTAATCCCGTATTTAACACTTTCCTTCTCGTATGTTATAAGCTCCTTTTTATGACACGTGTTCATTCTGTTGTGTGTTTGAGGGTTTTGCCTGCGTATATGTACACACACTGTGTGTGCGTGGTGCCCTTGGAGGTCAGAAGAAGGCACAGGCAACTGCAGTCAGGGATGCTTGTGAGCCACGATGTGGGTGCTTGGACCTGAACTTGGGTCCTCTCAAAAGCAGCAAGTGCTCTTAACTGCTAAGCTGTATCTCCAGCCCAAAGGGCAGAGATTATATAGATACACATATAGAATACATAGCCTTCACAGTTTCCATGGCGACTGGAACCACGAGGGCATGGGCACATTAAGTATTTCATTTGCTAGATGAATTTTTGGAAAACAGTGTTTACTCAGAATATTTATAGAGCTACAGAACCTCAAATATGTTTTGGGATATTCCACAAACAGAAAAATAATAATTCCCCACAAATTTTATTTAACCACCCTCACAACAAGTGATTTTTATTGCTTTGAAAAAGAGTAAGCATTCCACAAATAGGGCCGGAGTGCACGCGCACAGAGGCCACTCTGCTTCCAGCCCTGGCACTAAGAACGTCCGAGACAAACAAGCGGAAACGCTAACCTGCGCGACCACATACAAACAGGCCAAACTGAAGGACGTGGGGTTTCTGCACCTGAATGCCAAGGCCTGTGAGAGAATACAACATGTTTGCGCTGAAAACCACTGGCCATTTTTAGCGAACAAAATGAGCAGTGGTTACTCTGAAACTAAGTGCTGTAATAGCGGGGTGCGCAAAGCGGAGACGCTGGGGGTGAGGAACCAGGAGTGTGTGTACTTTGGTCTTTTGCCGGAGTTCTGACTCAGCTGAATAGTTTCCAAGGCGAAGGCGTGCGGGGAGAGACGGGACGGAGCGGACGAAGGAATAAAGGTGTGCGGTGTGGGGAGGCCCTGTCAAGACCCTGAGGAGGAGAGCACCCTTTGCTTCTGGGGTTCAGTCTCAAAATCAGCCTTTATTTGGTTGAAAACCTTGTTACGTCTCTGTTAGAATTCAGCTTCATTCAGAGCCCAGCCAGAAAACAATGCTCATTTATTCTTATTCATTTTAACCAATTATTTAAAAACCTTCGCTTCTCATTTCTAAGTATTTTGTTGACCCTATTAGCTGTTCTAAGAAATAATTCAGAGTAGATTTTTATTTTTATTTTAAAATGAAACAAGTTCACACCAGAAATGCAAAGGATCTGGAATAAACATCACTCCAGGAGGGTTCAGAGCTTCGCCAGATGAGTTTTTGGCTGCAAAAAAGAATGTTGCCACAAAAATCTGTTTTGCATCATCTGAATGCTTGAAACAAGAACACGAAATTTTGAAGAAGAAGAAGAAAAAAAACAAAAAAAAAACAAAAACAAACAAAACATAACAAAAAAACCAGTGACAACACTTAACCAGAAAGAGCAAGGTTGTGTTAGAAATAGCTTCCTGTGATATTTTGGTAGGTTTCTGGACTTTTTCAGCAATCAGCGTAATTATGCGGTGCGAGAGGGCAGTGTCTGTCCACACTGCCATTTATACACTGCACACAGACAGAGGGCTGATCAACACAAGGGTGTGCGGCCACATCCTTGACCTCAGCTCTGAAGAAGCCCAGGTGGTTTGATCAGAAGTGATTGCAATCTTTAAGCCAGAGAGTATTGATCTCCGATTCAGCTCTGTCTGCGCCCGGTACTGACACCTATTCTGAGGCCTGAGCCCTGTTGGAGCAGCAGCAAACTCTTCCCACTTGGGAAGTCAATACGCTAGTTCTTCCCAAAGTTACTGAGTGGTGTGAAGGCAGAGGGGGGATTGCTGTGCGCGCTCTCTCTCTCTCTCTCTCTCTCTCTCTCTCTCTCTCTCTCTCTCTCTCTCTCTCTCTCTCACACACACACACACACACACACACACACACTAATCCTTGCAAAGCTTGATAGCACAAATCAAACCCTGCATCTTTCCCTGTGGTGACTCTGCAAGCTTTGGAGTCTTTTTCTGGGAAACAGAGAGAGGAGATTTAAGCCTGTAAGGACATTCCAGCCTGGCGAACCACTGCATATGCTGAGAAGATTCTAAATGGTAACTTTAGACAGAAAGCCCTGTCATGACAGTGACATCCCTTTTCCTCCTTCCTGTCAGGAGCGCTCATGTGCTAGTCTGACACACCGGAGAGCACCAAGCTGCAGAGCTGCTCAGCTCAGCCAAGGCGTAAACAGCGCTCTGCCTGGCTGGCGTCCCCACCAGCGGCGTGCCTGCTCCAGCGGGCCGGCGGCCAGAGCCCTGCTGCCGCGTCCGGAGCGGGGGCACGCCTCACCCGCTCACGTCGAGGGCTTTGGCAGTGCCGCTCGCACGAGCTGAGAGATGTGAAGCGGCGTTTTGTGGCACACATTTTCTTCTGTGTGGCCCTTTATTAAACCTGGGCTGGCTCCCGGCAACATTATGTGTCCTATATAAGCTGATCCACCGTAATGAAAAGAACAGTCAGGCAGTCTTTCCTAGGAACGTGACTGGTGGGGTGAAATGTAGAGACCAGCCTACGACAGCAGGCTAGAGCCTTGGCTCTTTTGTATAATTCTGATTTCGAAGCTCATCAAATATATTATGGTCATTTTGCTCCAAAATTCTATAGAATTAAATGTGCTGTACTGCACAGACATTTCTTCCTCCATATAACCCTCACCTATAGCAAACTCTCTATGTAAACACAGACTGTGCAGATGTTAGTCCAACTCGCTGGACATGAGCTGCAGACTCCCACAGACCTCTGTTCTCTCCTGTTGAAGAGGACGGTGATTCCATCCACAGCCTACAGAGGATGCAGAAGTTAGAGGCAGAAATGCTTGCCCGTGAGATGTGGCCACGCACAGCCCGAGCAGCTTGTGCTGCTGCCGCTCATAACTGACATGAAGGACAGAGCTGGGCGAGCAAGGCAGGCGAGGGGCTGTCACTCCAGCTGGCAGCCGCCTGTTCTTCCCGGGTACGGGAGACGTGGCACGGGAGTGGGGCCTGCGTCAGCCTGACACCCTTTCAGACGTCAGCCTAGGATACGCACTACCTGGGGATGTGAGAGTCATTTTGGCATGCTTGGTCTACCCCCTCCCCCCAAATCCTGTTCTTCCCCATTCTACTCTTGAGTATTACTCAGTAGGATCCTGGGAGATAGCTCGACTTCATGCGGTCTTAGCAGACTGGGAAAAAAATATGTATCATTAGTTCTCACTATCAGGTTCTACCAGCTATCGATGCCCCGGTTGCGCCTCGGTTGCAGGGGCTGACAGTGGATAGGGTTTCTGTAGCGGTAGCAAGATCATCTAAGATACCAGAGCAAGGATGACAAAGGGCAGGACCGACAAAGGCAAGGGCGTGCATGTTCCTGTCTCTCCTGAGTCTGTGCTGACCTATATGTTCTTTAGATACACTGTGGACTCTGGGCAAACAGTTTCCTCAAACTTCAGTGTGTCTCCCTCCCTGATAGCTTAATGTGAACTTTGACCCAGGATGCCTTACAAACGGGAGAGGATGAGAGTACATGGCATGTGGCTGCCCACGACTGGGCAGCTTTGACTGGGAAATTTGAAAAGGGAAAATAAGCCACTTGGGCAGCAGGAGAAAGCACTCCCAATGCGCACCCACACGGCTCGCCTGTCACTTTAAGAGCTGAAATGGGAAAACCTGTACCATTTTTATACTTCTGTTCATTCTTTTCAACTCATTCTAAGTTGCCCCCTGGGAGTCAGCCCTCCACCAAAAGTCTCTTTCAGTACACAACTAGCTCTCTCTATTAAGCGTGCCCACCCCTGCTCCGCTACAACACTGCCTCCTTTGTACTTGCCTGGTGAACTGACCAGCCATGGAGTACAATGGCCACAATTACTAAATTACACTGCCTGTCACTGCCTTTTGTATCACACCTCTAACAGGTGCCATTACCATGATAGGCAAATTGTAATAATCCATTCACCGCAGCCTCAGCCTTAATAATGTAGTTTTTTATTTTACATAATCTTTGTGAATGCCACAAGGAATCTGAATAGTTAGTAAACACGCAGGACTGAAAGACTGAGCCCCATGGAATGCAGCCCCCAACAAAGGCACCCCAGACAACAGACCTGAATGCAACCACGTTCCCAATACAGCGGACACACACACAAACAGGTCCAGTGGAGAAATGGCCTCCAGACTTCAGAGTTTTCTAAAACAAACTTAGGGACTTGCAGGTAAAAGCCAGGGTATTGCCGACCTGAAATTGGTGTCTGTGCCTAAGACTGCATATGGCAGGTGATCGGGTAAAGCACACGGACCCTCTGCTGTGGTCAGCGAGCAGCACCTGGAAGCACGAGAGAAGGGTGAGAGCTCCTGCAAGCACTGCCTAGCCCTTGATCCTGGGAAGATATCTGCGCGTGGGCTCAACTCACAAGCTCTCCTACTTGTCAAGCTGTCATGTCTTGCCTGCTGGAACGTTCTCTGGTCCTCTGTAGTATCTGATTGCTCTAAGTGGCTTCCTCTGGCTTCCGTGATGGAACAGCACCCGGAGTCACCTCCACATCCTGTAACACCTCTTCCAACTCCTCTGCCCCAACACGCAGACCCCTGGGCTGGCGGGCTCCTCTTTTCATCACCAGTGACCTTACTTACTCCAGGGAGCACAGAGGTGCGTCTGGGAAGCAGCGCTGAGTATGAACTACCTCTCTTCCTTGGCTACTTTGTTGAAGCTTGGGCAGAGGCTAGCTGCTTTTTTTTTTTTTTTTTTTCATACCACATAGAAATTTGCTGCCAATTAATTTATGGCACAATGCTTTCTTACTACTGAAACTTTTAATTTTAAACATGCAAAGATTTCTTCCCACTCAGAGATTTCATCCTTGCACACGCCACGGAAGGAGAAGTGTACGCAAAGCAAACGAGCTGAGCTTTTCATGAAATGCTCTCACACGCCAGCGGTCTACGCTTCAGAACTACCGCTCTTTGTCCTGAGAGGGTGCGGGCGGGCCCTCTGGGGTCCCCTGTCTTCCTCAAGGCCCATTTCGATAGTGCTTATGTGGTGCACTCTACGGCATCCCAGAAGGGAGGCTTACAGACGACGGGGAAGACCTTCTGACACCCTCACATGCTTCGCTGGGCGAAATGCAGACAGGCCACAGTCTTTGTTTCCGTGTCGCTCACGTCACCGGGAACAACAGGCTCACCAGTGGCTCCTACTCTGACAAGGACTCACCACTACTGTTTAGGCACCGCAGTCTGTCAGATGCCAGTGAGTAAAACAGGCCCAAATTTCAGAAATGTTAAACTGTGAAAAGGTACTCACCTCACAACTATAAAACACAGTAATTATGAATTTATTTTAACGGGTACTTAAAAACTATATCTACCACATCAAACTCAGGACTTCAGACAGTTTAGAATCACATCATACTTTTGAAAGACATGGTATTTTAAATAGTTTAAAACATTAATTCAATAAGAAAATAAGTGTCATTTATGGCAAAAGGCATTCAATTGACTAACATTGGGTCCATTCATTCACACTGCCGGTGATTTCAATGAGGGCCTTGCCCATGCCGGGAAAGTACCCTGCCACCGGGCCACATGCACAGCCCGGAATCTGCCACCGGGCCGCACACACAGCCCAGAACACGTACGTTAAGTCATCGGCACTCAGAGGGATTTATACTAGGAACGGAGGCACCGCCTCATCCTCAGCCCCGTCCCACGCTCTGCCTCTGCAGGGACACCATGGCCACTCTGCTGCTACCTTAAATGAAGCACCTTGCCCAAAACTATTCCTTTGCTGCCTTTGCTGCCAATCCCATCCTTCTCTCAACAAGAACCCTGCAGCAGCCCAGATTCCCGCCATGCACTGCGCACGCCCCCATCTCCGGCCCTCGCCCTGAGTGAGGCGCTGCACTTCTGTTCGTCTTTCCTCCATGGCGTCTCTGGTTCCTGTCTCTTTCCTTCACTCCTGCTTTCACAGCCTGAACTTAAACTTCACTTCCTTTTAATTTTGAATAAAAATACTTCATTTTTATGTGAATGAGTGTTTGCCTGGATGTATGTACGTATGTGCACCATATGTGTGCCTGTAGAGGTCAGAAGAGCGTGTTGCGTTGCCTAAAACTAGAGCTACGGATGGTTGTTAACTACCATGTGCATCCTTGGAATTGAATCCAGGCCCTCTGCAGGAGCAACAAGTGTTCTTAACAGTTGAGCCATCTGTCTAACCCCAAGCCTCATTTCCACGATCTGCTGCCAGTGTTTTAACAGATTTCCCTTAGATGCCTTCTCTCTGAGCAATCTAGTGCTAGTTCCCTGACTCTTCCGAGGGCACAGTCATCAGGAAGTCAAGTCCTTGGCTTAAAAAGGCTCACATGCACCAATAAGAAAGATGTCCTATGCCAGACTTAGTGGCACGGGCCTATAATCCAAATTAGTCAAAAGACTGAGGCAGGGCATTCACAAACACACAGGCAGCCTGGGCAACTTAGCGAGACCCAGTCTCATCATAAAACAAAAAGAGCTGGGAGCGCAACAAGGTAAGAGTAGTATAGTGCCTGTCTGCTCAGTGCTCTGGGGCCAATCTCTAGTGAAATGTGAGCACGCGTGCACACACACACGCACACACACACATATACATGCATACACACATGCATATATGCATACACACACAATGTACACACACACACACTGGCATACACACACATGCCTATAGACACAGACACACACACACATACACACACACACAGGCATACATGCACACACATACCCAGGCACACACACACACACACAGGTACACACACGTACACATGCATACACACACAGATGCACACACACACAGCCATACACACACATATGCATACATGCACACACATGCATACACACAGGCATAGACACACACACACACACACACGCTCCATTAGAATTAAACACTGCCAACATTTTCTCAGTGATTCTATGGCATCTATGAATAAGCACAGACCCCAGCCTTCTCATCTGCATGCAGCAGCAGAGAGAACGGGATGAAGAAGGATTTGCTGAGAGTCACAGGTGAGTGGATTTGGTGGTCTGATGGTCTTTACCCTGTTCTCTGCCCTCCTCTCATGCTGCCTGTCTGGAGGGCAGTTTGGTTGATTCAACCACCCACAATTGACCATTCTAATTTTTTAGATTTTTAGAATTGAATTAACAATTTTGTTAAATTATAGTCAAAATCTATCTTCTTCCCAGCTTCTTTCCTACCCTTCTGCTGAAATCCTGGTTTATAATTCGGGTCTCTTCATCTCACCCCACTGTTCACACCTTTAATTAAGGCTATTAAAATGATTCTTCCTTTACTAAGCTCATGTGTGCAATTCTGTCCTCACAGGAGATGGCCTCCTGGGGCCTGGACTGTCTTCAAGGCCAACCCCAGCACTTTCTTTTTTTTAGTTCCAGACCTGATTCCCGATACTTTTTGACTGTCTGCTGGTACAAAACCCTTTCACTTGGATCCTCCTGCAGTTATTCGAGGTCAGGTGGCAGAGGAAGCCACTGGCTTACCTTACTCATGGTCTCACACGGTCAAGGACACATGCAAGCATTTCCACTCACTTCAGAGCAGGCCAACGGTGGGGAAATAGTCTGAATGTCTACGATCTGACACCCCATCCTCTATGTAAATGGAGATGCGTTTAGATGTAGTCAAGAGGGTGAGGGTTTTGTTTGTTTTAATGATGAGGTTAGGAATGAAGAGGAGGGATTAGATATGGCCCCTTACCGGAAGAGGACACGGAGAAAGGCAGAGACCTGCAGGCAAGGGACGGGATTAGGCGACAGGAACTGAATCTGCCAATATCTCGATCTTGAGTATAGTGTGCTCTTGAACTGTGGGAAGTAAGTACGTAGCGTTTCAGGCCCCCGGACTATCCTGTTCCACGCCTGCTAAGGCACATACTGCACAGACTTCACCTTACAGCACTGACACCTGTGCCTTTCGGTGAACTCCTCAGCATCTCTGTTCCCTGCTAGAACAAGCATGCTGTAAGTCAGGGCTAACACTTCTGTATCCGTGGCACAAACTGCAAACCTGTGGACAGATTATAAAATGAATTTTGAAATTGAGGCTGATAATTTTAAAAAAAAACACATGTGATTAGAAAGCATTAGCATGATTAGTAAGTGTTTTTTTAGGAAATTTTTACCTATATTGCTGTGTGCATGATTTGAATTGTGATATGACATAGCTATACTATGGGCCATTATTTAAAGTTTTTGACAAGTATATGTGCCCTGCATGTGTAGTCTAGTGTCCTGTATCTATGTGTGTGCAGACATGGAACAAGAGAATACTTTCACATCCAGGTACCTGAAAACATCTTACGTTTTAACTTTCTGACTATGCAAATAGTTAGAAATAAAATAAGAAAGCTTAACTTTTTACCTACTACAGATGCTATGGGCTGGCACCCTGTAATCAATGTCCTACCACTCAATCCCAAGACAAGTATCTTGACACTTGAACGTTTATTCCAAGAAGATATCAGCTGCAAATTGAATGTAATTATAACACTGATTCTGAAATTTTAAAAATTTACTTCCGACTCCAGAGTTCTATGGTGACTGACAGTTAGCTGCACGCTGGCGCAGTGCGCTGTCCTTAATGGGTATTCTAAGCTGACGTGAGCACTGAGTACTCGCCGCACTGGGAAAATGAGACAGGAGGACTGAGAGTTTAAGACCAGTCTGGGCTAATTATGATCCTGTCTCAAACAACAAAGGGAGGAGTCCACGAAGAAGGGAGGTAGAAGGTGGGGAGGGTGGGACAGGACGGGGGGAGGGGTGGAGAAGAGGGGGCAGCAATACGAGGCGTGGTTCCTCACAGAGGAAAGAACGGGGCTTGGGACACGGTGGGTCTGGGCTGATCCCTAGTGCGGTAAAAATATAACAGTGTTGCCCCTCAAGTTTTACATCAAACATTAATTTCATAAAGCAAAGGGTGAGTCAGCTCTGAAGTTGATTAATTAATACTAATTTAAATGAAGGCGGTAATGATTCAACTGGCTGACGGGACAAAGGCAATGCGTGTGCCTCCGTGGTGCACACAGCAGAGCCTGGGCGCAGAGGGTGGACTGAACAGACACTCACCAAGAAAGCAGAAAGCTGCCGCGCCTCCGGCCATCACCAAACCCCACTCAGGCAAAGGGGACAGACACTGTGACCTTACAATGCACGTGAAGAAGACCTTGATGTGTACGTTTATGAAGACACCCACCAATATTATAACGGAGAGGCCCATAAATCAGCTCTGGCTATTAGTGAGTCAAAACGATAAAATGAGTTTCAGGAACACAACCTGACTTCCATTGTTTTTCAGTCCCAGGAAAAGAAATCATCAAGAGAGAAATCAATCGTTCATTTTACAGATGTTTATTTTACAGGGGTCCCTGTGGCTGTCGAAGCTCCTGGGGGATCGAAGAACAACACAGACTTGGGGTCTCCTTCCTCTGCTGTTCTTGACTGGCTGTGGAAACATGGAACATGATAACACCAGCCTCTATTATGTCATCTGTGAGAATGACATGGCTGAAATAAACCACTTCAAAGAGGAAATGCAGACACTGAGGTTCAGTGGAGACTATCATTTAATTGGTCCAAGCAATCGGACCAGAGTCTTGTACTTGCCAAGCGAAATTCACCTAGTGTGTTCATCTATATATTGGAGGACTTGTATGATTAAGCCAGGATGAAGCTTTATCTGTCCCAATGCAATTAACCATGTGATCTGACTTAGTTCTGACTTGTTCCCTGAATTCTGTGCTCTGCCCGATACTAAGTACGGTACTTGGCATTTGACAAATCCCAACCCTCACTTAGTATGTGATAGACACTGTAGACAACAGGCACACAATAAGGCCGTATTGAACTAAGGTCACAGATGAGGAAAAAGAGAAGTTTGGAAAGGTTAAGGGACTGCCCCAGAGTTACACAGCTCTTGGTGACAAACAGTGGAAGGGGCCCCAGCCTTCACTAGGAATCTGACAACTGCTGGCTGAACTAGGAAACAATGGCCCTGATAGCTAAGGCTTGAGAGTGGCTCTCACCATGGTCTGTGGACTGATGCTGGGAGAGTATTTAAAATCAATGGCACAGCCCTTATGCTGGGGATGTGGCTCACTGACTGCTGCCTAGCATCCATGAAACCCCAAGTTCAATCCCCAGGACCCAATAAACCATGCATGGTGGGATACAGAACTTTCCTGACCACTCAGGGGGTGGAAGCAGGAAGGTCAAAATCTCCACATCACACTACACAATGTGTTTGAGAACAACCTGGGATACATGAGACACTCTCAAAGCGTGCATGTGCGTGCACACACACACACATACACACCACATACACACACCACATACACACACACATACATACATACACAGAGACACATATATACATAAACACACACACACACACCCCATGCACACAGACACACACACACAGATACACACACACACACACACACACACACAGTCACACATACACACACACCACATACACACACACCACACACACATACATACACACACACACACACAGTCTCACACACACATACACACTCATTTTCCCCATAAAATATATTTTTATTAAAGACCAAATCTTGTTCTTAGATATGAGTGCTGCCAATTTGTATCATTACAATGTTCTTTCCTTTACAAATGGCAGGAATTATGCACTCTTTTAATCCTAGAACTTGGGAGCCAGAGGCAAGCCGAGCTCTTTGAGTTCAAGGCCAGCCAGGGCTATTAAGTAAGACTCCATCTCAAAACAAACAAACAAACAAACAAGCAGAGAGCACGAATTAGGAGATGCCCAGCTTCCCCATGTTCTTCATCAGCTTAAGTGACTAATAAACAGCTACCTAGCGGGCGACACTTCTCAGGTTTATTTGATGTTAAGTTTTTTTTTTTTTTAAAGTTTGTTCTTGAAATTCAAATGTCTGCAACAAATGATTTAAAGTGTACAATGAATACTATAATTTAAGTCACTTAGAAAAACATAATTAAAACTACAGTATTTGCCAGGAAGCTGCAGAGATTCGTAGGAATGAACGGGTATGTGCAGGAGAGGCTAAGCAGTCGAGCACAGTATCTGTCACACCCGGAAGGTCCCAGGGGTCACTGTAACATGGAACACACTCCTCACAGAAGCCGAGGGCCACAGATGACATGTATCCCTTCCTTTATCCCTTCCTTCCTCCCCTCCTTTCTGCCTTTTTAAATTTCTGAGACAGGGTCTTCCTACACAGCTCAGGCTGGCCAGAACTTGGGATCATCCTGCCTCAGCCTCCGGTGCGACGGGTCTGCACTGCTGCGCTGCTCTCTAGTCCATTTTCAAGTGATAAAAATCCATCTCCAGTTAGTGAGAGAAGAAGTAGTGTGGGAAGACTGGACAGACTACGAGAATCGAGATTATGCCTGACGAGTCGGTCTAAGGGGCCTTTTAACAACTAGAGTTTGGATATATCTCGCCTAACACCCATTTTTTATTTATTACTTATTTTGCTAGAAAATATGGGGAATCTTCAGGAAAAGTGGAGAAGGCCACGTTCACAGCAGCATGAGAAACGCACTCTGGACCTCCCCGCTCTGTCTTTCCACTTCAGTGTGCCCCACCCTGAGTTAACGGAGCGCACAGCTACCTCTAACTCCTTTGCAACCCACGCTAGCTTTCCTTGGGTGGGAGGGAGGACTGCTCAGCTCCACCTTCACTTGGCCTTTGGCGTCTATTAATAAAGACACCAGTCAGAGGCCACTGCCTGGTACTTTCCCAGTTATGCCCTGTGTCGGATCCAGGACGCAGGCCCTGACTGTAGGGGACGGAGGGAAACGGGAGAGAGAGGACACGCATCGTCCTGAGTCATACAGCATGGGGTGAGGACCACAGGCTTGTGCTCTGGGGCCTGTGAGCTTCGTGCGGACTGTGGGTTCCCATGGTCCCTGTTGGCTTCCCAGGCAGGGGCCTCTCTTCCACCTGCCCAGCCACTGTGTGGGTTCTTGTACCGTTTGGATCTGTTGCCGCTGGACAAACCAAAGCACTGTGGGTGTTGGAAAGCAACCCATTGGTGTCATGCCACGGTGAAATGGAGTGCTTTAATTTCCAGTGGCAGTTGTTCATTGATGTGCCACTGAGACACACTCCATTGGCCCATTAAATAATGGAGACTATTTTCATTTTTAATTGACTTAAAGGTAATTTTACAAATGGATATCACTGGGCCATTTACAATTAGTATTATGGTTCTTTCTTTAATGACATTTTTCTTCTTGTGATGTCAAGTCTCCTTTAGTTCTTCCACTCAAGATTAAGAGATAAAATAAGCAAACAGCTACCTAACCGAGAACAAAATCCTTTCAAGGATTTAAATGTGAGTATACTATCAACAACACCCAGTATTTACGTACACCTCCATGAGCTTATCAGGTACACAACAATGTGGCTTTGTCTTCCCTTACTTAACAATGACATGGAGAGACAGAGGCTTTCCTGAAGTCACAGAGGCAGCAAACTGATAGGCCTAATTCTGAACCGCCTTTTCTCAACAACTATCTTACAATGCAGGTTGTTGTTATTAGTTCTTTTAACGCATCGTAAGATATTTGTCAAAGATTAGTGTTATATGTTAGAGAGAAGCAATCTTGCTTAGATGGATACTGGAACATGGAAGACTCCTTTTTCCTTTGAAGTTTAAATCTGGAGGGAGTAAGCGGGACTGGAGGATATTCACACGGAGCTCGGAAGGAACAAAGCAGACCAGGGAACCGAGAAGCCGTGTCTCTCACATCTACCCATTATGGGATTTTGATTAAGCCACTTAGTCTCTCAACTTCAATTTCCTCAGTGTGAAATAAAGACAAATATCCAGATAAGTCCAACAGCAAGCTTGGGAAATGCAGACAACCCTGGGAACAGCACAGCGTAGCAGCCCAGAGGAAGCGATCAGCAAATACTAGCTGAGTCCATGATGAAGATAACAGTACTTACAGGGCTGTTTTGAGCATGAAATAACGTGTGAGAATTCTCTTTTAAATTTCTTAACACTTAATTTTATTATTGTGTGTGTGAGAGTGCATAGTATATGTGCATGCGTGCACGTGCGTGCGTGTGTGTGTGTAGTACATGTGTCCCTGTGTGTGTGTGTGTGTGTGTGTGTGTGAGAGAGAGACAGAGAGAGTGCATAATATATATGCGTGTGTGCGCGCGCGTGCAGTATATGCGCATGTGTAGTGAATGTGCATGTGTCTACAGCGCCAGAGGAGGACATCAGGTGTCCTGTACCATGTGCCTTGCTCCTTTGAGACAGGGTCTTCCATGAACCGGGACCTTGAATGGCAGCCAGCGAGCCCCCAAGGCGCTCCTGTCTCTGGGCTGCCACTTCTGGCACAGGCCTCGCATTTGAACCCAGCTCCTCACGCTGACATAGCAAATGTTCTCACCGGCTGAGCTATCTTGCCAGCTCCAACAGGTGTCAGTTCTTACAGCATGGCATCTGAGACACAGGAGCCACTCAGTCATGTCACCATGACTGTTATTATTGTTCTATTTTCATTTTTTCACTCTTACTGCAGTTCTTCTAGGGTGAATATGCAAAAGCGGGATGTGAGAAAATTCTGAAATAGATGAAGGATCCTTTTACTGACCCAGAAAACGGCTATAAAAGTGTCCCAGCCAGTGTTCCTCATGCTGAAGCGCCTACCTGGTATGCTCAGTGCCTTAGCACTCAAAGCATCTAGGCGGCTACCAAACACACAGATGCAACTGGCATTTTAGTCTCCTCAGAGAAACGGACCAGTATATGAACAATGGTTTTCTTTGACATTTAAGCGTTTTATTTAAATACTTTGTTTTCCTCCATTAAAGAACCAAGTTTTAAAATTGCCCCGTGTCAAAATTTGAGCTGCTATCCACTGAGCTTCTGCGAACGGCACTGCATGCTAATTCACCCAACTGAAAGGAGACTCCCTTGCCCAGTCCTTGGCTCAGTCCTTAGTCCTTAACACTCCTTTCCCACTGGGACGCCAACAGGAACTTCCCTTTTTTAATTTTCCACAGGAAGCCATGCTTTTTGTTTTTTGTCATGGGGAAAAAGAGAAAGTGAAAGTTACCTTAAACATGCAACCTCGGGCAGCTGTTGGTTTTTAAGCGAATTTGTTTTCTGTACCGAGTCAGCATACACACTTGTTACGGTCCCAGGTGTATGCCCCCATTTCATTTTCACAAACAATAATTCTATATTCGAGTATGAGGCTCTTTAGGGCATCATTCCAGCTTACATTTGAAAAAGGACCAACAAATTTAAGACGGTAAGCCATGCAATGCTGTGGTGTAGCACGCCCTGGGAGCCCACAGAAGTTAAGTCTGAACGACACAAGCCGAGAAGGGGCACCAACTAGACACTCCACAGGAAAGACATCTCTCTACATATGAACAGACCTTGCAGACAGGCTTGGGGTGCCTCAGAACGTGGGTCCGTCCAGGTCCCACTGCTTCCTATGTGGAAGCAAACTCCCCCTTCACCCGAAGTCAACAGCTAGCCAGAGAGCCCACTCTGGCTCACCCGAGATGGAACGCAGAGCTAAGCTTTCAATGAGCCTGCACCTGCAGGTTTTCATCTTCTCTCAGATGCGCTCTCAGAAACACCGCTGCTGCCTTCCTGGCTGTCCCCTGGCCCTTGCTTTGTTTGGGGCCTCATTCTCAAGCATGCACAGAGATCTGGCCAGTGTGGCAAACGTGGCCTGCCTTTCAGCTCACTCTACCGAGGGGGGAAAACACACATCGGTATTTTTAAAGACGTGCAACTTAACTTTCAACTCTGCTTTCTGGAGTAGATGTCAATCGGGATAATTAAACACTCTGGCATGCGATAATGAAAACGAAGAGATCTGACTTCAGACAGCCCTTCTCTGAGATTAGGAACTTAACCTCCACAGACCTTGGTGTTCTCATTTGTCAAATGGGGACAACAGAAGCGACCCTCTAAGATAATTATGAAGGCCAAATGAGGTGTGACTCCACCACAGAAGGTAACAAATGGCTGTTCCCTTTCATAACTAATTTATTTGCTTTTTTAGAAAATAGTTAATTCACTGGGTTTCACATCATGAGTGGGTCTCTTCCACAGAAGAGAGGCACAAAGATGGACAAAGGAGAGAGACAATATGCAGGAGGCAAAGCATGAGGCCTTTAAATCCCCACACTAAATAAACAGTATAGGTACAACGTGATCATTTACACGGTTTTTTAAAAGGAAGAACATAACCTATACATGATCATTTTTAACTGTTGAGTGACTGCTATAGGCTAGAATTGGTACTCGTGTTTGACGTTTTCCAAACTTTCAAAGGAGAATTGTCTACCATTAGTGTCGCCTCTGTTAGCTGCACACCTGGAACGCGGTTCTGCTAATCGGAAAGGCAGATGGCACCACATCACCGACATGACGCCTCGAGGGACTTGTGACGCAGGGCTTGTATCTGAGACCACACACTTTCCCTCTCTGTACCCACAGAATCCTAAGATGCACAGCGTATTTCTCTAAATGTAGCTTCAGAGCTATGAGACAGCTATGAATAATACCTTGGGCTTTCGAAGTGAATTCTGGGTACATTTTAAGAGAGATGATTAAAAACATCATTTCCAAATACTGAAAATCCATCTATTCATTCTGGGATTCAGTAATATATAAATCCTAACCTTAGTGCTGACTGTATAGGTTATCGCCCATGCAAACACTGCTTCTTTTTAGTCCTCTTTAATCAAAACAGTTTTTCTTTCCACAAAGTCCCACATCATCTATGGTCATTTCCAGAGACAGTTCACCAATCCCTGGGAAGAATCTATAAATCACTGATGACTGTTGGATTTGGCCAAGTCATCAACAAAGCATTTACAGAGTCTCCCAAGTCATGTATGTAAACAATCAGATTCCACAGATTCAACAAATCAGAGACTGACAGTGTCTATTATCAAACTAGGTAGAGTCTCAGATAGTAGCTTTGAGTACAAGAGAGATCACGGGGTCTCCCTACAGTAACACCGCTGGGGCTCTCCTACCAATTACTCGCTATCAGCAAAAGACACCATTGTATAAAACACACTGAGAAGGGCTGCTGACCTGCGCTCTACGTTGCAAGCTGTCTTGTTGGCTCTGACATAGCTGTCTGAAATCACAGAGACATATGTAATCAGCAGTACATACTATTAGTCACGTGATTATTCTCTGCAGAAAAACAAGACCTGCCACCACTTATATTAATTCATAAAAATATTCCATCCTAACAACCCACACTTTATAAAGTAAATTATATTATAACATTTGAAGTAGATAGTACAAGCCCTAAAATGGAGCTTTGCAAAAATAAGATTCTGTACTATAAAGAATACGGCCTTACTTGTTCTTGGGAACATTTTTTAAAACGATGAACTTAGATCCATTACTAGCAAGAGCAAATCAGCCTTCATCTAAGACTGACGGACATTTCCTACCAACTGTCCTCTGAGGAGCTGCGTGGGTAACGATGGGTGTTCGTGAGGTGGATTTTAGGGATGAAGCAAGTGAGGGCTGGCAAACGGGAGTTCAGGCACAGCCAGATGTATCAATAAGACTTGCGGAATTTTTGCTATGAGATGACTACCAGTCTATGTTCACATTTCCAATCACAACCACCACTATCATCACCCAGGAGCAGTGCACATTTCACAGTGCACTTCCTAATTATTATATGAGAAAACAAAGATTTACAAAGCCTATTTATGCAAAGAAATGATTCCAGAGCATTGTGTTCAGAATCTGCCAATTTATAGACACACAGATGAGAGAATGGCATTTAAATCTACATGTACACTTGAATTTTCTCATATGTTTAGCAAAAATATTTGATTATTCTTGAAATTTGCTATATCCAAAACATAAAAGCTAAGAAACTTTAGAAGTGAAAGGTAGTTGAACTGTTATTTTAAATCTGTTTTTTAACTTTGCTTGAATCAGAAAATAAAATGCAACAGAGACATTATTACAAATTTTCCTATGTTAGTTGCACTTATGGAAATAAAAGAAAATACAATATTTAACAGCAATAATAAACCGGTTCTTATATTTGTTTCAAATCTTGCATTAGGAAAGAGAAAATACTCACTTTGACTTCTGAAAACTTTTATGCAGATATGTTAAATAGATTTTAATATAAAATTTCTAAGTACACATTTATGTTGATTATATCTGACATTTTACAGTTATTTTACTGTGTATATTTTAACGTTTAACTAATCTTCAAAAATTAAAATAACCTCAGACATTCAAATTACAATTATATTTCAAGAGCTAAGTGCTTTTAATATATTTACTGGTATCTTTAGAAAATAATAATGAAAAGTCAATGTGCTCTTGAAAGTATGAATTTAAAATTATTAGAAATTATTAGACAGTATCTTAAAATTTGCAAAAGAGTTAGATCAAAATACACTCCTTTGCTACCACGGTTAGGACAGTCATCTTCGCTCCCTGCACTCCAGGCCTCACAAGGAATATTCTGGTGACCGGTGGCTCAATGGCGCAGCCTACGTGTGGAGAAGTGTAACGACAGGAGCAGTGCAGACCGCAGCGCCCCAAGCCCTATGGGGGCTTTAAGGTAGAGTGAGCCTTTGGAAAACGTCATGGGCAGATTCACCTTCTACTGTGTTGTGACCACTGTGGTTTTTTTCAAACTAGTTAAAGTAAGTGAAAGCACAGATTAATAAAAAATGCAAATAAAGAGTGAGTGAGCTTTAAGCATAACTTAATATATTCTTTAGATTTGAATGCCTTCTGAATAAAGTGGACTTTCCTTTCCCTCCACTTAAAAAAAAACACAACCCCCCCTCCCCCCAAAAAACTAAAGAAACATAGTGTTTCCTGGCTGAACTAATATTCTTTAACAGTTTATGTGTGTTAAGCTAACACACAACACTGCAATTTGCGATTTCTTTCAGGTAGTGTTTTCTTCAAAAATACCAAATATATAATATATAACATTTACAAATTCTAGTCATCAAATCGTTCTGACTGAACCACTGCGTTGGGCTGAGTAAGCGGATTCCTGCTGCTGTGTGGCACAGGTGCTGGGAGGGTAATAAAATCTCTTCTGCTGTCCCAGGCACTGACTTGATAAGCACGTCAGCTTTCCTAAGTTCTTTTCATCTCCATATAGCATGTTTCTCCAATTAAGTATGGGGCGGTTTCAGTCCAAGACAGCCTTGTTAAGGTCCTTCAGCTCCCACAGCCTTGTTAAGGTAAATATATAAATATGTATGTTTGAAATATTAAACTAGCCAATTTCCACAAAGCATCATTTACAAACACCCAGTATTAATATTTTACTGTGAGAAAAAAAATTCCTCAATGAAACCGCTTTTTAGGTGTGCACTGAAAGCCAGCATTCTAGTGTACACAATTCCCTTTCTTGTTATTTATTTGTTCATTTATTTATTTTATCTCTTTTAAAAAGCTACGAGCCATCTCTGAGGGAAGACATTGCCACAGAGCCCCCCAATGTCCTCCCGTTGTGCGGAGCTGACTGTTAATTCTAACAGAGAAAAGAGCTGTGCGATTAAAACTTGAGCTCGCTCCTCTTCTCCGTTACTATAGAGAAAGGGGTGACCCTGTAAATTTACTCAAGCTGTTTAAACACAGAAGACGCACAACCACTCAGACCGGCTGTGCGACTGACGGAGGGCGATCAGGAACGCTGGCTACCTCGGTGACGCTGGGCCCGACGGCTCCAGCCTCACAACACGGGAGTTTTTAAAACAGGTACTTCAGTCACGCAGTGGAGGTCTCATCAATGTGACACGGACTCCGGGAAAACAAACTCACAGTGGAAACACGAACAATGTGCTGAAGAGCAGTTTCTGTGGCTCACGGCTGCTACGCATTTTCTTTCTGCTGTTCTGCTAGAAACCAATGAATGTTGAACAAAACTGAAACAAAAGCTCCTGAAATGGGTGGTTCCTTACTTAAGGTTTAATTCCTGAAGAATTAAACCATAGTAATTTACTTTGTAGAAGCTGTGGATGCTCTTGTTTATTTATCTTCTCTCTCCTCCTCTTGAGGTCAGATTTGTTGATTAAGACCGTTTGTACAGTGCTTTCAAGGCGAAATTGGGATTTATTCCGCTCTGCCCTTTCACGAACCACACAGTTGTTTCTATTTCTCAGTATTTTAGTTGGTGTTTTAACCTCCTTAGTGTTTCAAAATAAACTTGGTGATCTCTTACTCTTTAAAATTATACTATGAACGACCCTACTTCTCACAAAGCCACATGTCAAATGTGAGAGTTTAGCTGACACCTTACTCTTGGACATAAAAACAAATCTTGCTAGCCAGCCCTAAACTGCTCACTCTCAGGTAGAATGGCCAATCTAAGTCTGAGGATCACTCTGCTTTGAAATCGAGCTATGGGTATGCGAAGAAAATAACCCCATGGAACAAATTAAAATTAAACTTACCAATAAGTCCTCCTTCAGTAATCTCTCAACTTAATTGTGTAAAATATATGGGTGCTAATTTGACATTAACGAATTAAGACCATTAGAGACAGTCTTTCCTTGTTGGTCCCTAACAATTGTCAATGACACTGTTTTCTGTTTGCACTCCCTCAGGCGTGTTAATGTATCTTTGTTTAGGCTCACAAGTCGAATGGTCAATGTAAACACAGCCAGTGAAACATTAGGGCTGGAAAACAAGTCCTGTGAGCCGACCTATGCGAAGGCCATTTGGTCTATTGCCAAGTATTCAATGAGGCTTTAGCCCTGAAAGGCTGGAGATTTTTTTTTTTTAAAAAACATGATAAATGAATTACTCTTTTAAAAAAAAATTCTCAAAATTCTTTGTTTTGCATACAAAGTCCCTCAAGGAGGAGGGCGGTCTGAAGCTGAACGCGGTGCTCCGTCAGCTATAGTCTTTCTTTGTGATCTTGACTGGGGATTGTACCTTAGCTACCGTAGTTCAAGCGTAAAAATACTTTGTCTGTTATACTTTATACTGTTGCTAGTGACCCTCTAAATCCTTGAACCAACTGTGTCTTCTGGTGTCACAGAAGATAATGCCAATTTATTGCAATGTGTGGCTTTTTTTAACTGATTAAAATTAAGCCGCAAGCACGTGACAATGGAATTAGCACATTCGGAGTCTGTTTTCCCACATCCCATTTTGCGCCAGTGCGGCTGGTCCCTGCAACTCTACGCGGGTGCAATTTTAATGACTTTGCTGTGTTTTGATGTCCTTATGAAAGAAGCAGGGCTTGGTGTTTGTGGAGAAGGTAGATACGGCGGCTGAAGAGCGTGATTGGGAACACGGTGACATCGGCTCTGCTTTCCGATAGGATCGGTGTCGTTTTCCTCTCAGCGATAAGCAACCTCCACTGACAGCGGCTGATTAGGGGAAATTTTATTACAAAATTCACTCTTACCGAGTGAGGACAGAGTGATAAATGGTTCAGCCTCAGGGAAGGAGCAGGGGTACATTTCCCCCTTTTCAAATCCCACATTTCCCCTCGTCTCGCTTTCTCTCTTTAAAAGGACGATTCTGCTTTAGTTATTATTAATGGCGTAAGAGAAGTGCCCACAACATGCGATCGTTAGGATAAAGCTACCTGAATCAAGAGACACTGAGATGTTGTTATAAAAGAAAGTCTATTTTATATAGTTATAAATCCTCTCCTCTCTCCTTCTCTAAAAGATAAGACTGCTTTATAAACCCTTTCTCTATTTTCTGGAAGTTAACTGATATTGGTTGCTTAGGAAACTGTAACACCCTAAAATATCAAACTGAAGTAATCTTGGCTCAGGCATCCTCAGAAATATTTGCCAAGGATAACTGTGGACACAAACAAACAAACAAAGCAGAGGAGTGTGGCTCCTTAGCTCTCGGTTGCACTTTAATATTCCAAGGAAGGAGATGAAAGAAACGCAGGTTGATTATAAGAGGCAGGTGCTTCTGCAGGCCATCAGGTGGCTGATGGTACCTCACCCCAGTCCTCATCTACTCCTGGAAAACTTGATCTAACTCTGAAGCCTTTTCCTGATGAGAAGTTCATCGATGCCTCAGAATAACCACTCTCCCATCGTGAGATAACACTCAGTGTCGTGGGGCTGAACACCTCCTGGGGCTGGTGAATCCGAAGCACTGTGAAGAGAGTTTCACGACAGACTGCTAAATCGGGAGGAGGTGAACATTAATGATAATACACTTGGGGAAAAATATCTCTGTGGAGGGAGAATGCTCTGAGGATCAGCCTCCTGTTCACAACCGTTTCCACGTGTTTCTAGGGCCTCCCAACACTTTGAAGATGGCTCTCTAGAATTGTCACAAATACTGATTCAGCATGATCCACGCTGGTGTGCAGTCCCACATACTGCCCCAGTGGAGGTTTTCAGAAAAGAAAAGGGCATGCAGTTTTCCAGAACCAATGCTGAGAACGGACGGTGCTTACTACACCTCAGTGTTGTTCATTTTAGAATTGGCTGCGACTTTCCTAAGCAACGATGGCTCCACCATAACAGAGCAGCGCTAGCGAATGGCCCTGGCCCAAGCTTTCCGCTACATACCCTTTGTGCCGGGGTTTCTGTGAGGCAAACATCACACTGAGGTCCGTGATGGAGCAACAGCCTAGGAACTTCACCCCAACTTTCTCTGTTAACTTTACAGCCTAAAAACAACTCTCAAAGAACACTTACGAAACGGTCACTGGGAAACAGTGAACAAGAAACAGCTCAACAACCGGAGCATGCAGCAAATTGAAAAGAGAATCCAGACTCGTTATTGGCTTCAAATATTTACCACCAAACGCTTATTAATGAGTACATGGCAGATGCATGGTGGACTAGCTTAAGTAAATAACTCTTTTCCTAATTATAATTTTGCTGAGTAAGACGTAATGGTCTTTAAAACAACAGTAGTATTTTTGAGAGAACTTCTTAAATGCATTAAAAATTTTCATCACAGAAAGGCAGATAAAAATTCAAAAATGCAAAAATAAACACCATAACATACCTAAAGGTAGTCTGTGAAAAGACTGATTATTGTAATACTGAAGGCAGCTGGAAACCTTTACAACAGCACCTTTATTTGCAGCAAAGGAATGCAGCTTCCTATTTTGTTCGATCATTCTAATCAAAATGCCCCCTCAGAAAGCATACGATCTTTTGGAGAAGTCAAGAGAAAAAGAGAGACGTGTTAATGACACTTCTAAAAATATAAAGGGGGTGCTTGATAAAGCGGAGCCAGCTCCACACAGAATGGCCGCCTCTGACGGGAAGACTTTCTGTCCAGACTCTTACACAAAGCAGAGACACACATGTCCAAAGTGTGTGTGCATCTTCATGTCCTTGCAAGTTCCATGCTAACTTTTTATTATTAAAAACTAGCAAGATTCTAAAGATTTTATCACTATTAAGATAAATCCAATAATATAATGTCCTAAGAACTCTGAATGGAGAATCTTTCCATATTAAAAACTTCCAATTATTACGCAATGCTGACTTAGACAGGGGAGGTCAAGGTGCCCGAGGGACTACAGTCCTAACGGCAATGGCCCTGCAGGGCCAGTAAAATACATCTGGACAGCTAGCTTTGTGCATATCACGCGGCCTAGAAGCAGGACACGTGCTTGCCTGCCGTTCCCATGCAGTTACACACGTGTGAGCCGTTGCACACGTCTGAGTCTGATCAGAACTACATAAATGAAGTCTCTTTCCCAGGTCAGAAAAACGTTACTGTCTCTCTTTTCTCACAGGCACCCGAGCACAGGCGCCGTCCCACCCAGTCTGTTTGTCACAAGCATCGCCTGGAACAGCCATGTGCGTCTGTGTGTACAGAACGACTACTTCACCAAAGTCACAAGGCTCCCTGATTGGCTAGTGGTGAGTGGCTGGAGCGAGGAGGGGAAGAGCTGACGAGGAGACCACCCCCTGCGGGAAGGTGCTGACAGGGCTGCAGCACCGGGGTGCACGGAGGGTGAGGGAGAAGAGGGAAGCCCCTCTCTGAGGCTGCACTGAGGTGGGAAGGGAGCCTGCGGTGAACAAACTTCAGATGTGGAGAACAAAAGGCCGGGTTTCCCGCACCGTTGCTCTACCTTTTCCTCTGCACTGACGGGACCATGGGGTCCCAGCTGAAGCCCTACGGAATTACCTCTGCAGCCTGTACTTACTGGTTAGGTTTACCTTCCCGGAATACAGGGCGAGGTGCTCATCACCGCACCTAAAACAACTGAACAGAGCAATGTCTCCAGTCGGTATTTGGGAGGGATTCAGAAGTGCCTCCGGTCGTTACAATCGAACCTGGACATCAATATAACCAATAACCAAGACGTTAAGTCACTTAATAAAATTTTAAAAATTGTGCTCAACAGTCACTAATGTGGCTCTGTCGATTTAGACCCTCCCCCCAATTCCTTTAAATAAATAATTTGGAGGACGGTGGTTCCTCAGCTGATGGTGGATCTGAGGTTGCCAGTTACAGGAGTACTTAGGCGCCCATTGGCACAGCAAGATTCAAAGCCCTAGTAGGCTTCAAAGAAACACTTTTTTCCCCCTCCTTCTAGAACTCTTTGCTTTCTAGTAAAGCTGCAACCACAATGTCCTCTCTCTTAATGCCACCATAAAAAATCAAAACACTTTAAAACAAATTGATGTACTCTTTAATACAGTCCCCACACCATCACAGGACCCTTGCACCCTGCGTGGGGACGACCGTAGGGATGCACACCACACATCTCTTTCTTTGTCGCCCGCTTCAATGCTTAAAGGAAAGCCGAGAGAGTGTCTCTCCATCGAGATATGGGCACCTTTGACTGACAAGACCTAATCAGCTTATCTCGACACTAATAAAGTTGGGGCCTGTGGTGCTGGTCTATGCTCAGCACCAAGTGAACTTTTACTAGCCAAAGCCTCACAGGTCAGGTCTCAGGCTCTGCTTCTCTAAACTGGTTGAAATCAATTCTTAATGGGGTATTTTCATCTTGATAAACCTCTATAGTCTTCATTCATGATGGCTGTGGAGGCAGTTTAGCTGGATGAATCGCCTAAAGCAATGGCTACACAATCGGTCTATGATAAGTATTTGTGTACATGGAATCAATAAGCTATCTTTTCCAAGCTCTCTGTATGAAGCAGAAACTGACTTCTGCTGAAATACTATTTTTCTTTTAAGTGACTTTATTAATGGGATTTTTTTTTTCAATTAAAGGATGACAAGATCCTCTGCACATTAGGAAACAAACAGATCTTTTTAAATAATTTCAGTTGTGCGACAGCATCAGCCTGTCGATTCCTTGGGACGGAGCTCCACAGCTGACAGCCCACACTGAGCTTTCCCAGTCTCCAACGCTCTGATACTTTGGTGACACAGACCTACTCGTACTAGACACTTGCGAGATGTCCTGACTGACTGATGGGAATAAAGACCACACGGCTGAGAAACACACACCGGCTGGAGGGCGGGGAGGGGATCATACAGACACACGTGCATTTTCTTCTTCGAGTTGACTTGTAGGCAGCTCATTCAAACCAAGGACTTTCCATCTAATTCAAGAACAATGATCTTATTTTTTTGAGACAGGGTTTCTCTGCTGTAACTCTGGTTGTCCTGGAACTCACTCTGTAGACCAGGCTGGCCTCGAACTCACAGAGATCTGCCTCTTCTGCCTCCTGAGTACTGGGATTAAAGGGGTGCGCCGCCACCACTACCTGGTCTGTGTGATTTTTATTATTGGTTCATAATTGCTATATAAAATCTAAACTTTGCATGTAAGGTATCAGCTGATTCTTCAATATATGATGGGCCCCCAAACAGATGACTCATACAAATGTACACAGTAAGAGTCACACACGCGTGAGCACACGCACACACACACACACACACACACACACACACACATGCACATGCATACACAGACAATGGACATTTTTACTTTAGCTTTCCTACACCGCTATCTGAAGAGGGAACTGGACTCTCTTAGTAATGCAGCCTTTGGAGAAGGAGTTGAGTGTTGGGAAAGCCCTCTGCAATGACGACTGTCTAGGTACAACCACATATCGACATACGTGTGAATGAACGTACCATACATACATACTGACATGATAAAACGGTCCTGAACACCACTTGGAAACGCTGCCTTCAGACCGCATAGGTCAGACGCAGCGATTCTGGACACGCTCCCAAGTGAAGTCCTACAGACGACGGGAAACCTTGAGCAGCGCGCTCCACTCTGGCCGTGGTCTTCCTGCTGTAATTGCTGTACACAAAGCCCACTCGAGCGTTATCGCTCCGTGTTATCGCCACTGCTGAACACTGGAAGATAATTCTGCAATGAAATTTAATTTATGGAGCTTATTTTCCACTAATCTCCTGGTAGAGGAAAAACGACACTGGCCAAGTCACTCTCCGTGCTATGACCTGAACGGCGATGTTCATTTCTGGAATAGTAAGACCCCAAACATCAATTTTATCATACTTAAGGGCTGAAATATTTTAATTGTCAAAACTTTACATCCTAGGAAAGTAAAATAGGCTGTTAAGAACCGGTATAAAACCGGTATAAAAATAGGATTCCAGGCAATAAGGGCCCTTTGGGGAAAGCTTTTCTTCCATAAGCTGTGAAACTATTTAATGTAAAAACATGTGACCAACAAAGGTCAAATTATTAGTATCTCAGTGTGGCCAACGATACTTGAGATTTCAGTAAGGATGGAAACCAGTGATGACAAGTGGAATGAAGTACCCAGACTCAGTACCCAGTCTCAGTACCCAGACTCAGTTTCCTGTGTGAAAGGACCATCGGGTTTGCAGTCCGCAGGGCTCACCCTTGCTCTCGACTCTAACATTTAAACGCATAAACACATTCAGATTTTGAAGGAACAAACTAATAACATGTCTATTTCAAAGGCCCTCTGGCTTCTATTGATTGCTTATATTTTAAAATCATCCATCTATTAAAGGGAGCTTTAAAACAAGTATGGTCTCCATGACAATGAACTAATTTCCCATAGAATAATAAGCAAAGGAACCCTATTGTACAATACCGAAATTGTGCTGTTTTTGTTGCAAAATACAGGAATATCTGTGAAAATTCAAACTCTTTACCAAAATCATTACATAATTTAAAAATGCATGCTACTTAATTAATTGTGATATAGAGCCTTATACTGGACGGAATGAGACCATGTGTGTCTGGACCAGGTGTAGATCTCGCTTCCTTTTTTCAAAGGTGCATCCCACTGTAAGGCCAAACTGATACTGAATCATTTACAAGGTCTTTAGTGTTGGAATATCGGAGCCATGTATGAGCAGAACTTTTGTTCTGACATTTGACTTTTGGAAGAGGCAATTCTAAGACGTTTCGAGTTATGTGAAATTGGACATTTCCGTGTTAATACACAAAACAACAATGATTTGAAGAGCGTTTCTCAGCCAATACATACAACTTAGATACTTAATAAAATCTTAGATTCATAAGCCCCTAAGATTTCCCACAAGGACTTCTTGATCAAGTGTTTATTCACTTCAAAAGTGTGTGCTAAGCACCCCTCTACATCTCTGCTGCTTTTATATAGGGAAGAAAGCATCACCAATCCCTCTTCAGACCACACGTTTAAAATAACTTCACTTCTCGAATATAGTTGGACTGTCTTTAAATGGTTTCTAGGATGTTAATTACTAAATTAAATAAAATTTAACAGTATACATTCATTTTCATCAATAGCATGAATCTCAGCCAGCTATGATTTTATAAGAAACTAAAATGAATGACCTCCTTGCACGACAACTGTCTCTTTAGCCCTCCAAACTAAAATGCTGACCGTGCTAGACACGGTGAGCTCCAACAGAAACAGAAGACTTTGTAAAGGTTGCTGAAGTTAGCAAGGCAATAATGAAGAAGACGAAGAAATGAAGGCATTTGCAAGTCTCCAATTGATGAGCAGGCATTGGCTTGTGTTTGAGCCAGGAACGGCTCTTATCGATCACAAAAGTTAATACCTAGGAAGGTCAATACAAGATCTTAACTGTCAACAATTCTACTGTGTAGCTTCTTTGCTTCTCCACAGCGATACTGTGGAAATGGACACACTGTGGTGGAAAGACCAATAAATCATCATCATGACAGAACACTCAAAAGAAACGGGGCAAAGAAGGACGTCACCAGTGTAGAGGTGGTTCGCAGCAATCCGTAGTTTGAGACACTGATCTCCAGGTGCAAAGCCTAGATCTGTGAGTCAGGGAGTTCACCAAAGGGAAACAAAGTAATAACTCATCCTGACAAATGGAACCTCTGTGAAGTGTGTGTACTGGAAACTACGATGTGCAACAATTCTCCCAGAGTAGGTATCTTGTACTATGCAAGTTCTTTATTTTGTGCGCGTGGCAATATTATACATGCACCAACACACTGTGATCGCATTTAACGCCTCTGCCGTCTCCCATTTCCCAGCACTCCCTGCCTGCCTTCCTGCCGTGCGTGTGCCCGAGCGCGGTCATGACTGCAATGGCCATATCACAACCACAAGACAGCTTTGTGTCCTCTGCTCTTACATCCTTCTGCCCTTCTGTGTGTTCTTTGGGTGTTGGAGAGGGTTGCACAGAGGGCACAGTTTGTGGTGCCAAGGACTGTTCAAGCAGCACTCACTTGGCAAATGTGCTACCACTAAAGTTGTGTTTTGTAATTATAAAATGAAACACTACCATCTCAGGAAATTACGAAGGTAAAAAGATCTGTGAGCCTCTTATTCTTAAGTAATCATTTTCCTGCTATCACACAGTCTATTGTGCTTTTTAAGATTGGAAAAGAAGGCCAGCTTTCATCCATCTAATGAATAATTATTCATACACATCTTAACCATGGTACACAAGGAAGGTTGACGCAGATGTTACAGCCATGTCTCTGACGACTGAGTTTGTCCTGGAGTCATGAAACTGAGAATTTTATTAGCCTGATCTCTCCCACAGCCAAATATAAACTCATGTTCCTCTTTATGAAATGAACAGAAGCTCTAAGGGAAGGAGGGAGAGGGAAGCAGGAGGAGCTCCATGCACAGAGTATTCACTAACGCAGACACTGCACACGAGCACTTTGTAGGCAAGTTCCTATTGGCTACTGGAAAGAACAAATTATCTACAGAGCCAATTAAAAAAGAGAGAGAGAAGGAGGAGCCAGGTCGGGGGCAAAGGTACAGATGTTGATAACGGTGGAGACAACTGTGAAAGAGTCCAGTTTTAAAATAACTTCTTACCTTAAAGCGAGTTCAGCTTTAGAAAAATGCCATTGTGATGCAGAGAGCTGCAGACACAACTCCACGCCAAGCTCCTCTCCGTCATCACAATCCTGCCTTGCTGTGATGTATTTGCCACAACTGAGGAGCCAGAGTATGCGTGTGTGGACACGTGCACACACGTCTCTGAGTATGGGTATACATGCATGTGGCAGCAGAGACAACCTCAGGTAACATCCCCAGGAATGCCATCCACTTTTCCCCCTAGAGACAGGTTTCTTACTTGCCAGGGATTCTCAGAGCAGGCTAGGCTAGCGAGGCCAGAGAGCCTTGGGGGTCTGTGTGCCTCTACTTCTCTAGCGCTAGGGTTACAAATGCACGCCACCACACCTTGCTTTTCGACGTGGGTACTGCGTAGTGGATTCAGATTCTCCTTGTGTAATAACCACTTCACCAACCATCCTATCCCCCTGTACCCACCCCCCCGACCCTGGTACATTTTTTATTAACTAAAATCGATATGGTATTAGTGTTTCCTTAATTTTTACCTCATGTCCTTTCTCTGTTTCAGGATCCCATAGAGAGTAACGTATTACGTTTATCATGACTCATGTTCCTTTTGTGACAGTCTGAAATGTTCTTCACACATGCTTTAGAAATGGAATATGTAAATTTGCAGAGTTTAATCTATTGTCAACAGTTAGACAAAAATACACACAGAAGAATTACCTTTTGTTACAGATCTAAGGAATATAAATAAATCTGAGAAGTGAATAAATAGAAGAGCCTGGTAGCAAAGAAAGCAAACAATACGGGATGTCTTAACGCACCTATTAATGTAATATAAACACCAGGTATTAAAGTCTTGCTTGTCACAGTGCGGCCTGTCACCCATCTACGCCACACTTTCCCCAGTACACAACTAGTAGCTGGGTTTAAACAACTGCTTCTAAGGCAGTGACTTAAGCAAGAAAGAAGCAGCATGGCCGGGTGGGCCACCTCCACCTAAGTCCGTTCGCCTTTTCCTACACAGCAAGAGGTGAGAATTCAGACTTCTTTGGGCGCCATCATTCCACGCAGCCATGGCCAGTGGGCTAAAGGGAGAACCTATGGGGAATGTAAAAAACACATGTGCCTTCTTTGATCTCTTGGCTACTCTGCTGGCCCAATGCAGAGGACTCCACGGCCTAGAGCAGGGCAGAGCCACAGGGAGGAGACACCTGGGTTTCTGAAACTCTACATGGAAGGCTGTCTGCTCTCTTAGAACACCTGCGCTGGACTCTTCCGAGAGAGAGAGAGAGAGAGAGAGAGAGAGAGAGAGAGAGACAAACATGGCTGTGTCAAGCCACTGGGACAGCCACAGTCTATCTGTGGTGGCCGTGGGTGCCTCTGTGAAGGCAGTGCAGGTGGAGATGTTTACTGGGCACCTGTGCGGGCTGCTTGTCGTTTACCTTCTCTGCCTCTAACAACGGCCTCCACGCAGGGGACCTGTAAAGCTGCTTTATACGCTAAGAAACTCAGAGCCAGAAGTCTGAGGAAATTGCTCTGCCTTAGCTATTACGTGGTAAGGCTATCGACCGAACCTGTGCCTGTCTAGCCGCAAAGCCCAGTGCAGACACCAGCATGTCCTACTACAGGGGAAAGACAGGCGATACAACGTGGCGCATGGAAGTCCCAAGCTTCCTACATGCACAACTTTCATCCCCAAAGGAGAGTGAAAAGAGTCCATGTAGTTGCCTGCTTCTTATGTGGAAGACACGGCACGCTCAATTTACAAGAGGCAGGCGTGAGGTGATTAGCTTGTCTGATTTTGTTAGCATTTTTCAGATCAGGACAACCCTATACAAAACTTAGGAAGAGAGAGACACTGCACCTTTGTAACCTGCTGGCGATCTCGCGGTGTTTAATTTGAGCAGAGTCCGGCAACTTGCGGAGGGCACGAAAGAGCTGCTGCCCCACGAGGCTGACAGCTAACAAAGGGGAGAAGAGAAAGATGCACTTGTCCTCCGACAGTATGAGTTTAAAGAGCTATACGGGGTGTGCATTCTACAGGAAGCCCAAGTAGGAAGAAAATGAAGCCCTGCACCGTGCACACAGCCATAAAGATGAGGACTCATTGTAGTCGGAAAAGTCACGGCGGGCACGCGGGATGAGTGAGGCAGCAAGACACTTGGTCCATCTCCACACTCAGCTTTTAGACATGGCGGTGTGGCTTTTCTAAAGGTCTCCTTTTCATATTAACAAAGTCACTCCAGTCCATTTCTTTAACTTACCCACATGAAAAATTTGAACGACTTTGTAAGAGTCTTCTGCTAACAAACTACCAGTCGGAAAAACTGGTGTGCCATGTGCATCTGGGCAGACCTCTCAGCACAGAATGCGTTGTTGGTCTGTCTCCCCCAGGGGGAGGGTTGTTGGCTTTAATTACAGGTCTTTGTCATCAAGCTTTGCACAGAACACCGAACACTACAGATCATTCAGAGGCAGGCTGATGGGAAAGAGGAAAAACCAGCATAGCATTCCCTCACAAGCCCAGTTAAAACTTAACATCCCTTCCAGTTGGCAACAAGGGTAGCTGCTGGGGAAGCAGTTAATCAGTCAATTCAACCTGACCCAGTAATTTCCACCTCGGATAAGTTCATCTGTTTCCTGGCAACACGAAACAACAGGTATGAACACCTGCTGAATGGGGGGGCTGCTATCTGTATCCCCATAGGTACTTCATGAGTTTACTAACAGGGCTTTGTGTCCTCAGACCCCAGGACAGAGCCAGGGTCTGCTCGTTCCTGGAACACAAATCAACTTCCCCTTTACAGTAGGCTGGGATTCTCTACTTCACTTCCAAGTGCAAATGCGGCTAATAACATTAACTTAACCGGAATTTTTCCTGCTGCATCAGAGATGAACCACAACCCAGTGGGTGTCTAATGAACTCCATTAACATTTCTTAAGTGTTAAGGTCTTACCATGCTCTGTTTAAGTGTAAGTAAGCCCTGTGTGTGTGTTGCAAGTGAGTAACTTTGAGAAAGATCGGCTGCATGTGAAGATGTTTTCCGCATGCAGACATGCACACATGGAGGCTTCTGCAGGCCAGGACTCAGCATGGTGAACCCAGGAACCGGAGTGTGGGAGATGCAGGATTACCCAACAACAAGGGGCTCCTGAAGGCTTTCTTCCGCGGCTGGCTTTAGGGCAGCTTCTTCCTTTCTTTAAATAAATAGGTATTTATTTAGCTATGACTTAGAATTTGTGTCTTAAGATGCAAAGGGGCATCACAGCACCGTGTATGAATGTGGGCCCCACGACACCCGCTTTGATAAGGACTTTACTTGGAAAGATGTGTCCTTCAATAAAAAAAATTATTTTTAACGTTAACTTTGTTCTCTTGTGGCAATGTTGGAAAACACTGTAGCCCAACAGGAAATGCAGACGAAAGCTTCAAATGTGGAGCACACACACAAAGAGCCGTTCTTAAAACCCCTGCCCACCAACTTTCCCCGCTCCATGTAAGTCAGACGCCGTCTCAGACCAACGCTAACCCATGCTGAGTGAACTCTGAAGCACCCACCTCAGAAAATTTTGTTAACTACATAAACACGGCTCAAAAGAAAACTTCTGGGCACTAAGTCAGTCTCAAAGAGAAAATAAACCTGATTTAAAAAGTCCTACAGGAAGTCACACAAGAACTGTGCCACAAGGCACGGCGTAACAACCCTTTGCTGTCCACTTGAAAGCAAACCAGCACCATAACCGTCTGCGCTGGGTGCCATTCTCCTCGGCCCACAGCGGCCGGGGTAAGGATGGCTGCGCCTGTGTCTTACAAACCACCTGGAAAGTGACAGGCACTGTGGGGTGGGTGGCTCTAACAATGAAGATGGTGCTTCTGAGTGGACTGTGAATGAATGCTATGGGTTCACTTGGACCACCTAAGGAGAAGGTTCTCCAGATAGGATTCAAATGACATATTTTTCCTTCCACTGTGCAGGCCTCCAGTACTCCAGAGAATCTTGCAAAGTAAATTTAAGTACAAATTAGAAATACTCTTCCCAGTATCACCTCAAATGACAGTCTTCTGTCCTTCCCTCTGCGAGTCCTAGCTCCTAGACACCTAAAGTTTGTTTCTTTATTTGTTTGTTTGTTTGTTTTTTGAGACAGGGTTTCCCTTTTGCAGCCCTGGATGTCCTGGAACCCACTCTGTAGACAAGGCTGTCCTTGAACTCACAGAGATCCGCCCCCGCAGTGCTGGGATTAAAGGCTTGCACCACCACCGCCCGGCTACGCCTAAGACTTCAAAAATTGGTAATTATAAAGTCAGTGATTAATACAAATTTAAAAATGACTGTTTTTGGTTAGTTTTACAGTTGGGTAGACTTTTAAAAACTTACAAGATAAGGGCGCGCAATAGGCTTCTCAGAATTAAGGAAGAAGAACTACTTCAGCAGAACGTCCTCAGGGTTCTGAGGACACTCAGCCATCCACAGCAGCAAACAGAGGACCTCTCTCTACAGATAGCTTTCTCCTTCAAGGGTTGATTTTCCTTTCTAAAAACACACCTGGGCAGAAGAAATGGCTGGTTAACAACCCAGTTGTGCAATCCTATTCTCTATCTTACCTTACAGAATAGCATAAAGTATTAATGTCATTTCTGCAATGATTTAGACGTGATGGATAGCAGTGGCTTTCTGAACTACAACCTGAACTTAAATCAAATGACCTAGGCAATAGTTGGAAGCAGTGTTTATGGACGTAATATCCTCTCCTCAGACAGGCCTGGACTGCAATGCTGGACTTGTCTTGTGTCCCTGTAAGTCCTGATGAAAGTTTGATGAATGAGAAATACAGTGTTCGCCTTTTCATATCATCTCACACTGCTTTTACCAACATTAGAGAATCAGAAAGCCCCCCTTAGCCAGCTGACAGCCTTCTGAAGGCAGGACCACAGACGACATACCTCAGCCTCCATGTCCCAAGGTCTTATCAAACACCTTATCAGCATATAATGGGGGAGGGTCCACATTCTGAACTTCCTGCAGTTCTTGGCGTTGCTACTAGATAACTTAGTGTCTACGAAAAAGGCTTCATGCATTGTGTTCTATCATTATGCTTTATTTTTACCAATTAATGATTTCTGAAGATAATGATGAATATATTTGATGATTTACTGAAACATTTTTATATTTATTTATTTGGGGGGCAAATGTCATAGCAAGCATGCTGGGCACAGAAGATAATTTGTGGGAGTCACTGCTTTCCCTCTACCATGTGGGATCTGGTCTGTAAACCAGATCCCCAATATGGTGGCAAGTGCCCCTGACCCTGAGAGAACTCATCAGTCCACATTTGATGGTTTATATTTTTGAGTGAAACCATTACATTGTAAACATATATATCAGTAAACAATTCAAAATATTTCTTAGTGGGGAGAACGAGGTGGGCAAAGAAGGAGAAAAGAATGAGAGTGTGTGGAGGAGGTAAGAGAAAATTTTAGCAACCATGGAGGCGAGTATTTAAGTGAGAAAGCAAGCGGCTAAGGTTTTGTCTCAGCAAATGCTTCCTAAACTGCTAAACGAGCTTCCGGTGGGCTGGCAGAGTGGTAACGATGAAGCGTGTTCAAATCCGAGAAGGGAGGTAGGCTGCAGTGCTAGTCTTATACCCTTCCTCTTCTCTGTAAGACCCACACAGTCCTAGGGAGACCCCAGCAGCATGGCTTTCAGACGTTTGTTGTCAGTGTTGCGAAAGGCCCAGGGTAGGCAAGGTGTAAGGAGACAGGGCTACTTCCGGCACACAGCTTCTGTCCACAGCTGCCTGTGGCCAGAAAGACTGGCGTGGCAGTGCACGGCAGAAGAACTGACCACCCCACAGTGGTGAGGAAGGAGAGTCGAAGGGACTGCCATCTCAGAACCACCCCACAAGACACACCCCCAGGAACCCAGCGTCATCTAACTTGATTTTACCCCTAAAGGCCCCAGTCCCTCCCAGCAGTACTACAGACTGGTGGCCAGGACTTTAACATGTGGCATTTCAGGGACATGTAAGAGCCAAGGTATTAAATAAATAAAAAATAGAATACTAAGGTATAAGTGGAAGTTATCTCAAACTTTATATTCCTTAGATGTGTTTTAAACATGAAATATGTTTTGCTTGATTAAGAAAATTTATGTGGACACCAATACTGCTTCTTCTGTGAAATCTCTTTAAAGAAAGACAGGTAAGAAACTTACCTTTAAAAAACTGTCCTATACACAAATTACCTCATTCTAGATAAAACGCTATAATCCAATAACTGTTTCCAGAAGGGAAAGAATACCCCACGTTTCGATCAAGTCCATCAAGATAAATGAATTCAAGGTTTGCATATATAAGAGCAAAAATAATCTGAACACTCCACATAACCCTGGCCAGTAGGAGCAGATTTTGGAGGATGCTTGGTCTTTAAAGTCAGATAAGTACGGTTAAGTACAAAGACCTAAAAACTGAGGCGAAGGCCACGGCTGTCCTTTAACAGAGGAGGTAATCTTCCCGGAGGAGAACCAGTTGCCCACGGGAAGCCTCAAGCAGAAGCATGATGAATCTGCTGGCCAATTCTACAACAGAGCTTGGGTAGAAAAACACTCCCTTTTAGGAAACTAAGTTCCCATTGTGCAGCACTGAACAGCTTCGTTCTTATGAAGCCGACCGTCTCATTTCCCCTAATGAGTTAGGACGTAAGAAATTCCGGTGAGTGCTGTCACTTATGGAGAACGAGTAAAGCCGCGTTGAATGCAGGGACGTGTGTCTGACTGAGGCAGCACGGCAGAAGGAAGACTCGGGGCTACTGGGTGAGCTAGCAGCTCTCACTGAGCATTTTCCTACAGACGTCACGCCATACAAAGCTCCTAAATAGGAACACCTCCCACCAAGTGCCAATAGTTAGACCAGCACATACTGGGACACACACCACTCCACAGGCAAAGTATGTGTTAACTACACACTGCTATCTGCTCCAACTTCTCACTTATTTGATTTATGTGCATAAGCATTTTGCACACGTGCCTGTATGTGTATCACGTGTGTGCCTGGTGCCCATGCAGGTTGGAAGAGGATGTCAGATCCCCTGAAACTGAAGTTACAGATGGCTGCAAGCCACCCAGAGGGTGGCTAGGCACCAAACCCAGTCCTCTGTAGAAGCAACCAGTGTTCTTCACCACTGAGCATCTCTCCAGATCGCTACCTGCCAAATTTTTTGCAAAAATGCTTTGATAAATATAAAAACACAATACATGAAAGTCCATGAAGCTTATCTAGTTCCAGCAAACACTAAACGCTAACGTTGTCGTCATCATACTGGACTTTAATGCAGGCACGAACCATGGCAGAGCACACTGGAGTGCCAACCTGACTCCATTGGTGCCCCTGAGTGGGACCCAGTAGCTTGCTTCTAACAGCAGAGGGAGCCAACATTGCTAGTCTTGAACCACACGGAGGGGCAAGAGCCTGGTGTGCTTCCTCTTTTGATTGGTGGGAAATTAACCAAGGGGTAATATGCATTTATACTGAGAACCTTCCAGCTACAAAGATTATGAGACGGAAATTGCTGTTTCTCTGGGTGATTTCCATAACCCTTCCCCGTGCACACAGGACCGCCGTACGTACGCCTCTTGCAGGCGCCATCGCCGATCCATCACCGATCCATGGCCAACATCGTGTCACTAATCTGATCTCCAGCCTAGATCTATCATGAGGATTCACCATTTCCAGCTCAATGAATGAGTCACTGTTTGGGTAAAGATCCTTAGGGAAGAATCATCGGGAATCCATGCCAGGTAACTAAATTGATTAAAAAAATAGTTTTTAAATCAAGTTTTGGGTTCCTTGTTTCTGAAGGCCTTTTAGGATGGCTTTGCACTTTCTCTGGTACCTTTGTCATCGAATTTCTCCAGCAATGATTTTAATTAACAGAACGACAAAAATCTGGACAGTTACAGTAAGGCTTCCAACCCGCCACTTTGGTTTCCCTCTGCTTGCCCCTCCCCTCCTACCACCCGAGTTGAGTTCTTCACTACTTAGAAGAGGCTCCTTGCCTGCTGATGGCCCTCCAAAGATGTCACCCTCTACTGAGAGTGAGATACAGACGCCTTCCATCCCTGCAGCCCTCCCCAGTCTGCACCTCCCAGACTCTGCTGGACCCAGGGGCTGTCTATGCTCACGTTGCCCTGTTGGTGTGCTCCGTGCCCCTTCCTGGAGCCATCTGCCGCAGCCTGTCTCACTAACGACATCTCCACCCTCTTCAGTGCTCGGCATACACTCAAGGCTACTTTGGAAGGCACTCTCTGCCCACACCACTTAATGCAGCCTTTGTCAGTTAGTCTCTATAACCAAACTCCTCTGACAACTATGTAAGACCACCTACTCCATTTATTTA